>JAUMHF010000002.1:1504223-1515555 GCA_032359275.1 Microctenopoma steveboyesi | reverse complement strand
GTTTATCAGTAAATTACAGAAAATAATGAACTTTATCACAATATGCTAATTTTTTGAGAAGGACCTGTATATATAGACAGAGGCTAGCCTATAGATTAAACAGGGGGTCAAGAAAACCTAATTAACTCAATAAAAGCCCTCAACGTAACATCAAACCACCCATTAACATGTGAAACTTATACAAAGTCTGACGTCACCCCACATAAAGAAATAAGAACAAATACTCAAACACACTTAAATAACCCCAAACAAAACCCGGTTGATTCCCCCTCGTAGACCCAGGTGACCTGTCCCCTTCTGCAGGCTGACTCAAAAAGGCCCTCTCCAGCGATGACCAATCTTTTGGCCAGAAGGGGGAATCACCAGGACATAGAAAACAGAAAGGTAAAACAAATTAATATAAACAATCGAGCCAGCAGGCAACCCAAACAGTCAAACTGTTCCCCAAACTGCCATTTATTGTGGCAGTTTGGGGAACAAACTGCCACAATAAATGTATTCAGATTCAGATTTTGTCTCATACACAATACGGACAGTACGATTATGCAGTGAAATGCTTGTCCTAACAAACCCTGTGTGGTGATGTATGAGGTGTATACTACCGCTGATGGCATAGCCGTCACACAGACCTTAATGCTGTAAGCTTGTGTGCTCTTTTGCCCGCACGAATAAACAGGAATGAACCCACAGGGATGCGGCAAGTGGTGGACAATCAGCCGTTTATGCGGAAAACGCTTCGCGTATCACATTAAACCGCTCACGTTAAAGCGACTAATAGTCGGTCCGGTGTGTGTGTCTGTGACAGTATGAAAAAGCTTTTGGTTGGTCTTTCTGCACAGGAAGGTAACGGAGATGTGGAGGAGACAGATGAAAGCTCAGATGAATTAAATGGAGGAAAAGTTGAGGACATCTGCACATACCATGATCCTAAAGGAGTGGGTGACAGACAGAAGCTGCTGACTAAGAACAAGAACCTACAGGGGCAGCTGTCCATCATGAAGGGAGAAAACAGACAATTAAAGACTGATCTCCAGAAAGTAAAAGAAGAAAATGGACAGCAAGACATCACCTCTCTTTACCGTCTCTTTCCACTGGAGAAAAAATACAGTACAGCCCTAGCTGCCTGCAGTGGACTAGAAGAAGGGCAGGAAGTGGCAGAGGAGAAGTAGAAAATAAGATGAGCTGATCATCTAATGAAATCTCACCCCAAACTGTCATCCTAATCCTATTTCCTCTTCCCAGCACTCTACCCCAACTCCTAAACACCTATCTTAACCCCATTTCCTCTTCCAAGCCTTTTTTTCTTCTTTTCAAGGTGGTGCCATGGTAGGCAGCTTGTTACCTCAGCTCCCAACTCGTTTTTTCTTTCTTGATTTTTTTCTTTAGTGTTTTAAGTTTTCGGGATCATTATTATTAAAATTATTAAACATCATAATCAATAAAAATTCCCACTTTTCGTGTTGTTTAGTGAAGGTGCTTGGCGTTTGTGGTGGGTCCAGAGGCGATAGAGGTTGTGTGCACGCTGTCGGCAGGTAGATGGCGGCTGTTTTTGACTTAGGGCGTTTTCTTTCGCAGCCCTCTGCCGAACAGGTGGAGAGCTGTAGAAAAGCTGATCTTGTGGCCATAGCCAGGCATTTCGACCTCCCGTTTTCAGGCGCCTTATTGAAAAAAGAGCTTCGTACTCTAGTTTTGAGTGGTTTGGTGGAGTTGGGTGTGCTGGTGTTACCGGTTTCAGAAGAGCCTGTCGCGAGCGACAACGGTGCTTTATCTGAGGCGCGCTGTGCTGAAGGTTCAGGATGCCGGCCTGGTTGAGGAGGAGCGTGCGCTGGGTGCTGAGCGGGGGGAAACACCGTTCACGCTCCCACGCTACGATCTGCTCTCCTCTGCAAGGGTGAGCTCAAGGGAGGGGGCGCGACTGAAAGTTCGCTTAGCCCGTCTCCAGATGGAAGAGCAAGCGTGAATCCAGCAAGCACAGCTCCAGTACCAGTTGGAGATCAGGAAGCTGGAAATCGAGGCCGACACAAAGGTGCGCCTGCGGCAGCTGGAGCTTGTGACTCAGGCCCAGGCACCTGCCACCGCCAGTAACGCCATGCCGACTCCCTCAACCTCCACCGTGCACTCGTTTGATGTGGGTAAGCAGCTACCGCTTGTTCTGCCTTTTCGGGAGGCCGAGGTAAATTCATACTTTAACGCATTTGAACGCATCGCTACAGCGTTGCACTGGCCACCAGAAGCATGGCCTCTGCTGATTCAGTGTAAAGTTTATGGAAAGGCCCCAGAGGTTGTTGGACTATAACTCATTGAAAGAATTGGCATTGTTAGAAGAGTTTAAGAAATGTTTGCCAGAACGTGTCGTTGTGTATATAAATGAACAGAAGGTGACCTCCCTATCCTCCCTGTACTGGCTGATGAATTTGAATTGACGCATAAGTTTGATTTTTCGACAGGAGTTAAAGATGAACCTCAGGCCAATGTGGCTGACCAAAAAACTTCTTCCATCAGCAGTCCGAAGCGAGAGAACAGGGAGTGTTTTTATTGTCATAAACCTGGACATGTCATTGCGAACTGTTTGGCTTTGAAAAGGAAAGAGGGACGATCACCGTCTCGGAGTCCGCTGCGCTCGACAGGCGTTACGCTACTCGCGACACAGATAAGTGAACTGAACCCCAGAAACCTCACTCTTGATTCATGTTTTGACCCATTCATTTCAGATGGTTTTCTGTCTCTGTCCGGCCTTCCAGAGGATCGCCGCCCTGTGCGTATCCTCCGGGATACCAGCAGTTCGCATTCGCTGATTCTGTCTAGTGTGTTACCTTTTTCCAAAGACTCTGCATATGGTTATACTTCGCTGCTTTTTCGGGTACACATGCAGTCTGCTCTCGTTTCTGGGTTTGTCCCCTTTGCAGTGTGTTTCGCGTTACCGGTAGATGGAGTGACTGTAGTGCTTGGGAACAACGTGGCCGCTGACTTGGTTACCCCTGCACTTTAGATATCCCTATGCTTAGTGTAAGTTATAAACATGCTGATGTGTCTCCGTCCGACACTCTTCTTCCGCCAGCCGTTTCAGGAAAGGAGCTGAGGAAAGCTACGTGCGTCTCCCCTCCTGAAATTGCTTCGGTTCAGCCGGAGGAAGTCACAGACGGGCCACTAAGGGCCGACTCACAGCCACCGTTAGTTCACGCCCCGACGCTCGTTGACAGCTTGACAGCGTTAAGTGTTACCAGCATCTACACATTTGAATTGATCTGTTTGTTATCGTTAACGTGCACAATCACTCAAGTCCTCGAAGCGTTTCTCCTCCGCTCCTTGGCCGCGGCGTCAGTTTCGGGAACACTTGTGCTAGTTTATTTTGTTACGTTTAGTTTTATATTTGGGGATCACACGAAAGGCTCGAAGTCCAACGTTTTCGGGTTGGACTTGTGTCTTAAGGGGGGGAGTGTTACGGCCCCAGCCGTTCTGTGTGTTTGTGCTCTCTCTCTCCTCTCTCGGTGCACCTGTGGGCGTGGCTCTGCTCATCGGCTGGCCCTCGTGCTGGACTGGCTAGGCTCCGGCCCCCTCCGCGTTCACAGCTGCACCTCGTTAGCTGACACGGATAAAACCCCATGGATCCGACTGAACGACAGCGACTGACCTTGTGGACTGCTCGCTCTCGGCTCGACCACTCGCTAGATCTACACCTGTGTTTTCTGTGTTCGAACTGTGGCCTCGTTCTGTGTAGTCTCGTGTGCCTATATGACTTTTGTGTATTTTAGTTCCGATAGCTGTGTTGCAGTATCGTGTGTTAGTTTTGTAGTATTTACCCATCAGTGAAAGCTGCTCCTTTTGTTTGTTAGGTATTACCTCCTGTTTTCAGCTCATTTAGGAGCCCTTCTTTTGTTGGTTAAAATCATTGGTCTTTTGTTTTCATTCTGTGTTTTAGGTTAGGTGATCTTTTGTATAGTTTAGTTGTGTAGTTATATCCAGACTGTGTCTGCGCTTTTCGTTGTGATTTTGATGTGTGTAAGCTGCCTTCGCCCTCATTAAACAACCTTAACTCTATACATCAGAGTATTCTTATGTTGCCTCCCTTCCCTCACGAGCCGGGACGTAACAACCTATCTTAACCCCATTTCCTCTTCCAAGCCTTTTTTCTTCTTTTCAAGAAGAAGAAACATTGATGCAGGGACTGTTCTTTAGTACTTCTATATTTTCACACACACAAATCTTCACTAACGTGAACATTAGCACACCTGATTGTGTAGGTTTCTATTAATGAGTTTTTGAGATTAGAGTTATTTAAAAATGCATTATATGATTTTTAATCAAAAGCATATTTTTCTAAAACAAACTGATCTGCATTGTTGATGTTTTAATTGGGGGAACATTGATGTGACAGCAGCTGACAAATGTTACCAAAGGTAATTCGTCAGAAAAGGGATCTGTAAGAAATTCAGGACAGTTGAGATTAAGTTACCCAGTTAAGGACCATCATTCCAACCCAGAAGTGAGCTGTAAGGTGTGTCTGGCCTGCATCTGGTTCAGACTAGGTTAGAAATCAGATGCCAGATGTGAGCCAATTAAGGGTCAGAATTTTAAAATCATGTGAGCAATGACAGAGGTGAACCCGGGCCGTATCCAGTCCAGGCCAGGTTAAGTGTCGGGCTGCCTGATGTCACCCATTTAAGGACCGTCATTCCAAACCGGATATGGGCCACGGCAAGTGGTGAGTCTGGGCCATATTTGGGCCACATCAAAGTTGCTATCTGGGTAATTTTGTCTGCTGCTTTATGTTATTGTCTTTGTTGTTGTTCTCTCTCCTCTTTCCAGTTGTTCCGCCACTGGTTCTGCTGGAGGTTTCTTCTGTTTAAATACATTTTTCCTCTCCGCTGTTCCTAACTGTTGTCTAATGCTTGCTCAAATGAGACTGATGCGTTTTCTACATAATTCTGTATTAAATTATATTCTGTCTTAAACCTTACAATGTAAATTGCCTCAAGATGACTTTTGTTGTGAATTGGCTAGAGCTGTCAATCGATTAAAAAATAATAATTAATCGCAATATTCTTTGTAATTAATCGTGATTAATCGATAGCCTGGCTGCAATTAAATTTTTTTTAATTTTAGATTTAAGCTTGTAACAGACATTTATGCAATATAATGAAGGAAATGCAGAATCAATACAAAGACAATATGCCTAAATTCTAACTGAATTTCAATAGTTTCTTTCAATCTTTTAACACAGGTTTTCTCCTGTGAAATACAACTTTTAAAAAAAAACCTTCAACAGTGATTCACATTAAAGACATCTTTCTAGTGTCTGCTGATAAGAAATAATACTGAACCGAGCAGAATATCATAACAATAAAAGCCATTAAAATTTGATTTTAGCTTTAATTGTAATAATTTCTTTTTGAATCTACAACAATGTGTAATATCTTTATGCCAGCTGAATTTCAAAAGGGTGCACAAAAGTCAAGATTTAAAACACAAAAAGACATCGCCGAAATGTTTTATGTCTATGTGCAACATGCTGTTCCTTTAATTCCTGAACATTTGCTGAACTATGCTTAAAATGTCTAACAATCTTGCGACATGTGTCAAGAACACTTTCAAATCCAGTGTCATTCAGAGAAAATGAATTTTGCAAACTTTTGCCCACATTTTGTAAACTTTTTCGCGAAATGTGGGACAGAGGGGAAAGGACACATCAAACATGCTTATAGAGGAACATGCCTCCTCTATCAAGGACAATCCAATCATCTCTCCCTGCTCCTCATCATAGCCTACACCCTCCTAAGGAAACAAACAAAACCAAAGACCTGAAAATGCTCTCCTGCTGCTGCAGGACTGCTTTGCTTGTACATAATAGGACATCTTTGAACATGAGGACCTTGAAACTCACACAGAAACTGTCCTTTTCTTAATAAAGAGCTGCATAGAAAACGTGACGGTCAAAAAACGCATCTGGGTTTTCCCAACCTGAAAACCCTGGATGACCAGTGAAATCCAGGCCCTGATCAGAGCTCGCAACCAGCCTTGAGGATGAGGGAAGCTCACTGTACAGCACTGCCAGAGCAAATCTGATGAGAGGACTCCGTCAGGCTAAGGAGGCCTACAGGGAAAAGACAGAGGTCTATCTGCTAGACAACAACCCACAGCAGATGTAGAAGGGCATCCAGGCCATGACCAACTACAGAGGCCAGAGCCCCTCACCCTTCAGCAGCAGTCAAACAACTTCTTTGCCTGCTTTAAGACCAACACAAACCCACACACACTGCCTCTCCAAGATCCCCACACCTCCTGCGCCCATACTCTCTCTCTCTCCAGGAGTATGAGGTGAAAAAAACTCTGACAGCAGTGAACCCCAGGAAAGCTGCTGGACCTGGCGGCAATCCCGGGGCAGTGGTCAAAGCCTGTGCAGACCAGTTGACAGGGATCCTCAGCAAGTTGTTTAACTTGTCCCTGACTATTGCTTCTGTGCTATTATGTCTGGAGGCCCCACTATTATCCCCATCCCCCAAAACAGCCATAGACCATCTGAGTAATTACAGATCCATAGCTCTCACGTCTGTAATCATAAAGTGCATGAAGCGACTGGTCTCCAAACACATCAGGGACTGTCTCCCCTTCTCCTTGGACATTAAGTCATTCCTATCAGTGAAGAGCAGCGTGACCCTATGTGCATGACTGACAGTTTAGGTTAGGATTTTCTGATTGTATAATTGAGAATTCAAATTAAGTCTACACAAGTCTGCAGAGGAATAAGGAAAAATGTGTCACAGCTGCACTTTCACATCAAAGTTTGAATAAACAAGAAGCTGACATAGGATTAATTACACAATACGACCTTAACTTGTGAGGCAGGTCATTTTCCTGACACAGCTTTCTCAATCAGCAATGTTTATGTATTTATACCCAAAGCTGACATGGACACAGTCTTCCATTCCCATTCAGGTTGTTTGTAATACTGAGGTCTTTTTATTCTATGTGAAAAAGTACCTGCCTTGGTAAACCAGGGTGTGTGTGTGTGTGTGTGTGTGTGTGTGTGTGTGTGTGTGTGTGTGTGTGTGTACACACAATGTGGCAGATAGTTGTATCTGTCTGTGCCAGTTTATGTATGCCAGTTCCGTTGTCAGCTAAAAGCTAAAATCCATCAGTGTGCATCCAAGCTGGCTACCATATCCTGTTGGAGCCTTTGTGTCCAAGCATACACGGAGAAATGTAATTCCTCTGAGACCTGAGCACCATCTTTTTTGTCTACGTTTGGCTAAACTACACGTTGCTACAAAAAGAAAGTGAAGCACAAGGACATCCCATTTAAAAAGCTGTTGTAAGGTGAGGTGTCACATGGGACAAGTTGCAAACCTTTTATTTACAGTTTTCAAAATAATAATAATTAAAGTAATTTTAAATCTAAGTGTAGCATTGTGTCTTTAGCACCAGATTCATATAACCACAAACACCCGTCTACCTGTCAGCAGGACATTGTTTGATGGTGAAATGTTCTTCAGAGGTCTTGGCACCATTGCAGGCCTGCATTCTGATGCAGCTTTTGTAGCATCAGCATCCTCTGGTCAAGCCCCTTACATTTTTCTCAGATTTAAGATTTGATTTTTTTTATATCCAACGCTTGCACTACTAAATATGAAGCTTGTTTGCTTTCTAATTAGTGGATTCATACAAATGTCAGTAGGTTTTTTCATTTGTATTAATGTGTGAGATACTAACGAGCCTACACACTCAAGCCTCTTGTATGGGCCTGAGTGGGGTGTTTACTCAAATAGGAACAACTAGAACACACAGACGATGGGATACTTAATATGAGAACAAAGGTAGAAGGGAAATTTGCAGTTTAGGAACACATCAATCCAGCCTTGTTTTTTTTTAAAGAAAATTATCTTAAGAATTAATTTAAGACAAGAGATATTGGCGTAAGTATTGGAATACACACAACAAAGATCTTTTTATTAACCAATCAGAAAAATCTTCCCAAACCCAGTACAGTGGATAGGTTTATTTTTCATCAGTCAAGTCTGAAGTCTCTATGCCAACATATGGTAACAGCAAGAAACACCTGGTTGGAGTCTCATCTGCACAGATGATCACCTCAGGACCCTCGGGGGAAAGCTGTGTGCCAGGAGGGGCTGTCGGGCAGAGGAGTATGAAGTGCACTAGTTAAAGTGCACATCAAACAATGATGTGGAAATCCTCAGTGGGTTCACAGAGAGCTGGTTAGCAGTCAGTGATCGCCTGGTGAAGACCTCATCATTTCATTTATAAATTGGTTTGTGAAATCTGTGAGTAGGAGGCTGATTTTTCTTATTTCTTTATTTCTCTGCCAGTGTGTGTTGTTTTCTCTCACCCCCATGTTCTGTGTGGCACCTCACCTCACAAACTAAAACAGAATTTTATGGCTGCAATGGTTCCTGGGTACTTTGGTCTTTGCTGTCTCCTGACCTTCAGCAGTGTTTAGCAGTTATCTGTCGCCAGCTGTCTCTTGTCTCAGAGATCTAAGTTCATCATTATTGTGTATTAATAGAACATTTCTAGCTAGTATATGTCCTGTTGGCAAACAACATTGAAGTACAGTGCATTAACGTTTCAGGTTGAGGTTAAAGTAAGTTTCTAAGAATTGCAATTAGAGAGACCATAAAGGAAATGAGGCCGCTGAGTTCAGCTGGATTGTCTTGTTTGTGATTGCACCCAGATGAGCTTGTATTTTTTTGGTTTTATCCATAGTGCAGCATTGACTGTAGCTTACGAGGAATCATCAGTTTGCATGCTTTTTACTTCCACATGGAAGAAGTTCAGTTGTGTTAATTCATTTTATAGATGCATTTATTTGGTCTTTCTGTTGTGAACCGTTTCAGGAGTTTGCTCACATGTTGGTAGCAACATACAGCAAAGACGCATTGAGATGAGAATAAGGACGAGGGAAATAGACCGAAGATAAAAGAAAAAGACCGTAGAAGACAAGAAGAAAAAGGAGGGAGGAGGCAGAGAAAACAAGAAATAGAAACTGCAAAGAAAACAAGAATAAATGAGGAGGGCAAATTTGCAGATGCATTCCACTGTGTAAGAAATGTAATATGAAAAATATAATTGTGCAGAGGAATCCATCCTTGAGCTGCCTAATAAGGCCCCCTGTTAAAAGACATGTCACTCTGTGAAGAAAGGAAGGCGAAAGGATGACTGGCATGCTGAATAAATCAAGAGCAGCCACAGAGGGCCACTGCAAGAAAGGATAAAAGGAATGAAAAGGACATGGAGGAAACGCCATGTGACAATGAAACAGATAGATGAAGGATATATCTGCTAAGATAATTCACATGTTTGTGATGTCATCATCTCCAAAACATACAATGAACTATTCGCAATCATGTTTTGTGATAGTTTAAAGTGTTTGACAGTATATCAAGTGTGTCTACATATGTCATTGCAGGTGTGGATACAGTGGTTAATGTTCAGAGCCTCAGAGGGTCATAGAAAAGTCAAAGAGAAAAGGATTACACAGAGGCCATGCTTTACATCATCAAGCTCCCAAAGTACCAGTGTGTGCATGAGATTGTCAGGTCGTCTGTACGGAAATGGAGAACCCAAACGCAGACCAGGACAAGAGAGGGTTCACACGAAGAAACCTTAATAATTAAACAACAGAACACTGAGACAGATACTAAGTAAAAAACAGACCAGAGAGACCAAGAAGGTGTGAAAGGGAGAAGGGACAAAATGCAAACTAAACCCAAACCAACTTACAGAAATGACGAGCTGAGTGAAGAGCAGGATGAAGACCGCGTGACTGGCAGGAAAATAAGGTGGCTTAACAGCATGAACTGACAAAGGAAAGGAGAAAGTGCAGGGGTTTGAATAGTGAGAGGGCTGAAGCTGGAAACAACCAGGGAGTGTGAGTGAAGAGAGGGGCGTGGCTAAAGTGAGGGAAAGATGTGGAAGGAGACGAGGGCCAGAGGGAGACGTGGCACTGACAGAGATCCACTTTGTTCCTGGGTTTTGGTTCATTTGTCGGAACATGACACAGGTTGTTGTTTGTAGCTTCATTTCTCAGCATGTATATGGAGCCATAGCTGGAAGTCGAGGAATGCTGCTGTAGCCATTGCTACACTGTAACGCAGACATTAAGGAGAGATTGGCTTTGCTGATGTCAAAATGGAGATTTGGCAGAGGTAACTGACTAAATAAAAAAATCTATTATGAGGCCCAGTTGAGTTCATGGTTACAGATGGACGTACACAAAGTGCCTCACGCAATGTATCACAGTGAGGAAGAATAATCATTCCTCCTCAACCATGACCCTGAAATCCCCCAACGTCACCAGAGCCAACCTCTCAGACAGGTACTTTTTCTGAGAGATCTAATTTTATACAACATATCCAGTTATGGCTGCGCTGGTTTTCATACGGGATCATTTGGCTGAAGGCTGTGATTCATGTGTAATAGGAGGCTACTTTCTGGAGGCAGCAGGATGCTTGTGGGGGTGTCCGAGCCTTGTAGGCAAGACATGGAAAAAGACAATTTAACTGTGAGCAACATCCAGCTGTATGTGTGAAAAAAGATGAAGACGTAAGAGTGTGAGAGTTACATAACGGCAGCAACACAACAGAGCAAAGAAGGGATGGATTACTGGAAGGATAAAATCAGGAGATTTCTCTGAGTCAAAACAACATTTCTGGCGTTTTTGAATATTTAACTTATAATACGGAGTTCATAGCGGACAATTTGTACTGAAATTAAAGTGTTATTACAAACGTAACATGTGTTGTTTGAAGTGTGAAATCTCCTCTAAGACCACGCACACGGCAGCTGCTGCAAAACTACAACAAACTAAGTCAAACGTTGAGCTCGATCAAAACGTGAACGTCGCTTCACCTGAAGTCGTCTGTAGCTGAGGAGGACATTTGAAGTTACAGGCTGAAGTCCAGCACTCACAGACAGTTACCTGAACATGAGGAAAATGCTGTGTTCTTCACTGCAGTACTCAGCTCTTCTTATTTATCACACTCAGCAGGTTCACACGTGACGATTATTAAGTCCCAATACAGAGTGATGAAGATCATTTGGAGCCCGTGTATCCTAAGTTTCTAACCATTTACAGAATTTCTGTTCTAAAAAATATATAATATCTAATATGTTTTCATTTGTATTAAATATGAACATAAAAACTGGTTGTAGCAGAGCAGAGGTTTTGAATCTCATAGGCTGTACACAGAAATCTCAAATCACAATTATGTTACAAACAATAGACACTTCCTGAAGTGTTTGATAATTCAATTCAATTAAATTCATCTTTATTTGTATAGCGCCAAATCACAACGAAAGTCATTTCAGGGCACTTTAC
>JAUMHF010000002.1:1489769-1500225 GCA_032359275.1 Microctenopoma steveboyesi | reverse complement strand
CCACAATCATTAATATTAAAACAATGAAAGGCCCTGAACTACTTCAGTTGTGTGTAATGAATCTAAAATATATGACATGTTTATCAGTAAATTACAGAAAATAATGAACTTTATCACAATATGCTAATTTTTTTAGAAGGACCTGTATATTCTTCTGCTTTACCAGCCTTTACTTGTACATTATATTGCATTTTGAAAGCCGGTGGAGACACTGCAATAACGGTTATTTGTGTATTTATCAACTTGTTCTATGTGCAATGTGAAAAAATTATTTGAAATGAATTCAAACTCAGTTGAAAAATAAACTTGTTGGAGCTAGATTACCTGGAAGTAGCAGCATCAAAAACAAACGAGTTCCTTTTGCAGTGAGGAACATTAGACATCAGAGTTATGGTGTAGTAAGTATAAGTGCATTGACTGTTGCCTGTAGTGTTTTTTTGCCTGCCAAATTTAAACCACGTGATTATTCAGCATAAAAATAAAGACAATTAATCAATTATCAAAATCAAAATCTTTTAACCACTCCTTGAACTGCCACCTTATCGTGGTGGAGGGGTATGCGTGTCCCAGTGATCCTGGGAGCTTTTTTGTCTGGTGGGGTGACAGAAGGTAAACAACCTCTTCTGATGATTAAATGAGAACATTGGATACTGTTACCCCGCCCTGATGCTGCCCTGCTCTAGAACAAGGTCTGGAAGTAGTGCTTAATGGTGAGTGCCTGGTGATCGGGCCTTTACCCAGGGGGCCCAGCCATAGGCCAAAGACGTAAAGTGGGTCCCACTTCCCATGGGCTCATCACCTGTAGGAGAGACCAAAGAGGTTGGGTACGGTGGTCAAAGGCAGGGGCCTTGTGATCAGATCCTTAGCTCCAGAGGCTGATTGATATGACATGTCAACTCTCTGATGGGAAAGGTTCAGCCGAACAGCAGTCTGCAGACCCATTTTCAGGTCTCTGGAGGAGGCACTAGAGTGTACCTCCTGAGGACATCGTCAGTGCTCACATGGGCAATGACAGAGAGTCCCGGAATGGCGTGATTAGTACGAATGCCCACCCCCAAGCTGAAACAGAGCAGTGTTTTGTTCCTGGACTTTTGTGATCGTTATGAATTGTTGCACAATCACACCATCACTCGAGGCTGCAGTTCGATGATCGACTTTGTGGTCATGTCACAGTCTGTCTGGAGAGGGGCCAGAGCAGAAGCTGTGGATGTCAAGCCAGAGAGCAGGTGCAGGCACTGGTAGCAGAGAGTGGAGCAGAGCTTGAGACAGCGACAGGGATTATAGCTGCAGCAGATGCCTGGACTGACATCTGAGCTGGAGTGGAAACTGGAACAGGAATCTTAGTGGAGCAAAGTGAACTTCTGGAAGAGCCTAGAGATTTGGCGTCTCCGTCAAAGGCACTGCAGATAAAAGACACCAATTTGTCCCCAAACCCTAGGTTTATTAGCCAGGTGGTTGCCCAGGAAGGGTGAAGTCAGCAATGAGGCTGTCGCCAAGGCTGAGACAGTTGGACTGGAGACTGGAGTGGGTACAGATACCGGAACTGAAGCAGTTGTGTGGACTGGAGCAGTATAAATATTGGGGCTGAAGCTGAAGATGAGACATGGACCAGAGCAAGTTTGGTGACAGGGTCAGCATGTGCAGTCCCAAAGGCCGGTTTTCCAGATAGGAGTCGATGAGAGCGCCGACTATAATTTAATTTGAAGGGTATTTTGGTCATTTATTTGATATGAGTGAGAGACACCATCCACTTGAGCAAACTGTTCTGGTTCTGTTGTACATTTTGTGAGCAGAAGGTCTACAGGAAAGAAGACAACTGATCTGTGTATCATGCCTCTAAGTCTCCACTGTGGGGGATACCTGTTTAAGAGAAGTAAATACAGTGCCCTCTAAAGCACTGGATAAATAGAACAGAAAACACAAGAAACTATTGAAGAAGAATGATACATTTCTTATCAGTTAAGGGCTCAGATAATAGTGTTGTTGCTATTGTTGAGAGGGTGTGTGGAATTGGGATAACCATGACCCGGATGTATGGATTTATTAGCTCAATGGGATAAGCATCAGACTGGGAAGCAAAAGGTGGCAGGATCGAATCCTAGCCTGACTCCCAGCCCATCCCCCATACCAGGTGTGTCTCTGAGTGAGACACCCAGAGCCTGAGACACCCAGGCGCCCCCTTTGGCTGCCCACTGCTCCTCCCAAGGTGGGATGCGATAAGAGACCACTGAAATCTATTAAAAAAAACTGGTGGAGAGCAGCCAAGACACATTAAAGCTGTCATTTTCAAACCTAGGTATATACCTAGATTCTCTGTTAAAGTCCTCTAAATCCATACTGAGTGAAACAACAAAATGGAGAACAAGGAGAGACAGAGCTTGACCTGACTTCCTTCTTCTGGATTCTCTGGTAGGGAGAAGTATTCATATTTTATAAGTCACTCTAGTCCTGAAGCAGCCCAGCACCCCTAAGACACACAAGACAAATGGGACCCTTGTCATTTAACAAGACCAACATTTCACCCATCATAGTCCGTCATCAGTCCATATAAAAGTCTCGCAAAAGGTCTGAGGATCATCTGAGTGTGTTGTGGCAGAATTCAGAAGAGTCTCAATGTTCCTTCCCTTTCTTTGATGGTGTATTGCACTTTGTGTGAACTAACAATCATGCTGCGTGTGGGTTTGATATAAAGCATGGCAATCTATCATATATAATATGATACACTTCCTAAGGTTAAGGTACCCAACAACATTATGTGGACAATTAAGGGATTTAGGGTTGAACCATGACAATGTCTTGGACCAGTCGGCAGTCTTAAACAGCTGCATCTGTACTTTGCATTTGTCAATTCTGTGAATGATTTGGGGATAGCATGAATCCTTTTTCAGTTCTTTCACCACTTAGAAACACAGAACTGTCTATACACCCACAAATGCAGGCATTTCCACTTTTTGTAGACAAGAGCTAGTTTTTAGTTCTGTCCCATCCTTGGTCTGGTGCTAAATGTTCCCAAGAAACATCCAGTAACTATAGGCTTGTTCTGTCGACCAAAGAAACACAGCACAGCAAATGAGTTCCTTGGAGATTGATACTGACTTACAACTGTTGAAAAAGGTTTTGATTTAAAGGGGAGAAGAAGTGAAGCTCAAGTTGGACACGGTCATTTGTAACGCTACCCAAGTCCCTTGTTAAAAATACAAAGAACAACAATGTCTGCCATGTTGTGACAAATGTGCAAAGCCTGGACATATGATATGCTCATGTACATACTATGATCTAAGGACATGGCTGATGAGAATCTTTGCAGTAAAGTTGGCAGAGTTTCAGAACTCCCAGTGGACCAAATGTATATGGTTTTTTGCTACACATCACTCTCAGGGGTCCCCTGAATACCCAATTAACGGTAAACATAGCAGAATGAATGTTCCTGGAATGTATTCCTATATTCCTAAAGAGTTTGTCCAAAAGCCTCAATCGCTTCTGCTCTATTCATGAACAGGTACTTTACTTTGCTTGGCAGACGCTTTTATCCAAAGCGACTTACAAGAAGAAGACACCAGCAATTTCCATTCAGTTCTCGCAAAAGCTGAAATACTACAACAAAGCACCCTGATAAGGCCTAACTCGTCAAGACAAAAACATGCATACGTTTTGTATATTGCCAGACAACGTAATGAGTGTGTTAGACTCACTTGAAGTACTTTTTGAACAAGTGAGTTTTCAAGTGTTTCCTTTCAAGGTACCTTTCTGGTCAAATACTTGTACAGAAATGCAAACTATTTCCAGTATTGTAGCTTTACTAGTCCTACTCGAACATGCCCCACAGTATGCCCACCTTCCTTTGATACTTGTTTGCAATGCACATGGTTTGGTCCAACATGTCTGCCCTGACCCGTGTTCTGCAGGCCCATTTGTAAGACCAAACTTTTACCTAGTTCATATTATTATAATTATAGTGGGAAAAATATCCAGTCTAGTTTAAATTCTACTGCCTAAAAAACAGCGCTTTGTAGTACCAGCACCAGTTGAAGCTGGATTATCAGTGACAGTATGCTAAGATGGTCTGTGACAAATGGATAATATAATTGTTATTTGACATTAAATTTGTTTCAAGTGACAATCTAAAATGCTGTAATGTATGGAATGTATTTAGTATCCAATACATCTATTTATACACATTCACATTCCAGTATGCCCTATCTGAGGATATAAGACAATCAATTTAGGCATACCCGTGTTTGAAAAACTGGTGCATAGCAGTAAAAACACATCAAATCTGTGATTGCAAATCAGGGTTATTCCACCAAATATTGTTTTCTGAATGGTCTTTAGTCAAAACATTGTTATCCTTTTCTAAGAAAGTGAAGAGAAGATTTATTTTCTTTGAATTATTCAAGTCCTGCAATAATTTTCTTATTTTGATGCATTATCATTTTCTTTAAAGCTGAAGAACAATAGTTTTATTTGGAAGTTAAGAGAAATATTGTCAACAGTTCACAAAAAATAATGCAAACCTGTTAAATCTAATACTTTCACCTATAAAAGATAAAAACTGAGAAACTGGTCATTTTGCAGTGTTCTCTTAAAATCCTCCAGAGCTGTGT
The DNA here is from genome assembly GCA_032359275.1 of Microctenopoma steveboyesi. Lineage (NCBI taxonomy): Eukaryota > Metazoa > Chordata > Actinopteri > Anabantiformes > Anabantidae > Microctenopoma > Microctenopoma steveboyesi. The sequence goes on along the minus strand of JAUMHF010000002.1, from coordinate 1,495,621 downwards.
ATATAATTATTTCATAAACGTTTTATTAGAATACAACTATAAACACAAACAGCACAAGTTTCTTTGCTATACAAACTATGCAGATGCATAGGGCCCAGTGGCCACTAGGGGCCCCCCAAGTTACCACTTTAGTCTCAACATTTTTTATTGGAATTAAATGTAATTCAGTTTTGATTTTATTTGCTCTGTAATGCTGAATAATCAACTGCAAAATTAACACCAAGATGGTAACAATTTGTTCCTAATGCTATGTTAATACTGAGCCACTCACTCAAGCAAATCAACTGTTGTGTTGTGTAAAATCAATATATCATTTTCATCATAACATTTTCTGCAAATAAATGTTCTACTTGACAATATTTGTATTTGAAATTTGAGAGGTATGTTGTAATTTATACAATAAACAACATCTTACGACAAGGAACATCAAATTCACATTATAATGAATAGATTTTGCAGGTGCCAAAGAGCTGATAACTGTATGCATAGTTATAGCTGTACTAGTCTGTTAACAACAGAATCTCTAAAGCCACCATCTTGTTCCTTTCGTGGCCGCCATCACGTGGTGTGACGTTTTTATCACAGGTAAATCAGTCAAATATTTTTACTCCTGACATCATGTTTTCTGTAGACTGATACATGTATTGTTGACATTGTGTGACGCAAGTTCCCGTAGTTTTAAAGCATGGCCTGAAAAGGAGCAGACTAGATGACTGGAGACAGGTCTGCTGTGCTCGTCTGTCTGGCAGTACACGACTGTCCTTGGGACATGTTCAAATAATTAATTTTATTTAATTTACAAGTATAATAAAAGAATGGAGGAACATGTATTTCTTAATAACAAAAGCATATTTTCATTTATTCCACCGTTTAAGAAAAGGGCCACAACTGGTTTAAAGTATCCAGTGTGATTTGTCTTTACTGCCAGTTAGTGTGTATTACTGTTAAGATCTATCACAGAAATTAGGTCATTCTTATAAGCCTATAATGATAATGTCTGACTTTGCAGGTCAGCTGAAAAATGAATAGCAATTTGAGCAAATTTGCCTTTCAAACCCAACTAATGGTATCGCCGCTATTGTGAATTTTCTTGTGCATCATATAGCACGTAGTGTGGATGTTAATAATTATTATAATGTCTTAAAAAGTGAAGCGCTGTGAGCAGTCGCGGTGCTGACCGTCGTGTGTGGAGAGGGAGAGCGCACAAAGCTTGTCCTTGGTTTGGATTGAGCTGGTGCCAGACGAGCTTTGTAAGGATTTAGGTTCTGATGAGTCATGTAAAATCTCAGCACATTTGTTTATCACAGAAGTCAAACAGAACTCAAATCCCCCTCTCAAGAGGTCTGAACCTTCATTACCCTCCTCCTTTACTCTGAGCTCCAAAGAGTTATCTAATGAGGTTTTTACTGTATTGTCTAAGACTATATGAGGTCAAATATACAGTAATATCTTCTTTTTAAAGGTTTAGTTTCAGTTCAGGGGTCTACTAGATCTCCGAGAGCTCTTCAGCTCCAAGGTTGTTTCACCTGGTGTTTATGTTATGCTGCAAACGTGATGCAAAGCCATCAGACACCATGCCTCTCATATCCCACCAGAGTTATTGTACAAGTCATGGGACTCTGAACAGGACTTCTCAGGTGGATCACTGGCCTGTTGACCTCTGCAGTGGTGCCCAAGTTTTAGTTTCCCCTTTGACTTCATGGTGTTTTCTTACTGACAGTCCTAATCTAATCTTCACCCTTTACTTTACCTTACTTTACTTTGCTTGGCAGACGCTTTTATCCAAAGCGACTTACAGGAAGCTAGCGCTGGGTGTCTGGCTCAAGGACACACCTGGTAGGATGGATGGATCAGGAGTCAGACGGGGTTCGAACCCACAACCTTCCGACGCTTAACCCATTGAGCTACCAGGCCAACCCTGCAGGTTTCCACTGCCAGAGAAAGCAAAGCAGCCTCAGAGCGTCACAGAGCCACGACCACTCTTCACAGTAGGAAGGATGTTTCTCTCAGTGTTCTCTCTCTAGAACTGTCAATGATCCATAGGCCTGAAAACTTCCCCAGAACTCTTTTTTGACGATTCTTTTGTTGCAGCCAAATTTCTAACATGCAATCAAACGTGACAGTCAGTAAAACCAGTTCAGGTATTTGATGCGTACACTCTAACACAATCACATAAAACTACTTGCCAGCTACATGTGGTTAAACATTTATTACTGTTAATAAAGGCAGGTATTTTCTCTGGTTTTGTAGATGGAGTGTAAAGAATAAATGTAGGGTCATGCTAGTTTGAGGTTTGACATTTGCTTGTGGCTGTTCTGACTAGTTCTGACAGTTGCACCTTGGTTTAACTGTAACAAAGACAAAACACGTTTGATGGTTCATCGCTAATGATGATCAGCGTGATGGTGACTTTGGGATCATTTATACACATAATGTAATACTACTTACAGATGAACTGAAGCTTTTTCTGATTAGTTTTCTGTCAATATAATGTGACGATGATGGTAAAGTAAGATTATTTCTGTGCTTGACAGAAATACTGCAGACACTGACAGTGACTGGGACATGGAAGCTGTAAGGAGAGTGTCTCTCTCTTATAAAAAGCAAGATGGACATGACAGGTAAAGCAAACACGAGGAGACCAAACAGCAGATTGTGCTGGTGCAGGACACTATTTTTGGGCTTATTTAATAACACTGCTGATGAGGAAGATGACTTTGACAGATGTCTCTCAGAGGGAGAGCTCCCGCTTTTCTCCTGCCTTTTTTGGAGTTAATCTGCGCTTAGATTGACATGTAGATAGATGGGCATATTCATCTGAAAAGGCACAGTAGACTGTGCGAAGGATGATTTAGTTGAGGATAAAGAAAAGTTGCATCAACAGCACCAGCTTGAAAACCTATTAGGCTTCATCTGTTTATTGTACATAGGTAAGACGTAGCCCTGCAGAAATGCAGTGCTGACTCTAAAGCAGCCAATTGCCCATCCTGCCGAACGATATTTTGCCCACCTTGGTTTAAAAGGTAAAAAAAGAACCGTTCATCATATTCATTTAATGTCCATTCATGTTTAGGACACTTTGTTTGAGGATTTTCTGTGGACTCTCCCATACTCTGTCTCCAGCTGCCCCCAGGTAAATTGAGTTTGAGACCCCTGCTTTAAAGCATTACCTCTGGGCTCTTAGTGGAGATTACTTGTAAGCGACTCACAGAATCCATGTTACACTGAGTAACTGTGGTTAACAGACAGCAGCAGACAAACATGCTCACCTTCAACAGAGTGTTTGCTCTGTCTCACGCCCATGTGTTCTCCCAACCTGTGAGGACCACGCTGTCAGGCCACAGTTACACAGAATGTCCAACTGTTTTTCCTCCCGTGCGTGTGTGTGTGTGTGTGTGTGTGTGTGTAATGGCAGGAATTTGTAACAATGTGAACAGTGGTAAAGAGGGTTATGGGACACGTATGCCCTTCAGCTAGACACACATGCATGAGAGCAGCGACATACGCACAACCTTCTGCTGAGTCGGCCTAAGATGGGATGGACCCGGGGATGTTAATCCAAACACAACAGAAGGTTAAAGTGTGAGAATAATCCCTACTCGTATCACTCAGAAACATTTGCAAATGAGTGATCAAGATTAATCATCAATCAAAAGTAACCTCAGAAGAAGGTGTGAGATCACTGAAGAGGTCATTAATCATAAGCAGAGGGAAGCTCTGTGAAGTGGAAATTTCAAAGCTGTTAATCAAACAGTTGGAGCCCCACCTCTCGAAGCCTCCTTGGGCACGACGACAAAGTGTCTGAGCGTTATCAGATCCTCGGGCTGGTATGAACCACATCCTGTGGACTCTATGAAAACAATAAGTCTGGTCTACTGAAACCTTTATTTTATCAGCGAGGACAGTTTTTTAATAACATACCATAAAGTGAGAAGTGAAGCCCGAGGATGAATATCAAATATTGCCTCACTGTGAAGGTGATGGACTGGACAGAGACCAGTCAGAACAGCAGCACAACAGTTGCCAAAGCTGTCATCTCAGCGGTGACATGAGTCCTAACATGGCATAATTTCTCCTCATCAGTATTTTGTCCTCGCCGCTCTGTCACTGCACATCAAGCCACGCCTGAAAAATAAAACAACACGCTTTGGTCACGGGGTTCTCTTTGCTAGGGTTTCTACTGTGAGGCACTTGAATGTCTGACAAGTTGTGTTTACTGTCAGAATAACAGAAGCATTTCAAGCTATACTCATGGGTAAACAATCCATGGTGACACTCCACAGACCCACTGAGCTTGGTGTGTCCAAGAGAACCATGCCTCCATAAACAGCAGAGCTCTGCATTATTGATAAGGTTGGGGTGACAGTTGTCGATGTGTGTTCTCACATTTTAAAGAGCTGGTCTTGTGGCACTTTTTTGACTAGTGATTGACATAGATTCTATTTTCAACTCTTGTGTGACTCTTAGTAATCAAAAAGTTGTCAAAGTGTGTTGCTAAAACTTCCCCCTCTGGCTCCTGAGTTCCTCCTCAGCCAACAGAAAAACAACCTGCTGTACATTGTGTCACGGTGCATCCTTTACCTTGAGTTATGGTTACTTCCACATCAACAACAGTCGTCTCCGCTCTCTTGTGATGTTCCTGCCGTAATCTCTAATGCATCACTAAGTCTAACGTCCAGTCTTTCCCATTGATAGAGCAGGAACTGAACAGGAAACTGCTCACCTGGTATATAAGAACAGAAAGGTAGCGCTGTGACACTTTAGCTTTTAGCTCGGACCCCTGCTGTCACATGGGTTTGCAGTAAACGCTCTTCCCCCCCGTCCCAGTTCCGACAGCACCATGTAGAGCTGACACGGCGATGGTACACGTTCACAGCACACCTGACAGCACCTACCTGCCACGCGGTTATACTGACATACTCCGTGTTCTGTGAGGTTTAAAGGGCCACAAGATTGATCATCCCTTGTTCCTGTAATATTTTAACAAATTTTTCTAATCTCTGCACGTGCATGCTGCGTAAAGCCTCACATCAATTAAAAATGTTTATTAAAAGATCAATAGAGCAGAAACTAACCTTTGTTTTACACACGCCACACCATTGTCATTGGAGAAAATGCTTTTGGTTGATTGACACATAAATATTGAATGAACATTATAAAAGCGTTTTGAATGAGGCTTTCTAGTTTTACTTTGTCTGTGTTTGTAGTGAATGACTTGATGAACTCTGGGACACAGACTTCACCAGATGCTGGTCTTCTTTGCTGGTGATGCTCTGCCAGACTTCACTGCACCCGTTTTCCAGTCTTCCTCATTCCAGAGGCAGTTTTGCTTTCAGCAAGTGCAATGCAAGCTCATCTGGATTCAGGTGAAGTGACTGGCCTAGTTTTCCTGGTGGTTTTAGTTCTGTGTGTCAATATGTCCAATACCTGAGTGGACCTGAGTGTATTTTGATGTGAGAGGGAGGATGAGGATGTGAATTTCACAGCTCACTGAAGCTTCTTCTGACAACAGACTGAAGCCATTGTAAGAAAATCAGCAGCCTTTAGATGTGTGCTGTTAAAGTTCTGTCCGTCTCCCAGTTGGCTACATAGTGTCTTACTATACAGGTATGAAGTTATTTCTGTATGATAAACTAATAGTTGTATTACCATGTCATTATATTTGTGTTAAGGGCAATAGAACATTTATATGAATGATATCATTCATATGTCCAGGAAAGGACATATCTTTGACTGGAAACTACTTTGCTGAGCTGCCAGTGAAGACATTTTGGATAAAACGTGTGGAGGTATGTAGCAGTCGTCCCTACCTGAGAAGCTAACTTTCACCACTGTGCTAACGGCATTAACCA
>JAUMHF010000002.1:1475879-1488255 GCA_032359275.1 Microctenopoma steveboyesi | reverse complement strand
AAATCACTCAAAAAAATTTACGTAATCAGTTTCAACTATTTTTTTGAGTTCTATTAACTAATCGGGTTTTACAGTGTGTAGTGACCACGAATACAACCTGAAAAGCAGAAAGCAGAACTTAAAAGAACAACTTTGGTAAGTCACGTTTCCCACATGTAGCCTGAGTTTACGTTGTGGTACATACAGAAGAAGAAAAACATTCTTGCATGTTACAATGATGTCGTCTGCGGCGCTCAGGGAGCTAGCGCTGAGTGTCTCGCTCAGGGACAGACCTGGTATGGGGGGATAGACTGGGTGACTCGATCCCACTATTCCTGCATCCCAGCCCTCTGCCTTAACCACTGAACTACCAGCCTGCTACACTCACATTTCTAAAGCAAGAAACTCCAGAGAGAAACATTAGTTAATCATCACAGCAAAGTAAAAATTTTCAAGTTAAAAATTCTCTTAACTTGTGCATTTAATTGTAAACTTCCATAAAGTGTGCGGTTATGTCAGGATCTCTCTGAGGCTGTAATGATATAAAAATCATTACCACATGTTCACACACACTTCCAGCCTCATTTTCTTTGCTAATCCTGATTTTTCTTCCTTTCTTCAGGATCCATCTCCACTTTGTCAGCAGCTTCTCTTTCCTTTCATTGTTTCCTCACCCCACCACCTTCTCCACAACAGAGAATTGTGTTTTTTTCTGCTGCCGTTGTCTTATTTGATTCATCTCTTACGTTATTGCCAGCACTACAATACTGCCAAACAAAATGCAAAGTGCATGCATTCGTTTGTTGGTTTAAGATTGTCAGAGGAGGTGCGGGGACGAGATTAAGCTGCATTCAGAGATTTCTTAAGGTTTGTCTTCATCAATGTGATATGGACAGTGTGTAAGACACTAAAACAACACAGGAAGCTATAAATCAATTCATAGAAGTGGCTTTAAATGCAGAGGGATATGGAGAATTTAATCTAAAGAAGTAAGGCGTGAAAAATGGGGAAATTAACGTGTGAAAAGATAAGAGCTGCGACACCAAGTCAAAATGTTCTGCCAGCCAAGACACAATTACAGAAATGCCAGGCTGATTACTGTATACAATTCATTTCCATATAAATGTATTTCTCCTAGTGAGCGAAGGGTCGCGCACAACATACAAACCCACAACATATATATCCCAGAGTTCAATCATTTCTCACATTTCAAATTCATACAGACAGCAAGATAATGCAGGCCGGCCTGCATATCTATTAAATATTTGTTCCGTAAAATGGAAGACCATCTCTTATAGATGTATAAATGAGTCAGATATGTTGCACCAATTTATACTTCCCAACAGCATTTCTTTCTCACACACACACACACACACACACACACACTTCTCCTACATATGTACAGTCAGTATTACAATCCTGTATCCTGTACAATCAGGTATGTCCAGATTATGATGCTACTGGATATCAATAGCAGAGAAAAGGAGGGGCTAAATACAGAGGTGTCAAAAGTACTCACATTCTACACATAAGGAGAAGTACAGATACTTGTGTGAAAAACTACCCTGGTAAAAGCAAAAGTACAGATTGAAATCCTTTACTTAAGTAAAAGTACAAAAGTACAGGTTTTGAAATGTACTTCAGTAGAAAAAGTAAAAAACTATTTTCACCTTAAATGATATAAAACTACTTTTGATGATAGAAAATGTTCTACACATACAAAACACATGACTTTTCTTCTTTTGTTCACAACCTGCTCTGTGTTGGTGTAGAGAGGTTATTCTGAAATTCTGATATTGTCTAGTTTTTCTTTAAACCAAATTTCTAACAGGATAATATAGATAACTGTGGATTTTCTGATCAGGTGCTGGCGATTCTGTGACCAATGAGTGCTATTATATGTATAGATTGGTGTGTTATGTGTGGTATTGAATTATAATGCTCCAGAATGAGACCTGACAGCTTAATATCATATCTATGTTTATTGCGTATAACTACCAGTGTCTCCCCTCCCATACAAGGGGGGGCGCCTCACCCATCCCAAGAAGTCAGGTAAATTTGATTTCATGTGGAGTGCCAGATCACATTAGAAGTTATTTCAGGTTCCCTTTCCATATAACAGGTCTGTAGTTTGTAGTGTTTTGCAGTGTGAAGGAAAGTGTGTGTGTGTGTGTGTGTGTGTGTGTGTGTGTTTGTAATGGACATAACGAGATGTTTTCTAGAATGTAAGGACTAAAGTAAAAAGTAAAGTAAAAAAGTAAAAGTAAAAAGTCTCCAGAAACATAAATACTCAAGTAAAGTACAGGTACCTTACAAATCTACTAAGTACAGCAACATTGTAAATATACTTTTTTACTTGACACCTCTGGCTGTGTATGTCTGGAAGTTGAGACTTTTTGAAGCCTTGACACCTATTCATCCAAATAGCTTCATCTGACCAACAAAGCCCAGTTGCCATGACTCAACTTATTTCCAACTTCTCCTAGATGACTGAGAATCTCACAGACAGAGATAGTGTGTAACAAACATATTCCGTCTGCTGTCTCCGGCACACAGCAGCTTGAATGCAGCAGAGAATCATTCAGCTGAATGCTGAGCTGCATGCACAGCAAGGAGTCCAGCACGGAGCCAGAGGAACTAATGCGTGCCCTGTGAACATCCTGCTAAATCTGCCTCTAAAACGTGACACATATATATGTGAACTATACAATTTTGCTTATTCTGAGAAAAGTGAGCTGATTAATGATTATGAGCAGCGTGTGAGGCGTGTCTGTTATCTAAAGGGCAACACACGAGTTAAAACTGAAGGAGGAGGACTTGGCAGCGAAAACAGGAGGAAAAGGAAACAGTAGTTCATACAAGCACACATGTGCCAACAAAGGTTAACGGAGCTAACAGAATCACGGAAGGATGAATGAACAGAAAAGAATATGGAGAAAAGGGAGGAAATGTTTGGGTAAAGGAGACACAGAGGAGAAAGGGGACTTAGTGAACAGACAGAGAATAAAGAAAATCAGATAAAAACTGTGATGAAGGGGAGGGATGAGAGTCAGAGATTTCAGAGATAGTTAGAGAGAAAGACAGAAACTGAACTGGAAACCAAGACAGAAGGGACCTGAAAATTGGCCTGCCGATTCAAAGATGAAAAGATCCGTTCCCTCTGCTCGCACACATGCAAGTGCAAACTGCCATGGTCAAAAGGCTTGGTCTGGTTTGAAGTATGTACTAAACAAGCTGTCTAAGGGGTGAAGGGAACACTGGAGTCACAGTGAAAAGTAGGGAGAAGATGTAGACAAATATAATGATGAAAAACTGGTGCAAGATACAGAGAGAGAGGAGAATCGGGGACATGAATACTAGTTCAATCACCATGCTGTAAATACCTTATTAAAACAAATCATTTAATTGCTTCGTGCCTTAATCCCTGGGCGATGACTGATCCTCTATATCACCTCTGACCTTACACCCAACCTAACCTAAAATAACCCCCACCCTCAAGTCTAAATAGAAAGTCTCATCTCTTGAAGAAATGCCCTCTGAAGAAGTGAGGACCAGACACAATGTACTCGCAATGCCAATGACGGTACTGAAATCTTTCACAGCCAGCCGTAGAATACTGCTGGCGACTTCTTGTAACTCCCACATATTTGTCCTGGAAAACTATGTCTCATATGCACAGAAATGTTTTCCGCAACAACAAGATAGTGAGAGGGTCAGACATGTGGAGAAGGAATGTCACCAGGGAGTAGACCACTTTCTAAAGCGTAAGAACAAAAACAGACAGTCGGTCAGAGAGGGTCAGCGTCCTCATCCTGCGTTAGAGATTCACCACTCATTATTATGTGTGTGTCACATTCTGGCTTTATGATGTACTACAGTATGTACACTCAACAATTCAAACACACACACACAGCACTAGGTTGTAAAGGTCTTTATAGCACCCAGAAATGCAAATAAACAAGCCAGGAGAATTTCAGACTGAAAGCCAGAAGTAATGGTGGAATCTCTCCAGGAATTGGGCAAAGGCCATGGTGAGACCCAACAGTTGGCTGTCTGCATGGGCTGGGCTGAGGGGAGGGGAGGAGGCCAGTGGCATCCTCATTGCTGTGTCCTGGGTCAGGAGCTAGGCATCCAGAGACAGGAAGTGGAACCAAGGTGGTGACAGTGCTGACTCACCCATGGACAGGAATAGTCCTTCCTGGTTTAAAGCACACATAATCACCCCTTCTAGCACTGACTGCGTCAGGACTGAGTCCATGGAAGCCAGGTTTTACTGTAAGCATCGTTTATATAGCGTAGGAGTTTTAAATGTTTCGTACAGAAAAGCAAACAAGGAATACTGATGATTGGTTAGGGCATAGAACTTATCCCAAATTCCAGCTGCTTTCACTGTGGGTGATCGTGGAGGTCTAATAATCTGATACAACACTCACTCAAGCTCCTACTTATTAGTTGGTTACTTATAATTAGGCTTTAATTGTCATTGATTGCATTTTTAAATGATCAGCTCATCTTCCCTTGAGAAGAGCAGTGGGCAGCCACATGCGGTTCTCTACTCACTCAAAGACGCACCTGGTATAGGGCATGAGCTGGGACGCTGAGGTGGGATTGGATTCTGACACCTATATCCCAGTCTGATGCTTATCCCACTAAGCCCTGAAAGTCACTGAAAAGCCACATATAGGGTCACATGATTTCACATTGTCATACAGAGAGATGTATCTATGAGTGATAAACAAAGACAGGTTATAGAAATGTGTTTTTTGCTTGTGTGTATGCACCTTGCAGGGCCATTTATTTATTTTATATTTCCTCCACAGTGGAGACTCGTGGTATTTATTTGTTCATGAGGCACCAGTTGTTTCTATAAAAAAGCTCACCAGAAGAGTGTGGGCTTAACTATACCGATCGTCTCTCCTCCCTCTGTTTCCATCACTAAAAAATCCTGTTGCAGGAACTGAGAACACTGAGGATGTTCATTAAATGTGTGTGCGTGTGCGTGAGTATGTGACAAAGACACAGATACAATACATATGTACATGTGTCATTCTTCCTTTTTTGTGACATTGAAGACATGGTTGAAGTCATTCTTAGGCAAAGCATCATACATGACTGCTCCGTACTATAGTGTGGTTAGGACAGACACAAGCTGCTAAAGGTGTGCTCTAACGGCAGCACAGGCTGCAGGGGCTCCCAGCACATATGGTGGGACAGTGGGCTGGGCACACACACACACACACACACACAGACCATATTGGTAATTTTTCCATGATCATGATTTCTTCTTTCTAGTTCACTTGTTTTTGACCTGCCCACTTCAGTTACTGCAGCACAATCATTGTTTGTCCTTCGCCTTAAACCCTGGAGACAGCACAATAGGTAATGTCAGTGCTGTAGAAATCATGAGAGAGGACCACATCAAAATGAAAAATCTGAAAACATAATTCTGGCTTTGCTTATTGCTGGCACAGAGACACAAAAAAACACACTGAGGCGGGAGCGGATCAGTAGGTAGAGCTGGTTCCCTCGTGGTTGCATGTCTAAGTGTCCTTGGACAGGAGACCTGAACCACATGGAGGCACTGTCATAAACGTTCAGCTAAACAACAATTTATCCAAGAGGACCAATAGAAATGCAATCGATATTAGCAATAGCAATTAGGCTAATGGGTGTTACAGTGTATTAGTGTATTATTATAATAATTTACACATACAGTATACACATCTTTATTCCTCATGGAATCCACATGCAGTGCAGTGGTAGTTTAAATATATCAGGTAGTGGTAAATCCACTTAGAATTAACTTAACCAACGATGCACTGGACTCTTCTAGTCTGTTCAATCAAACCTCCTTTAGTCACTAATGTTACCAACAACACTATTGCTGCAGCTACTAACGCTTAGATGTGGACCTAAGTGGGTTCTGCTGTATCCGTGTAGGTCAGCAAGGCCGTCTAGTCAGATGCTGTTGTTAACCTGCCTTTTGGCAAGGTTTCTCTCAGCGTCTGTCACACGCTGCCCACCTACACACACACACACACACACACACACACACACAGAATTTTCGTTCTTCTGCTGAGAAGTTGGCATCACACATTTCAATGCCGTTTTTACCTGACAGACAAACCTATGGTCCTTTCACATCCAGTGAATTTTTGGAATTTGAACCTGTGTCCAAAACTGACCTTTGAACTTAACCGTTACCCAAATAAACAGCTTTGCAAAACATGGCACCATGAAAGTCAGCAAAGATTCTGGCCATGAAATACAGAGCCAAACCGATCTCAGTGACCAAAGGCAGCTATTCAGAGCTTAGAGCCTTTGTCTTTCAGCCCCTGCCAACAGCTCTTGGTGCATGTTTCTGCCCCTCCAGAGCACGATTTGTTGCCTAACCACTGTAGCCACTTCAACACGATTGATTTATTGATCAAATTCAAGTAGGGCTGTACAAACTGTTCATCGTACATTGTAAGAGAAAAACAGGTTACACAAACAACGTGGTTCATAGGACTTGTTGCTGGTTGGCACTGACCTTAAAATATAACGATAGCATTTTTGTGTTTTTCAGAAGATAAAGTCTGACGAAGGGAAGCAAAAACTAGAAAAAGTTTAGTTAAAAACTTTATTACTACTTTATTTCATTCTGTGAGGTTCAGTGTCTTATCCAGGGAGTTGGGTCACACTCCATACTGCATCAATTCTACCAACTGCAACTGCGAGTGTGACTCGCACAAATGGCTGCACCCCCCATAACAATCTGTTGTACTGGAATTCAGCTGAAGGATGCAACCAAGTCTCTACTTTTTGTCTGGGTGGCTCTGTTCTTTGTGATGGTCATGCTCTGTTTTAACGGTTTTATTTTGAAATCCTTTTACTTCCTGTTGATCCTGGCCTTGATCCTTTCCAAATCTACACCATAAAGTTTGTTAATATAGTTTGACGGTAGGTAGAGGATGGAGAATGAGCAAAGAGCATCTTGAATCCACTGAAGTGAAACTTGTTTTCACCTAAACACACGTATGTGTTTGACTGTGTTGAGTCAAATATTGGCCACTGATGAAAGTGACAGTAACACATATTTTGATGGTTGCTTCTAACTAATTCTATTTCTGTGGCCTAAATGCTGGAGACTTTGACATTTAGAAATGGCCAGATGGTGCTGCAGAAATAAAAGTGCCAAATCTTAAAGTGCATTTCCACATCAACCTCTGTTATACATGGTGACACGGGGACAATAGTCATTCAGACCCCTGCAGAAAGCAAGGGGAGAACGGGAGAGGGAGAGAGATACTAAACGAGAAGAGAAATAGAGAAAGAGATTAACTGTCAAGATAATTTCTCACATTTGCTGAAATTTCACTTTCTGCCCCATTGACTTCCCATGTGCCAAAGTTCTATTTAATTTAGACATAATAGAATTTTTTACATAATGGGACATAATGGGACTTCCGTAACTTTCTTTGGGATGCTCTTTTCACTCAGTCTGTGGATTTACAGTCACACCTCAGCACACTGCCAGTGTGTGGTAGTCCTGGCCAAAGCGTGAGCAAACTACAGCTGCTAATACTCATCAAGCTTCTTTTGGCTTCTTGGGGGGAGTTTAGTCATTTTGTGCAGTTTTGGACAACAGAGGTTGTGGTTGTGATAAATATATTTTTTCTGCTCAGGTTAGCTGTCTCACACTGACAGAAGCCTGTAGCCTATGTATAAATGGGTTCTCTGCAGCACAGGAGGGCCGCGGGGCACGCGGTACACCTCCAACATGCACCATCATCTGCAGAGGTTTGCAGATGACACTGCAATGATGGGGCCTATCAGGGCACAGGAGGCAGAAACATCCCTAAACAACCAATAAAGACATCATGATCACACACTGAATACAAGTTTGAAAAGATATATACAGTATGACACATAAATATGTAGCTTTTGCTGTGTGGGAGTCAGGAGAAGACTTCCTGCCTTTTTCCGACATTACAATGAGATCCATACAGGATGAAAGGGCTTTAATCGTTTCTCACAGTACTGTGCTGACACTGACAATAGTAGCTATGGATCCTTAACCTCTGCATTTATATTTGTATATTACGTGACTTTCAGCTGCACTGTTTCTTCCCCAGCACATTGTTTCCGTGGTGAATGTGCAGTGGCTGCTGCCAGCGCGTCACTTTCTCTTTGGCATCAGTGGAGCACAGTACCTTGTGTACCTCCTTGTTCCATCAGACAGACAACTGTGAAACACAGCTAAAATGTTTTCTGTGTAGACATGCCCCCAGGCTGCAGGTACAAACATCCACCAATCAGCAGGCAGTTGCATCTTTGCATCCTGAGCCACACAGGGCAGTCAAGCACCAGCTAGTGCTGGCAGAGCTGAAGAGCTGCGAGCACAGAGGTAACTAAGAGCACATTGAAGGAAACTCGTGAAATGCAAGAGACAGTCTGATGCTCATGGTTTTTCTGAGCAGGCGGTTACTCTTCTGCATCCGTCCACCATCATTTTGCTTTTCAGACAAAGGTATCTGATTGAACTTTTTTTTCCCAATGTGACTCACACTGGCCCTAAAGAGCCTCTGAAAATGGCAGGTTTTCCAGACTCTCTCTTGGGCACAAGATGTGTTTTTTCTTAGGTTCTCCTGCTGTTCCATTTGTAGAGAAATAAAGAGTGGCATCAACTCAAGTCTTTTGACAGACAGGGTTGCTCTGTTTTCCACACAGCACTGTCTAACGCATCACATGCTTAATACCACCTTTTAGTTTGTAATAAGGTGTAACATATTAGATTATCCTCATTATATTAGTTTTATTAGATATTGTCCCACTTTAGTCCAGAAAGTGAAAGATCTTTTAATTATTATCACTGAAGTTAAAACTCAAAGGAAGCTGAGTTTGTTTGCTGCTGTTGCGTCTCTCCTGATATTCTCTCTCTCACACACACACACACACACACACACACACACACACACACACACACACACACACACCAAACCTGCCTGTGAGCTCGAACACAGACTGACTGGAATATGTCTGATGTGATACTGCCTCCTTGTGGTTGATGTAAACATAGACTTTTGAAGGAAAATGCCATCTGCGTTTGCATGGTGCCTCCAGACAACTCCTGATGATTGTTACGTGCGTGTCTGTAATGCTCCACAGATCGGAGCTCCTGTGTGTGAGGCCTAGAGCAGGGTAGTACTATAAGTGCAATGCTGGTACTAGTCTTCATGCACAGTTTACCTGGGAAAAAACTTGTTTGTAAAGGAATAGTTTTCACTTACAGCTGTGACAGGTACAATCACAATTTTCCCAAGGGATCAATAAAAGTATTCAATAATATTAATTAATATCATTAAAATTATTATTATTATTGATTTCATTACTGTAATGACAACGAAAACATAGCAAGACACAACTGCCAGTAGAGCAAAAGGTTGATGTCATGAATCCACAAAGTGATCCAGGAAATGAAGACTGCTGCTGATTCATCTTCCTCCTGAACACTGACAGCGTGCATGTCTATGGTCAGCCTACAGTAGTGTCCAAGTGACGGACAGAAAATGTGCCTCATCCAAGCATGAATATTAATGAGTGAAAGAAGAATCATTACTGAGCCGTCAGGCTCAGACACAAATGTTTGGCCTCTGTGTGTGGACGTCTGTATAGAGTCTGTCCAGACGGTCAACCCCGGTGCAGATGGTGAAAATCAGAGCTGTGAACTGTTATGCAAATGTCTATGTTTCTACTGCATGGTTTCTCTTTTGTTGCAGGCTCCTGCTTTATATGAATGTTAAGCATGGGGCTTTGTGTACCACTCTTTATTATACCATGCTACAGCTCACCTGTGCTTGTGTGTAACACTGAGGCCGGTCATAGTAAGTGCTGTATATCTGTAATACTATTTGACAAAACATAGTTAAAGTGTTTCCCACACACTGTATACTGTCAAGAAAAGAAAAGAGGTTAGAGACGGGCAACAGACAAGTCTTACAGCTAGTTAACCAGAAGTAAACCAGATAATTGTAACTGCTTAGGTCAATATGTGCTTAAGGTAACAAGACATGGAGCAGTAAAGAAGACTGTATGAAAGAAAGGTTCCATAAATGTAATGAAAGACGGCCAAAAGCCAAATAGAAGAGAACGTGGCTAAATAAAAAAACCAACATAAATGTATCTGTAGACAAATGGATGGTTTGTACTCCCCTCTCTGCTGCAGTAAATGTAGAAGGATAGTGGCATTTAGTGAAGTCAGCCCTTCCCTCAGCAGCAAATAACAATAAATGATTGGAACCATAAAGAAGAATGGTAACGAGGGCGACGATCAATGCTGCTGTTCATCACAAATGGAATTTATATCAACTCAAATTCACAATGTCATTCATACAGCAGAGAAACAGAACGAGAGAACTCGAATGCAGGTATTGCAAGTAGTTGTTTCCATTTGTGCTGGGCTCCAATTGAATCACAGTTTTTGCTCTTGGTTCCTGTTTTCTCTGAACACCAAACAAGCCTGTCTGCATTGAGACGTGTGTGTGTGTGTGTGTGTGTGTGTGTGTGTGTGTGTGTGTGTGTACTGGACTGATGATATGTACATTCTGAAATATGAGAACATGAGCATTACCTTCACTTGATGTTTTTTTATGCAAGAAAAGAAATCCTGAGACATAGTAGGCAAATCTGGCTAAATAGCAGATGATGTATCACATTTTGTCTTCTCTGTCAGCAGCACTTTCACAAGCAAACATCTCAGCGCTTCAGCTGTGTTTACCTTCATTAAATAATGTGCAAATGACACAAGGCTTCTACAGTATAGCCACACAAACACCTCCTCACACATCACACAGGTCTGTTATGACTGGGGTATTATTGCCTGTTTATGCAGGAGACATCAGATTACCGAAGCTCATTAATCCTGTGTGTCAAAACATCCTTTGCCACTTTTTTTATAAATCATTTCAGCAGGTCATGTTTCATTTTTGAAACGCATAAGAAAGGAAACGCTGCAGGATGAAACATAATGTGATTTCCTGGCAAAATTGCTTCTTTGTTTGTCATCACGTGTCACTGTGATTGGCTCAGCTATGAGGCTTAATCACCACAGTTTAGAAGTTTAGAAGTAATGGAATGAGGTTTAGAAGTAATGGAATGAGGATAAGGGGCTTTTTTGTTATTCGTTCTGCATTTGAAATGAGGAACTCAGGGTGCGGGCAAAGTCAGGACTTGACAGGACTTGTCAGGACAATGTCTTGCTTCTTTGCCAGCTTTTGGTGGTGTGGTAGTGAACTGTATTCACTTTCACCCAGGTCTTCTCCACATTACATAGACTGAAGTAGCACATTTGCTTGGAAATGCCCCCATGCTAGGGAAACCATGGTGCAAAACCAGCCTGGTGCGAGTGTACACTTCAGCGCTACTGTAGCAGCTGCCTTGCTCAGGTGCACCTCAATGAAAGAGTCGGGGTGGGAGAGTGTTGCCTTTCTTTCGTACGATCTCTGTTGTCACATGCAGGAGACAGTAGATGCTGCATCCCACACGTGCGAAGAAGCGCACACATGCCAGTGCTGGCAGCAGGCTGTTGCATGGCCCATAAGGTTTGTACAGCTTCCGCTGTTTAGTGGCTGCCTACCTCTGTCACATTTAGTCAACACACTGTTGTGTGCAAATGTTTTTCCCATTTCTACTTTCCATTTTCCCTCCCTCTCTCATTTGATTGTGGCCACTTTGTCGAGGTTAGCTACAGTAGATAACAGTCACAGAAATGTTATTGATCACGCTAGATCAGATAATCGGACTCTGATGCTGGCATTACTTCAATTCTCTCCCCAGAGCTGTTGTCCTGCTCCTCTGGTACTTCTGTGAATTTGATCTGTATCAGGGCTGCACTGGTTCATACTGGCTTCAGTAAATAGTAAACTTCAACATGACAAAAGTGTTTGCCTTACATCATTTTATACAGTATATCACTAAACAACCAACTGTGCAAAATGCCAAATGCATGATCATGAACATACATGAATGTGTAGCAGTCATCCATACTGTCCCTTACATTTACGTCATCCTCAGCAGCTGGATTCTGGAGTCATCTAAAGAAGAAAAGATAAGGCACTAGCAGTCGCACATTAGGCTTTTTTAATAACAAGTGCAGTAAGATGTTGTCATATACAACATCTAATCCTTAATTCAGACAAGACTGAAGTTATTCTATTTGGCCCCCAAGCTCTGAGAGACAAGCTATCCAATCAAATAGCCACCTTAGCTGATATTGCATTGGCCTCGAACACTACTGTGAGGAATCCTGCTGTTATTTTTGATCAAGATATGTCTTCTATCCATTACATAAAAGAAATCTCCAGAACTGCCTTCTTCCACCTCAGGAATATTTCTAAAATTAGGAGCATCCTGTCTC
>JAUMHF010000002.1:1447379-1475779 GCA_032359275.1 Microctenopoma steveboyesi | reverse complement strand
CGGTCTAGGATCCTGACTTCATTGTCCTCAAACGAGTGGCCTTTGTCTTTGAGGTGTAGATGAACTGCTGAGTCCTGGTGGCTCTTGCACCATGCGTTTGTGGAGCTGTTGTTTAGTTTCTCCTATGTACAGATCTGTACGTTCCTCACCAAAATGTCTTAGTAGTGAAACAGTTGTTGGTTTTAAGGTGTGTCTTGCAGGCACATGGCAAAGAGGGCTACTACCCCACATGGGGAGGCTTCTGTTAGATAGTCCCCTCCCAATTACACCTGTTCTTCCTACCTACCTCAGTCTGATCACCAATCCCAGTTTAATGATAACTCTGGCCCATTAGTCTCCCTACACTACATGCAGAAGCTTCAGCCAGGAGAGAGTTGCAAAAGTCAGTTTAGAGATGACCATTGCCTGTGCAGCCTGTTGGGAGAGAGAAGGTCAAATCTTATGGATGTTGTGGAGAGTAAACCTACAGGACCTTGTAGGTGTTGTTTGTTGTTGAGCCAATTTAGATTGAAATGTCTGTCAATGAAATATCACTGCCATCAGGCTGCTGCTGGAGAGACAGCTTGAAGGGCCTGGGTGTACAGCTGTTTTCTTTACTTTGTTTGGCAGGGGATGGATTAGGAGTCAGACGGGGTTCGAACCTGCAACCTTCTACATCCCAGTCTGACGCTTAATCCATTGAGCTACCAGGCCGTTACCAGCTGTTATGTACAGGAAGCACTTCTAGTGACGGCCAAACGAAGCTTTGAACCATTGTTTTGAAAATTGGTTCACTTCGATTAGTAGTGATAAGATTAATTCATTGAGCGCATAGAAGACACCTGCTGGCACTTAGTATGTATTTGAGTCTTGTTTATATTGTGGAAAAGACTATTGAATCTCAAATTAAATGTTGACTACCTGAGTAAAGATTAGATTCATCAGAATTTGAAATGAATTTATGATTATTGAACTCAAACTACACGCTGGAAAGAGGTAATATTTACAGTGATCAGTGAGACTGTGGGTGTAATTAATGTTAATAATATAATATAATACAATACTAAATGATAGAATTTTTATTACTTGATTGTGCTTGGTGTGTACTGGGTGAACTGACAGGAACTAAGATGCAGTGTGTTGTTTCATCCATCATAAACACATTTGTATCGCACCTAACTTTGAAAGTTCCACCTGTCAAAACAAACGTCAGCTGATTCAGTCTGAATGAACAGACATGACTCATGTTGATGTCCTGTATCTTTTGTGCCCTTGTGTTTTTCTGACCCTCAGCAACTGTAGTGAACCAGAATTTGGCAGCTTTTATTAGTTTATACTTGCCTCTGGTGGATGCTGTAACTTTCTCACTGGAGCAGCTAGTGAGATGCAGACCATCAATGTCCACTGGGGTCTCCGAGGTGCTGGATGTGAGGTGTGCACTTATTCTGGACATGGCTGCTGTGATATCAGCAATAGCAGGATCCTCTCTGGGAGGGTTACAGGCAACTGTACATATTTCCTCACTAATTGTGAGTCTGGCCATGTGATTTCTTTGACGCCAGAATTGTGGTCACTTGTCAAACTCTAATAGAAAGACAATATGGATGCTCATTAAGATTTTTTGTTGTATAGATTCAATCTTAAAAGAACTAAGATGGCCAAAACTTAAAAAGCTGAATCCTTCAATTTACTATAGAACTGTTGTCCCATTAATATACTCAACGCACTTTACACTGCTTCTTATTCACCCATTCACACACCGATGACAGAGCTGCCATGCAGCTGACCTGACAAACCAGGGGCAACATGGGGTTCAGTATCTTGCCCAACATATGACTGAAGGAGGCGGGGAATTGAACCACCAATCTTCTGATTGGCAGGCGACTGTTCTACCTCCTGAACCACAGCCGAGTAGGAAAAATAATACTTGTAAAATCTTATAAATAAAGCGGCATCTTTTTAAATGTTATTCTTTTCAGTATTTTACATCCCTACTTGTTGGGAAACAATAATTTATTCTAAGATAACTGCACTTCTTAAAAACTTTGACTGTAATAATCTGCTTACTTCTGTCTGTTTTATGCTCAGATGTCAATGAGCTCTGCATTAAATGTCAGTATTTAGTGAACTTAAGGAAGCATTAAACATTGTTTTCCATTCACCTTATAAGAAGAAGCGTATAATCATTCATCTTTCTGAAGGTATTGCACTCGCTCTGTGGCCAAACACAAATAAATCATCACATTTAATCTACTTACCTTGGCTTCTCCTGAATGCCGCAAAGTGTTGAAGTGTGTAAAAAACATCTTTGTTGAATATGAAACGATCAAACTGTGAAATTTCTCTCTGTGTGTATCTGCAGTTGTACTGTGGAGATACTGAAAGGATGAACCCACTTCTAATGTTCTAATTCTAGAACCATTATGGTGTCATAATGACAAACGGAACATTCCAATCAACAGACTGACTTTGGCTTCATAACTAATAATTTATAAAATTTGTGCTATGAGGCTGCATCAAGATCTTTGGTTTTCTTCAGGTTTTGTCTAATTTACTATAAGATGTGTTGTGGAAAGACTAAACATAACTGATTAGAGTGAGAGATGAAATAAAATCCATCATCCGATCTGTCTTTTATAGGTTTATTTCCTTGCGAAGAAAGGCCAACAGTCGTGCAGAGTTAAAAAGCAACATAGATATTGTCAGGGGCGTGATGAATGCCCTTGTAGCGTGCGGGATCGTCCCAGATGCAGTGTTCGCAGGAGGGTTGGAAAGCACACGCGTTTTGATATTTTAAGACTCGAGTGCAAAAACGGATTCCACCGGAATCAGTGTTACAATAACCGGCCAACAAATAACACAATGAAGAGGAAAACTACTCACGGTGTCAGAGACTTGGAAGAACGAATGTCTTGTGATGAGAAAAGCTCGGAACATAAATGGAAACCCAATGTCTGAGCAGAGAGCAGGTGAAAGGACTTCCTGTTTATATGCTGTCCTAGCCAATCCCAGCCTTTCCTCGTAGTCAACTGATCTGCTTACCTGACAGATATGGTGAAACAAACATTTATAGTTCTGCATACAAGGAGGAGGATGCGACCCTGAAACAGTGCAGGGACAGAGAGACAGTCAGTCTGGGCTCCACTGGATCTATCTACGTGAAACCTACAATCTTTGACATGGCAACAAGACACAACATGACACAAGATACATGGGTCAAGATGAACATAGGAAAGAACAATAAAAACATATAAATAACCCTTCTCATAATAATGAGAAAGAAACATTCTACATTCTAAACATCAAGGTTTCCATCATACTTATAGTTTCTAAATAATATATTTCCATCACAGATGTCAACCGTACTGTATTTATATGTTTACATAATTCTTTGGAAATACGTAATAATAATAAGGGTACATTCATTAATATTACTTTATGCCTTAATAATACTTAACTAATCTTTGAATAAGGCTATCTAACATATCTACTAAGCATTTAGCAATGGTGTTTATCTCACCAAAGGTATTAAATGATACATTAGTTAACATTCATAACAACTCGTTATTAACCTTAGTGAATGTAGTAATAATTACTAGTAAAGTAAACTAATGCATCTATTAATCATTTACTAACATTTTTTTTGTTAACTAAGGTATTAGTTTAGACATTACATAATATCTTTAACAACCCTTATTAGTAATAATAAGAATTGCCTAATAGTTGTTTAATACTCTAAATAACATTAAGCAATATTTTTACAATAAACTCTTGTTGAAATTTATTTAGGGTTTATGGGTTAAGTCAGGTATTGAATATCATTAATAAAGAGTCTATAAGGGTTATAAATGATTACTTAAGTCTTATGATTGTCCACTTACTTGTTCATCCTCAAAGGCCTGCTCTCTTTTTGGTAGGTTGAGATCAGTCATTGTCAAGGTTTAAATTGAATGTATAAGTTTAACACAAAAAACCCTAAGTAATTATTTAATTACATACCATGTGGTGCATTGTAAGATCATTATTACAATAAATAATATTATTATAATATTTGATATTAGATATAATCTTTGTGACCCTTATTGTAAAGTGTGGAGTTACTTAAGAGTTACTGCTTTTAAGTAACTCTTTGTAAATGAGTAGTAGTGCATAATAAGCCTTACTTACCTGTTATTAACAGTTATTAAGGCTCTGTGTGACCCTTATTGCATAGTGTGAACACATTTCTCTTAAGTAACTTTTTGTAAATACCTAAGAGCACAGAAAAGTATTACACAATACACAAATAACATTTATTAGGGCTGTTTGTGACTTTTATTGAAAAGAAGAAAACATTTATCTCTTTAGTAACATTAAAGTGTTGAATAGGATTAATTTAATTGTTATTAACCATTTATTATTGCTCTTTATAACCTTTTGAAAACAGACATTCCTTGTGTAACACTTACAAAATGCATTACTTAACCACAGAGAACAACATGCTAATAGTCTCTGCGACCTTTGTAAATTTGATATTAAACATTTCCAGGCGGTGCTGTGGTGTAGTGGTTGTTCTGTATCATCCCGATGTGACTCATTCAGTCACTTTAGGTAATGGTAGTGATAAGGAAGATTAGCTCTTTTTTGGCGCACATGTGAGGGTAGACAGCACACAACAGTAGAGTGTGGGAGAACCAGGGGCCAACAACACCTCATTTTCACCTCAGAGCCACTGTGCATTTAATCTGTGTTACACAGTCCTCACATCACTATGGTGTTTGAATTCATACAGCTCTAATGATATACACTTTTTTTTTACTAGCACACATGATACTACAGATACAGCTCCCCATTAAGTAAGGGTAGAAAGGAGAAAATGGGTTTTCAGTGGAAGTATGCATTTCTGCATACATATCTAAAGCCATCCAACAAGGCCTGAATGGATATATCTTTACAGAATCTCTTTTCATTTATCAAAAAATCAACATTTCAGGTATATCTTGCCATAGTTATTAGTTAGTTATAGTGTAGCAGATAATGTTACAACATTAAAGAGCTGCATAAATATAGTTATCTGTTTATTGACTTTGCTAAAAGTAAGTAATAAGTTTGTTGGATTTAAAATGGTCTAAACTGCAAAGTGTGTATTTGATTGAAAACCTATTTTACATTTAGCTCATTATTAATCTTATTGCTTTGTCTATCTATGTCTAAACCTAACCACGCTCACAGGACTGCACAGGATAGAAATATTAGGAGAGATGGTGTCTTGAAGATGAGGCATGCTGTACATATCGGATTTTGAAGATAAGATCAGATCACAAATTAATTTAGAGCATTCATTTATTTGTTTCGTAGACTGATGTTTTAAAAGAAGCTTTGACTGATGTGTTCAGCGCCCAACTGTTTGCTATCAGACGTCTTTGTCAAGACGATTTCAACATCCCTACTTGTCAGCAATTGAGTACTGAGAGACAGAGAGAGGGAGACACGGGCGAAGAGGCAGAGAAAGACACAGTAACACACGGGAAGTATCAGCAGAGGAGCAGACGTGAGGGCAGATGGACAGATAGAGTCGAGCTGAGAGAGGAGGAAGCGTCCCAGACAGAAGGCATTTAATCACACTACAGACACTGCAACACAAGGCTGTAAGTGATATTCCTCCCAAAACAAATATCCTGAATATCAGCAGCAGGGTTTGAGAGCTGCTCCCTCTCATTGCACATGGAGCAATTTTAGATGAAACGGCGACGGTTTGGCTGGTTTGTATGTCACATATAGATGGTCCTTGGCAAAGAGAATTATGGACCTAACCATGCTTTTCCAAATCTGGTCAGCTATTGTTCTAAGGGAAGTTTCCCACATTGATGCTGAGAAATGTTCAAATCAAAGTAGAACTGTTCACAGTACACAGTATGATATGGAGGAGGAATCAAGGTCTCCTACATGATAATGTCAGGGCAAAATGAAGTTGTTCTTTTCTCTCTTCAGTCGAGGCAGATGGCGTCTGCTGGAGGTTTCTTCCTCTTAAAGGGAGTTTTTCCTTTCCACTGTCGCCTCAGCGCTTGCTCGAGTGGGACTGTTAGGTTTTTCTGTATATATTGATATAATGTGTAAAATCACACTGTAAAGTGCCTTGAGATAACTTACGTTGTGTGATGTGAATATGAATTGAAATGAATTAGGGCTAAAGCTGAGAAAATGCTGGGTGATGCAGTCGAACAATAACACTGAAGATCAAAGTACATGTACTACATCCTACAAATAAGTCTGAGCTAAGGAAGTTGGCTCACAAGTCTTCTAAGGAAGAATGGTCCAAAGTTCTTGCTGAAGGTTGTGCAGGTCTGATCCACCGCTACAAGTGTGGCTTAAATGTTCTATATACACATTAAGGATTGTGATTGTTGTGTTTATCAGTTTATAAATATAATGCTTGTTGATGTTTGTGACTTTGGTGAAGATCACACAGAGGTGCAGCTAGTGGATAGGCAAGGCAGGCAATTGGCCCCCAGGCCAAGGGGGCCCCTGAGGGCCAACACAATCTATACCGCATCAGAACAGCAGTAGTGAGACTATGAAAAGAATGTAGGACATCTCACAAACCCCCTTCACGGGGCTCCACCCCTCCCCTCCCTCTCAAGGTACC
Source organism: Microctenopoma steveboyesi (assembly GCA_032359275.1). NCBI lineage: Eukaryota > Metazoa > Chordata > Actinopteri > Anabantiformes > Anabantidae > Microctenopoma > Microctenopoma steveboyesi. The sequence goes on along the minus strand of JAUMHF010000002.1, from coordinate 1,469,175 downwards.
GGCTGGCCGGAGGTAAACAAAAATGCGCAATGACAGAAAGCAGTCTCTGCTCCGCGAAAATGACAAGAAACTATTCTTCTGGAAGCGAAAAATGAAAGAAGAGAAAAAGAGATAAGACAGTGGTGAGTATAATAGTTTGTGGCTGTGTTTTTTTAGTATGTAGTTACTTAGGGAGTTTATCGAGCCAAATATGCTACTTGGTATAAGGCTAACTTGTTTGCTTAACATTAGGAAGCATGCTGCACATTAACTAAAAACTATCCACTTAATGAATAGCTCACTGACCATTGAGAGTGGTAAATGAATGGTTGTTAGTCTCTATGTGTCCCTGGAATGGAGACCTGTCCAGGTGCAGCCCCACCCCTTACCAGGTGTCTAAAATGATTGTAAAAACTTAAAGTAGAATCATTAATATGTCTCTGTTTGTATACCCTTGTCTCTGTTCAAGGTCATTAAGAAGGTTCCTTGCTCAGATCCACCACGTCCTAAGAGAGACTTTCAGAACTTGCCCTCATTTCAAGGCCTTTAAATCTGTAGGAATTATTAACAGCCTTTGCAGAAGCCAACGCTCACATGCATCACTGGTAGTGCAAAGGGTTTTGCCAACAATGCACAGTTTTTTATTTTAATTATTGTAGTGTATTACTAATTAGATTTCCTATTTTTAATTATGTTCACAATGGAAACACGCTGATGTGACTTTGGTAAATTTGTTGTGTTGTTTTCCAGTTATATTGTCTTATTGTTATTTATCTATTTAATGTTCTTATTATTTTTTTCATTTTCTATGTTGAAATTTGTTTTTTTGTTGGCTCTTTTTATTAGAAATAAAGATTTTATAAAGTAAAATGATTTGTTCCTTGCTGTTCTTCATCAGCCTTCATAGTTATATTTTTAAAATATGATCACAGTGTTGCCAGTGTCAGTGTTGGATGCTATAGGCTACGTATGATGAAACCTAGTTTAAGGGGCCCCCTTGGAATTTTTTGCAGCGCCACTAAGGGGACAGACTCCTGGCCTGGTCTAAAGAAGCTGCTGTGAGTTTAACATATCACCATCTGCTCTGGAACATTATCTGAGGTTTAAACAAAGTTAGTAAATTACACTCACACAGTTTAATGTGCCCTTTTTCTATCATCAGTGGTGTCCAATCTTGGTCCTCAATATCCACTGTGGGACAGGAATGGACACCCCTGAACTGTACTAAAATACATGATTGTAAATATAATCTTAGGTCCCTGGAAATCTTGGTTCAAGTAAACAGATAAGAAATTGACGTTATTTTTCTGCATTTAAATTCTGTATTTATTTATTTATTTATTTATTTATGTATTTTAGATTTTTTTCTGATAAGTTTTTTTTAAAACTTAATTACAGTATTGAGGTTTAGAGAATCTGGCAACAGTTGGTACTTTCTAGCCTCCCTGATCACTGGCAACTAAACAAGAACATAGTGTAAAGATCAGATGTTGAGAAGGAGTTTTACTGCCTGTGCAGCCTCACCGCTGACGTTAACAAGACGTGATCATAATCAGTTTAGACTGCTGAGTTTGATGTAGTTATTGCATTCAGTACATACTGAGTACATAGTTTTCACCTGTGTGTTCATAACGTCATGTAGTCAAATGTCTGTGTGTGTGTGTGTGTGTGTTTAGAGGAGGATGTGGGCCGCTGCTTTGGCACCAGAGGAGCTAATTAAGTGACTGTTTCCTGCATAATTTCGAGTGTTTTATGTTAATGAGGGAGCGTGTTGATGGATGGCCTCCTGGATCCAGATTCCAGACCTGACTGAGAACAATCAGTGCTGATGGGGAACATGGTGCACACAGACGGAGCCATCTGGGCTCTGTGTTTCAAACACTAGAATAAACTGTGACAATAAGAAAAATCACTGACCCGTCCACGTGGGTGGATCATGAGACGCTCTGCCCATGAGGATAGACAAACCGCCCGCTGGGCCCCTGCAGCTGTGCTCAGCACGCTCACTCAGTCACCTGTCCATGACTTCGAACTATCCATCAGAGCTCTGCGGGATCAGAAATAAACTAAACAGTGCAAAGCTCTCAGTAAACATTTGCTGAGTCTCCTAAGAAAAGTTCATGAGAACATGAGAACGACGCCAGTGACAGGGAACTGCAGGAACAACCAGAAGTGGTTCAATACTTCTGGGGGAGCAAGCGCAAGATTATAATCACTTTAGAAAAAAAGGAGGGAAGTGATGAAATTTAATTGTCATCAAACCAATGTGTCTGCTGGAATCCCTCCAGTCATTGTTTGCTGTGGGGCCGCGTCTGCTCTTCAACTCTGTGACAGATCATTCACAGGCAAAGTCACAGGAGAGCCGAGCCAAGCAGCAGAACGGAACTGTCAATCACACATGCAAACTTATGAGACGGCGAGCGCACATCCATCCCAGGGATATGTTCTAATGATGTGTGGAGGCATTTGTGTCAGAAGTGTGAAGATGTTTTTCGCCCTTCCTCAAATATCTAATATGCAGCTTTTTATTAGTTTATGTGAATTTTATCCGGAGTTTCTGCACAAGTTAGGTTTTCACCACATTTAACATTGAAGTTATTTAAAACCACGTCTTTTAGTGTGTTCGTGCCTCAAGGAGTTAATGGCTCAGACTATCACCAACAGCCACAACACAGGGATAAAAGTCTGCTTCTGATGATCATGATGATTCTGCTACTTTGTCTTCAGTGTTGAAATGATGCAGAAAAGGTCTGCGCTATATCACAGCCCGTCCCTACAGCAGTGCAGACATGGTAAACACTCAGCACCCAGCTAATAGAAGGATGCACACCAGCAAGATCCAGAGGCAGAAATGAAGCTTGTGTGTGGTTTTATTTTCAGCTTGTGTGAAACTGTGTTTGTGCCCTCAGCAGTTTTTACAAGTTTATCTGGTAACCAGGCTGCTCCTAATTTCCCAGAACTACTCCCTCATCTGGATTCTCTCTGCTCATAACACCATTTCACTTAGCATCATGATAGCTGCAGGAGAAATGTGAAATGCTTTTATTGTGGCGGTGCTTCGCAAGACAAATAAAACAGCAATGTACAAAATGTTTCCTGTGAATGTTTTTTGTCAGACGAGCAGGTACATGAGTTTAATTTTCACGAAACGTGGAGCTTCATAAGAGATCGGGGGGGCAGAGGATTAACCCTGCTGAGGTTTGATAAATGGCAGAGCATGACTAAATGTTGAATGCAGCAGGAGAACGTGTTCACTTCTCACTGGAGAATCAATCTGTAGCAGCTCTGAAAAGAACAAGGAAGTGGAATATGAACCTGTCAGGTGGCTGAGGAAGGTAAATGAGGAAGAGTGGTAAATTGACAGCACTTATGTAGTAACTCTCCACCTGAACAAAGTGCTTTACCATTTCCCCCGGTCAGGAAGTGTTGAACTGCAGACCTCAGTGTACACAGCAGCTTCCTGCCAACACGTGTGTAACTCACGTTTCACCATTTAAGTGCAAGTTAGATGAACGACAGAGTAACGTAAAGGCTGCAGTGGGATCAGAAGCACAACGAGGTCAATGAACCCAGAGGACGGGTCCAGGTCATGACCCGTTCCCCACCTTTATTAAAGTCTCCAACTCCATGTGACCCGTGTCAGTTAAAAAATTAAGGATTTTTTAAATCTCTAAGGAAACAATAGGTTTGAGAAAACAAGCTGATCCTGGGTGGGAGATGTTAGAAAAACACTATAGTGGCACGTTTCTGCTTTTTTATTAGAAAACAAACAGTAACATTTACTTCACATCCATTTTTTCTCTCCAATAATATAATCACATTATCCCCTTACAACTCTTAATCCGACAGCGCTGCCTCCTGCCTGATGTGCAATAACAACCACACTCAATGCAGCAGCTTATGGCAGATACACCGCAGCTTTCTGGAGGAAAAAAAACGCTCATCTTGTTCTCAGACGTTCTGCTGAAGCCCTCATCGCCTCGCACTCAAATCCAGGAACTTTCACCAAACTGAGAATGTGCTGTGAGAGAGGAGCCTTATTCTACAGCGCAGGAGAATTTAATGTCATTTCATTTCTGTGAGAACCGAGTCACACCTGCTTGATGTCAGCCCAGAAGAATGAATAACTGGAAACCAGCTCATTACTGCACTTCATCAGTTTGGAAATCTGTAGAGTACACAGAGGCCAAATGATGACGTCATAGTATTTATGTACAACTCCCCATCTGGAGTGCACTGCCAACACAACAGCTGTGACTCGCGTGGCGCACCGTACAGGAAGCAGGACCGCTCAGTGTACAGGTAGGTATGAGCAACATAAAACCTACATGAAGTCCAGACAGAAAAAGAGCGTTTACTACATCAGAATGCAAATCAACAGCTTTGTAAAAATAAACATACAATACAGACAATTAAATTACAGACGGGATGTGAAGGACATGAAGATCATATAATGACATTTATGTATTCGCTAGTATTTTACTGCCAAAACACAGTAGAATATATATATTATGGTAAAGAATGACTAAGATTCAGCCTGACAAACCCCTCCCTCTCCCACCCGAGCCCCCACAGTCCTCCACCGTCACTGAAACCCTCTGACAACCAAGTGCAAACGTTTACTGCTGGCCTTCTTTCTTCTCTCCCTCCGATGAGCCCGAGCTGCTGCTGCTGTCGCTGCTGCTGTCACGCTCTGCTGCCATCTGCAGGAAGAAAGAGGAAGTTAAAAAGCTGGCTGTGGAGAGTGCACACTGGGGACCCAGTCATTTTCTGGCTGGGAGGAGCACTTTACTTTACTTTTCTTGGCAGACGCTTTTATCCAAAGCGACTTACAGGGAGCTAGCGCTGGGTGTCTGGCTCAGGGACACACATGGTAGGGGATGGACTAGGAGTCAGACGGGGTTCGAACCTGCGACCTTCTACATCCCAGTCTAATGCTTAACTCATTGAGCTACCAGGCCGCTAGAAGCAGGAACTACTGGGCTTTCAGAGGCTACCTGCTCATTTTGGTTCTTAGTGAACCGTCATCGTACCTTCTTGTAGGCCATTTCAAAGAGTTTGAGCGATGACTGCTGCAGGGTGGTCGCTGCCTGTTTGATGTTCTCTCCCGTCTCCGAGTCCTTATTGGCCAGAAGATCTCTGACCTTTGTGATCTCCTCCTTCAGCTTGGTGCACTGTGAATGGGTGGAACAGGGAGGATGAACAAACAAAGCTGGAACGAAATGTTCATGGGACAAATAAACAGCGCCGCAGCTAATCATTCATTCACAGTACTAATTCATGGTTTTCACCTCGTCAGCAGGAAGCTGGTCCTTGAACTCCTCCATCTTGGATTCTGTGTCATGGACAATACCCTCAGCCATGTTGACAGCCTCCACACGGTCCTACACACAAGAGAACAGTGAGAAAACAGAAAACATGAGGAATTTCTACTTTGCTGCTGCCTCATACATGGAGCTGATAGCCTAGGCCACTTCACGGTCAGTGACTCTTACCTTTCTTCTCCGGTCCTCTTCTGCATACTTCTCAGCATTCTTGATCATGTTCTCAATGTCGTCTTTACTGAGACCGCCGGATGACTGGATAACAACTGAGGAGAAGATGAGAGCAGAACACCGGTATGAACACTTCATCTTCTTCAGATGACGCTGATTGGGAAGGTTTCAGAGACGAGTGTGAAACCATCCAGGAGACCGACACTTACTCTGCTGCTCGCGGCCTGTGCCTTTATCCTTCGCAGAGACATGAACTATGCCATTGGCGTCAATGTCGAAGGTGACCTCGATCTGAGGAACGCCGCGGGGGGCGGGGGGGATTCCCACCAGAGTGAACTGCCCCAGCACCTTGTTGTCGGCAGCCATCTCTCGCTCACCCTGACACACCTTGATCTCTACTTGGGTCTGTCCGTCAGCTGCGGTGGAGAAGACCTGGGGGGCGGGGGAGGTGTTAACGCAGTAGCACACAGTAGTACTAAGAAAGGATCATCAGGACTGCGGTTCTACGTACCTGGCCCTTCTTGGTGGGAATTGTGGTGTTCCTGTTGATGAGTTTAGTGAAGACTCCGCCCAGAGTCTCAATACCCAGCGACAGCGGCGTCACATCCAACAGCAGCACATCTGTGACATCACCGGCCAAGACACCACCCTGGATTGCTGCTCCTATGGCAACAGCTTCATCAGGGTTGACCGACTTGCTGGGAGCACGACCAAACAGGTTCTGGACTGTCTGTTGGACCTGCACAGACACAACCCAGTTTTTCCTTTGTGTTCTAGTTGGGCTGCATAAATACACCCGTAACCTTACTACAACAATATATGCCACGTCATGCTTCCACTTATGTGCAGCAGATGTCAGTTTGACTGGAATAACTTCAACATCTATAATTTCATTACTAAGTGAAAGCCTGCACCCAGGTCTCTCATTTCGTGTGGTAACAGCACGATCTCTTGGGTGCTGAGGTATTCTTAAATTAACTTGACAGAAGCTTTTGTATGGACCGCGTTAGCTTGGCGCGTACATATGTGCTGATCATACCTTTGGCATGCGGGTCATGCCTCCGACCAGCAGCACTTCTCCGATGTCTGCCTTGGACACCTCTGCGTCCTGCATGGCCTTCTGACAGGGAGCCACGGTTCGGCGGATCAGGTCGCCCACGATGCCCTCGAACTGAGAGCGGGTCAGCTTCATGTTAAGATGCTTTGGCCCAGAGGCATCCATGGTCAGGTAGGGCAGGTTGATGTCCGTCTGAGGACGCAGAAAATTATCACATTTGGTTTCATTCCAGTAAATAAACAGATGCTGCAAAGTCCTGCATGCGTCATCGGTGTCATCTTTGTACCTGCAGTGCAGAGGACAGCTCACACTTGGCCTTCTCTGCAGCCTCTCGCACTCTCTGAAGAGCCATGTTGTCTTTGGTCAGATCCACACCAGACTGGAATGGTAAGAAACAACAGGTGAGAGGCTCTGATGGAGGTGGAGGAGGATTTAAAGACAGACGTTAGCAGCGTACCTCTCTCTTGAACTCCTTGACAATGTGTTTAAGGAGGTGCTGGTCAAAGTCCTCTCCTCCGAGGAAGGTGTCACCATTGGTGGACTTCACCTCAAAAACTCCTTTCTGTATCTCCAGGACCGAGATATCAAATGTACCTCCACCAAGATCATACACAGCAATGCTGGAAACACAAGTACTTTTTAATCCATCACATCAGCTTTTTTATTTATTAAATGAACTAATGAAAACAACAAAAGCTTTCGCTGCTACAGTGAGGTTTGCTCTGCTCTACTTACATCTTATCCTGGGTCTTGTCCAGGCCGTAGGCCAGAGCTGCAGCAGTGGGCTCATTGATCACACGCAGGACATTCAGACCAGCGATCTGACCGGCGTCTTTAGTGGCCTGAAAAATCAAAGAAATCCATCACAAACTAATGTACGCTGTGTGAAAGATGTCAAACCAAACGTGACGCAACTCGTGGAACCGAGCTGAAGCAGAAAATGTACTGTTCACGCAGCTCATGGTGGAGAGCTAAGCACTCACACAGCCATTACTGCTGAAGCTTAAGTGAACTGCTCTATGCAGACGAGTGAACGAGTGCTGCGTCGTACCTGTCTCTGAGAATCGTTGAAGTACGCCGGAACAGTGATGACTGCGTTCTTCGCTTTGGTTCCCAGGTAGCTCTCTGTAACACACATCCAATCATTACTAAAACCAAAGCTTGCATGTGGAGCAGGTCAGCGTCAATGAAGCCTCATCAGTCCGTTTCATACCTGCGGTCTCCTTCATCTTCATTAGAACAAAAGCTCCAGCCTGGCTGGGGGAGTACATCTTCCCATGAGCCTCCACCCAAGCGTCACCGTTAGATGCACGTACGATCTTGTAGGGCACGTTCTTCCTGTTAATGACAAGACGCATTATCTCCTGAAGGAAAACTTTGTGATGTAGGTGGAATGTTACTTCTGAAATAACACAATAATCCAGAAATATTTCAACACCAGAGATGCACTCACAGGTCTTTCTGGACCTCAGCGTCGTCATAGCGACGTCCGATCAGTCTCTTGGTTGCGTACAGTGTGTTCTGGGGGTTGGTGACAGCCTGCCGTTTAGCAGGCATGCCCACTAGACGCTCCCCATCTGCTGTGAAGGCAATGACTGAGGGAGTTGTCCTGGCTCCCTCTGCGTTCTCCAGCACCTGAGAGGCAAACACAGCTGTTTACTCGAGCTAGTCAGACGGAGCATGTTCAGACGCACTCTTCTGTTGATATTCCAACCGAAGCCACCGACCAAGACAAAGTACATACCTACAGGCACTAACTGCTTGTATTTACATACACTAAATGCCTAAAGGTTCCAATAGTCGGAGGTCTCACCTACTGCCTCACAGCAGCAGCATTACAGTGTAGTGGAGCAGTTTATGTTCATATGCAACACTATTATTACAAACTTCAAAGAGTTCATTAATATTTATAATGAAAAACAGCAGCTTTCTACACAGCAGACTGCAGCTGGCGTGAAATAAATGGCACCTCACCGCACATACACGCGAATAAGCAGTCAAACTTAAGCTGTTTACAAGAGTATCTGCTGGTGAATTTTCAGCAGCTAACTCATTTTACTTTGACAACATCTCTGGCTAAGCTTAATTAACTAACTAGTGAATACTGGTAATACTGGTTTGATAATGTGTTCATGTTGAAAAGGCAGCTGTGATCACTACATGCAGCGAGTGTGTGTGGCTCCAACCATATGTACATACAGCATCTGTAGTACACGACATTCTGCACCACACTGATGCATATAATGTTACTGCAACTACTGTTCATACAGAGAGAAGGAAAAACCTGAGATCTCAGTGTCATTTTCCTGATTAGCTTATTAGAAATGTTGACATATTAGAGTGCTGAGGACATAAAGCTGAGAGAGAGATCTGATGACATACAACTGCTGCTGTGTGGGACAGACATGGGAAGTGTATGCTCATCCTCACCTTGGCCTGTTTTCCCTCCATGACTGCAACACATGAGTTAGTAGTTCCTAGGTCAATGCCAATGACTGCACCCTTTATGGCTTCTGACCTGCAACACACGGACACTTAGGATTTACATCAAGAATTGTCTAACAGCCACATTGTTGATCATCATAAACCTACCAATGCATTTCAAATGTTCTCTTTAACATCCCTTTAGCTGACTGAGAAACCATCAGTGCCTGTTGACTGTAGACTCACCTGGACACGTTCATCACGTCAGTGTTTGCTCCACTCAAACAATTTTTATTCTACTTCTAGCAACTATTTCCCAACTGCATTGTCAACAGGACCAATCAAGTCATGTTGGCTATTTATGATCGGAAACTTACGCATAGTCTCTCCTGGACAGAGCTCTGACAACACCTGGTTGGAAGCCACTCCAGCATGCCTGAAAACACATGTTTTCAAACTTTATTTAGTAAAAAAAACTAAATATGATGAGTTACTCTATGGGTTTGTTCAGTAATGTTTGTCACTTGTCACTGGCACAACTTATGAATTTGTAGAAATGGAAAACACAAATACACCATGATGTTAATATATAAAAGGTGGCGAAATAGACTAAAAATGTCGATCAACTTAACGACAACATTTAATCATTAATCATAAGATGACGCAAGAAAAAAAAACGCAGTGTAAATATAAGTATTATCAAACAGCAGGTGGTGGATGTGTATAAGATTGTGGTATATGTTGCAGAAGGTAAAGGACTGCAACACCTTACTGAAGGTCACGGTGAATGATGTGCTACAGCCTTGAACCGCTGTCTCACTAAACATGTTTACACAAATACACTTACATCTGAACTAAACATCATGGATTCATTTATATATAATGCAGTATACCCCTAAATCAAACTGGAAACAGCTACGCGTCAAACGTAAGCTGACACATGTTAGCTTAGCAGCTAATTACTTCAACAATGCAGCAAACCGTAACTGGACAGAGTGGTAGGTTGACTTAAATCAACACCACTCATTATGCACGTTAATTAAGTCAGTGAAACATCACCAGCTGCTTATTGACAGCTTACGTTAGCAGCATATGCCATTTTAACAGTTATGCCAAAACTGGCCTCGAGCTAATTCTGTTAGCATGGTAAGCTAGCCGGGCTTCGACAAGTCCCGGCTTTCTCAAATATTACTTGCGCCAACAGTTAACATCGCGTCCCCGCATAATTACTATATTCATTATATTTAAAACTCACCTTCTTCACCAAAGAGGACACATTTCTCGTACAATTCCCAGTTGGGAAAGTCCTTGAAACAGTTCTGGCGATACTTAACATTTTGACAACTCAGCTGACAGCTACTTAATTTATATTAGTCGCTCGCAGCGTTTACTATCAAAGTAAACTCTCCAAAATCTTTAGGAGGAACAAAATGCTGTTAAATATCCAGGTGTCTTCAGGCTTCCAGACAAGTGTGTCCAGTTGAAGAGCTAGTCTATGGACTTAAAACTGCGAAGCTCCTTCTGGAATTATCCAACACATGTTGCACCATTCACCATTGAAGGACCCCACGCCGGGTTCCACATTTATTGCCTGAATAAATTGGAACATTTGAAATAAACACCGAACTGATCTTTTATTTATCACACGAAAATATTACTTATGCGTTACATTACAGGCTGAAAAAGATGTTAATTTAAAAAAGGTAGCCCATATGACCAAGAGAATTTGTCTTCTTGTGGACATGCACGCCTACGGACAGACTCACGTTGTGGGCATGTGAAGGTCATGAAGCAACGAGGCTGCGCTGAGCTTTCACGTGTGTTACATCAGTGATGCTGAAGGAACATATGTACCTTACTGTGAATATCAGACTTTAACGCAGAAATCGGTACTTACACTTACTTAGAGTAATGTTTATGGCTGTGCTTTAAATCCAAATGCATCAAAGACCGTGAAAGCTGAACTTGGGACAATTTGCGTTCATATCCATACACAGCTTTTAGAAACCTAAATTCCCAGTTTGCTCTCCACTGGGTTATAGCTCTTCTAGATATTAGCCTTGTAAACAATGGATCTCACAGTTTGATGCTGTACATGTGCAAATATCACTTATCTAGCACAGATATATAAAAAAGAAAAAGACAAATCTAACAAAGAGTATGACTCAGCTAAAAAAAACATCAGGATAGAGAATGTGGAAGTACAGTACATGCTGCATGAACAACAAAATATGGATTAGATTAATTGGTCAACTGATTTATTGAATAATACTTTCACCGTTAAACTCTCTTTTCCTTAAAGGCAAAAAAGTCAGTCCCTTGTGTGGATTTATATTCAATCACTTATATTAAAAATCTAAAAAATCTGGTTTTATACCGGCTGTGCTGTGTCTACACTGTTGGTGTCATGTAATTACTGAAACACTTTAAAGGTGTCTGCCACATGCATGATAATCTGAAGTAACAGTTAGTAAAACACATAGACACACACCTTAATTAAACAGCACCTTAATACTATTTTTCACCCAGGAGAAGTGATGAAAGTCTGCTGTAAGTCCTGTGACTATTAAAAGCTGAGGGGGAAACTTTAGGAGCACCAGAAAAGAGAAAAGTAACAACGTTATTAACGTGCAGTGGGGTCTAAAAGATTTAACAGGGACCCAATAGAGAGAAGCTAATGTAGGAGAAATATGATCGGCGGCTGTGGGTCAGGAGGTAGAGCAGTCACCTGTCAATTTAAAGGTTGGTGGTTCGATTCCCCTCCCCCTCCCGTCATATGCCAAAGTGTCCTTAGGCAAAACACTGAATCCCAAGATACCCCTGGTGTGTAAGGTCTGCTGTATAGCAGCTCTGCCATCTGTGTTTGTGTAAATGGGTGTATACGAAGCAGTGTAAAGCACTTTAAGTACCAGTCTAGGTAGAAAAGCTCTATATAAGTGCAGACCATTTACCATCTAATACCAGTCCGAACTCTGGCTGCAGCATTCTAGATTAACTTTTGAGTGAGTTATTGGGACATCAGTAATGAATTACAGCGGCCTGGTAGCTCAATGTGTTAAGCGTCAGACTGGGATGCAGATGGTTGTGGGTTCGAACCCCGTCTGACTCCTAATCTATCCACTACCAGGTGTGTCCCTAAGCCAGACACCCAGCGCTAGCTCCTTGTAAGTCGCTTTGGATAAAAGTGTCTGCCAAGCAAAGTAAAGTAAAGTAAAGTAGTCAAGTCTAGAGGTAACAAATGCATGGACTAGTTTCTCTGCATCACCCTGAGACAGGATGCTCCTAATTTTAGCAATATTCCTAAGGTGGAAGAAGGAAGTCCTAGATATTTCTTCTATGTAGGAAATAAATTATATATCTTGGTCAAAGATGACTCCAAGATTCCTCACAGTAGTACTTGAGGCTAGTGTAAAGTCATTTAGTGTAGTAATCTGACCAGATATTGTGTCTCTGGGACTTTTGGGTCCAAATATCATAACCTCAGTTCTGAGTTAAGGGGTAATAGTAAAAACGTATAATAATATCTATAAGATGTGGCTCCATTGCTTTTATATTTCTTTTGGTCTCCGCTGAAATGAATGGAGACATGAAAAACAACAACACGCTTGGTTCGTGTCTTGACCTGTGGGGGCAGTAGTGCTTCTTTAAGACCTGCGCTACATCACACGAAGAAGGTGGAACCCGGAAGTTACGAGAAGATGGCGGAGTGCGAAAACAGCGACGCCGTGAGACAGGCGTTAAGTTCAGGCGCAGAACCTCCTAAATTGTCTGACCTACTAGATCGTGGGTGGAAGATATTTGAAGAGGTCGACAGTACAAACGAACCCCTGGGTTCAAACAGTATCCAGGTGAAAGTGAAACGCGGTATCAACATGTTAGAAGAAGCCTCCAGAATGGCGGCTCAGCTCGACTTGTTCAGCCGCAATGAGGAGCTGGAGGAGCTGTCCACGGCCGACCTGAAGTACCTGCTGCTCCCAGCTCTGTTAGGAGCTCTGAGCATGAAACAGACCAGCCGAGACAAAAGGCTGGGCACAGTGCAGACAGCCAGAGCTTACTTCATGGACTTCCTAAAGCGCTGTAAAGAGTACAATATAGCAACATTTGAGTTGCCAAAGTCAACGAATGAAGACACAAGTCCCGATGAAACCCCGGAGAACGGGCTCTCAGCAGCCAAGGTGGGTGGTTCAGGTCCCACGCACACTCAGAGTGGTCCATGGTGATACTGATGAGATGGGCGCGAGCTGTTTAGAATAACTAGGACGAGTGTTGATGGCAACAAAGCTGAGTGTGAACAGCTCAGTGAAGGGTGACTTAGGTCTGAACTGTGATGTCTGCTTCTTGTTCTAGCCCGCCCCTTGCCCATCAGGCCTGGTTGCCATGGCAGCACAGAGACAGAGTAAGATCCAGCGGTACCGTGAGAAAAAGGAGCTGGAAGCAAGACTGACGGATGTACGGAGAGCTGTGGACAGCGGTCAGGCCGACGACGAGGTCACCAGGGATTTTTACCTCCTGCACATCCGGAGATGGGCGACTGTGAGTCTGGAGGAAATCGAGAGCATTGATCAAGAGATTGAGATTCTCAAGAAAATGGACTTTCTGAGGAACAGTGAGACCAGGCCACCAGCTCAGCCAGCCAGGCCTCCCATGAAACCCTTCATCCTCACCAAGGATGCGGTACAGGTGAGCAGCCAGCTCTTTATTGAAACGTGTCCAGTCATCAGCTCTGCTCGCTGTATAGCAGGGTGTGATGTTGTGTTTGCTTCCCCCACAGGCTCGGGTGTTTGGAGCTGGCTACCCCAGCCTTCCCACAATGACTGTAGACGACTGGTATGAGCAGCACAGGAAACAGGGAGCCCTGCCCGACCAGGGGATACCCAGGAGAGTCGCTGTGGAGGAAGATGCTGACGCAAAGGAGAGGGAAGAAGAAGAAAAAGAGAAGAAGGCTGAAAATGACGACGAGGAGTCTCTGATGAAAGCCAGAAACTGGGACGACTGGAAAGATGACCATCGCCGAGGTTACGGAAACCGCCACAACATGGGCTAGCTACTAACTCTCTGCCCAGGAAGTGGATTCTGTTCACAGGTGTGATGTATGAGAGGGGAACACGCCACGGCATCACATCAGTTAACGACTCCTAAATGTACAGGTGATCCCCTCGTGTTCCGTCTGTTCGTCCTTTACTGCACTGCAGTGGTTTGTCACCGAGTCTTAATAAAACATACAGTATGGCTGGAAGTAGTGGAGCTCGTTTCATATCTCAACTAAATGTGATGCTGGTAAAATGCAACCAGTTTTCAGTTGAAGTGTGATTTTACTGTTTTTTAGTTAAGTCCTAAAAACCTGTTCTTAAGTTGATGGTATGCCAGTGTCACCTTTATCAGGCGCTTTTTACTTCGTGACACACAACTGCCCAACGGTAACGATGGTTTTAATATTAGACAGTAGCCTACTACACCCTGACACGTTTTGGTGGGAAACAGTGTCTGCAAACAGTGCATTTTGTGTATTTTATCAATGTCTTGGAAGAAAAATAAAAGTTAGTGTAAACATTTGTTTTACCTCGTCTTTATTAATGAAAGCTTTTGTCTTTTTTCTTATGTCCGAATAATGTATTGAAATATCACAGCTAACAACCAAAACAATCTACCCATAAATTATAAATGTATTTCTCAAAAAGGTTTTATCTAAAGACGTTTCACTCTTTCATTCCAGAGGGCTATCTGCAGACTTGAGATAACCATGACCTGGATGACTGAGAACCTCCACAGATATATAAATGTATTTAATTGTTTTGTACGCTGGTAAATGTTGGGTTTTTAAACATGTTTAACTGTGGATATGTATTAATTTCTATGGTTCTTATTCAGCCATAGACAGTACAGCTGCTTACGCACACGTTGTGTGTACATGTACCCTGTGACCTGCGGGGGGCAGCATGACGCCATTCCTTTGTAAAGTCTGCCAACCCCCCAAACCACAGAAGAAGAAGGTGAACCAGTAGCTTGACGGACGTGCGGGGACTCATTCGTCCTCCCGAGGACAGTGGCCTTTAGCCCAGCGTGCGACTTTGTCCCCGACGAGGACAACAACCGTCTCCGTACAGCGTGAGGTAGAGGAACGTTGTTGCTACTGTGTCTGTCTCCGTCCTCGCTGGTTGTCTCCGCCCGCAGCGAGTGAATAAAGCGAAGTTAGCTAAGCTAACGTTACCCACCGACAGGCTGAACTTAGGACAACAGGTTAACAATAGTTGGACGTGTTGGTTATAAAACTACTGCTTTCATGTTTCTACACAGCAGTCTGACAGAGATGAACAATATGAGGCCACGCTTTATTTCTAGAAGTTATATCCATTCAGCTGGTTAACGTGGTGTCAAATGGCAAAGTCTTCTCCTTCTTTCGGTTTAGAAAGCTAACGTTACATCTGTCGTTTCATACCAGTGACCGGTGATAACACTGCCTTTATTAGCTTTGAATGACTCCATAAAACGAGTGTTTGATGTTAAAACTCATTGGAGACAGAGACATTTAGATGCGTGAACTCAACAAGTTGTTGATGCCGCCAGGTTAGTTTGTGCTGTTGCTGCTCGGCTGATGTTTCCCCCCCTGGTCCGGACGTGGAAAACCTTCTTTCAGATCAACCACTGTTTGTAATGTGTTATAGCGGAACACTGTATACAGAGAACTCCAGTCAAAATCCCACTGTGTTGTTCTCAAGTTGTAACTAACCCACTGAAGAGGTTCTTATATGTCAGGTGACTGCTATGAATAATAAAAACTATTCTTTTGTTCTATCCTGTGCTGCAGTGGTTGGTGATTTGTCTTGAAATGTCAGAATTTCAGGATAAGACACATTCAAAGCGTTTTCCCGCCATAACTTCCTCGTGTTGGCAGAGGCAGCAGGAAACATACGTTACCTATTGAACACAATGTGTCAACAAGGAAATGTGGTGCCACAGGTTTACGACAGGTTGCAGTGACTCAGAAATGAAGCTGTGCCCATCATCACATACACATACAGTAATGTTTCAACACGTTTTACCTAAAAACAGTTGATCAATGAGAAACTGCACCACGATCAGCTGCAGCATCCAGTGATTAACAGGTGTATAAGAAAAGGTTGAGTTTATCTGGGTAAATGCTTCATGAAAACACTGATCGATGTTTCCCACAGATTGTGACTGTGATGTGTGTCTTTCTGTGCAGATGCCACGTGCAGGTCCATGGGTGTGAGCCGATTGGATAAATTTTACAGAAGGCTGCTCCTCACCAAACTCTTCATCGGAGGATGGGGGAAGCCTGAAGACCTAAAGAGGTACGGAACACGGCATACTACGGTGGTAAAGCAGAGTGAAGAAGTAGAAGTGAACCTAAAATACTGCATGTTATAGACACATTTTTACAAATGTAAACGAGAATCCGCTTTTTGTTTTAGCAAAGTATAAATGTGGCTTTCTGATGCAACGTGTGCTACTGACAGCAGCTGAAGCTATTCTTACTGCTATTATTATCTGCACAAGCCTGTTTGCTTCACACACGTTAGGCTGACAGGCCCTTTCCATTCATTTTCATTGTCTGCATTTGTTGCTGTAGTTTAGGATTTCTCTGATGTTCAACTCTAGAATTCTCTGCTTCCTTTTTACTCCATCACCCCTCATTTACTGAAAACACTCCTCATTCTTCCAGACTCCAGGGTGAAAAGTTGCCCTGGCAGTTGTGTTTGGGCCCATAGAGAAAGCACGTTGACGGTCCCTTCCCGTCACGCCTCTTTACTGCCTGACACCACGTGGTGCCGGTAGCGGGATGTAAAAAATGAACCCTACAGCGCTTCTAGACTTTCCAAAAGATGTTGGGCTGAATGGAGTCAGATGTAGAGAAAACATTTTATTTAGAAAAAGAGAAAAAGCTGTTCAGAGGCTTAGTAACACGTCCTACAGTCCAGCCAGCTCAGATGTTGCTGTGAGGTCAGTCTGATACAGAAGCATCTGTACAGATGTTGAACTCATATGTCCTCCCATGTTTTTGTTTTTCAGAATCTTTGAATTTCGTAAGACCATTGGAAATAGGGAGAAATGCAAGTTTCTGGTGCCTGAGAACTATCCCGTTTACATAAATAAGGTATTCCTTGTGCTGAACCCTGTGCAATAACTGCTTAGTCTTTGTCACAGCTGTATGTGTTAGTTTGTGCGTTTGTGTCCAGACAGAAGACCACTCTGACTGTCAGATCCACGAGGGCTTCTTCATCTCTCCTCTGGAGCACCTGGTCCCTGGAATCCTGCCACCAGAAGCCGTCAAAGCCAGGTACACGGCGCGATGCCTTCCAGCTATTCCTCACAGCAATTATCAGCAGCGCAGCAAGGGGCTAATGCTAATGCCATGAGTTCAGTAGAGGTAGAATCCAAAAGAAACAAGCTCAGCTGCAGGAAATGCTTTGTGTGAGAATAGAAATCTATTGTGTGTGTGCCGGGCTTCACACAGTGACCGCTGTGAAGCCTCCGACTGTGTCCTCACAGCGCGCGTGTTGTTTCAGGTTCCAGTTTATAGTTCCTAAGAGATGGAAGAAGGACAGACCAGTATGTATCCACCTGGCTGGGACAGGAGACCACGTGAGGCTATTAACCTTTGTGACATTCGTGTGGCCTCGTTCCTCCAAACAGGAAACGCTGTTAACCTGCTCATGTTTTCCTCTGTGTTCCCTGAATGTTAATATTGTGTTTTTGTAGTTCTTCTGGCGTCGCCGGACCCTGATGGCCAGGCCCATGATCAAAGAGGCAGGAATGGCTTCACTGCTCCTGGAGAACCCTTATTATATCCTTCTGTTGTCCTCTCACACCTGCTTCCTGTTTTTGTAGTGGATTCACACACTGTTCTGTGTCTACATCATTTTATTCCTTGACTGATATTCTCACATGGTTATCGTAAGCCCAAAGACCAGCTGTAAGTCCTCCCACCAGTTTCACATGCACATGACCAAAAGTGAATTGAGTTTAAGTCTTTCAGTTTGAGAACTCTGGGAGAGACCAGACGCGTGTTCTGTAATTCTAAAGGACACCAGCAAAAAGAAAACTACCAAACCTTCCAGAGCCTCCTGAGCCATACTCTCACCAGTTGTATGTAGCTGAGGCTGATTTCAGCCACTGTGGAGAATTAAGCCACAAACGGCTCAGAGCCGCTCAGAGTGATGGTTTAATAAGGAGGGACGAGTTCGGTGTTCATGAAACTGGGCCATTGTTTTTGAATATTTTAGGCGCTCCAGTCTGAAGAATGTGTCGGACCTGTTTGTGATGGGAGGGGCTTTGATCCTGGAGTCCACAGTTCTTCTCCGCTGGCTGGAGAGGGAAGGATACTGGCCACTTGGAGTGACGGGCATTTCCATGGGGGGATACGTGAGCTTTCTGTCACTTTCTCCACCGTTTCTATTCTGCTGCTTGTCCTGATACTGAAAGTGATTCTGTCTTTGTGTGCAGATGTCCTCCTTGGCAGTGACTAACTGGCCCAAGCCCATTCCACTGATTCCCTGTTTGTCCTGGTCCACTGCCTCGAGTGTCTTCACCACGGTAACACTCTTTTCCTGACATAGATCCAGGGCTGGACTGGGTTTAACCTTTGCCCAGACACCAGCCCTGCTTCTTCAACAAATGTTCCCAGCGGTGTCTGAAACAAGTCGGCTCCTAAATACTATACCTCGCTAGATATAAAGAGATGTTCAAAACAGAAACGGACACAGTTTTTATTCGTATGTTATTCCTCTAAAATCTTCCACTGAACATGCAGAAAACACAAAGTAAAATAACATTGCTTGAGGTATGAGCTCAGCGGGGAGGATGGTCCTACCCAAGGGTGAGCAGCAAGGTGGACAATGCACAGAAACCCTTCAGTAGCACTGACATGGGTCCAGCAGCTGTCCAAACATCTACCAGCCATTATTATTATCAACAGAATATGAGCAGAGAGAGAACATCTTAGTTTAGATGTTAGTGTGAAGTGTCCTTAAACCACACTACTTGAAATGTTCCTTAGTGGATCCGTGTTAACACAGCGACTGAGTTCATTAGCACTAACGTTTGTTCATATAGGGCGTGTCTGGTGGCGTTATCACAGAAGGGGGGGTTCCCACTTTTCTAACCGATGATCTATTGTGTGTTCTGTGGCTTTTGAACTTCATTTTGAACTTGTCCTTTACCGTGGCATTATCTGTGTGTCTGTGTGTGTGTGTAGGGAGTCCTGAGTAAAGCAGTGAACTGGACACAGCTGGAGAAGCAGTATGCCATTAACTCTGTGTATGAAGAGGAGATCATTAAGCTGCTGGAGTATTGTGGGGTGTGTTTTCCTTCAGCGTTCCTACCATGTGTGTCCGTAAACGATGCTACTGTATAAAGAATCAGTATTTCGTTACGTCCTGTGTTAGTCCACAGGTGTAACAGCTGCTACACAGCCACCTGTTTGATCTGAGAAGCATGTTGCAGCTGTAAAAATGTGGAATCCGTTTATACCAAATCATTGAGTCACGTAGTAAGTTGATCAGTCAGCAGCCAGGTTTCTGCTGGAGAAGCACTCACACACGAGCGTCCTTTGTCCAGGCTGACTCCTTTAAGACGAGCACGAAATCTTTCAAGCACGTGGACTCCATAGAGCGTCTCCTGAGTCTGTCTGGGGAGGGAGCTGAGGCTGGACGGCGCCTGCTGGTTGGCTCTGAGGAGGGCGGTGGAGACAGAATAGCTCATTTACTGTCATCAAACACCCACGGGGAGAGCTTGGACTCTCTACAGAGGTAAATGACTGAAGTTCACCTGTAACCCTGCCACAAATGGAACCTCTGCCAGCTGCACATGAAACTTTGTAGCACACGCTCCACCTGCACATGGGAAAGGGAGCATAGTTATTTGAGCCAGAGGTTCAACCACGACGGAGTAGTTAGGTGAAAGGTCGTAGTTCCCAGACAGGCTGTTACATTTAGATGCACTGAAGGGAAAATGCTCCTAACTAATATCTTCTTTTCTCAGGAGCCGTCGTGGAGACATCGCGCAGCGTGGGAAGAAGACAGATACGGAGTACTGTCGACCGTCACTGCACAGAGAGTCGATAAGCTTCATGAAGGGAGTGATGGACGAGTGTACAC
This sequence comes from Microctenopoma steveboyesi, assembly GCA_032359275.1. NCBI lineage: Eukaryota > Metazoa > Chordata > Actinopteri > Anabantiformes > Anabantidae > Microctenopoma > Microctenopoma steveboyesi. The sequence continues at coordinate 1,449,103 of JAUMHF010000002.1, read as the reverse complement.
ACATGGCCAATTTCTCTGGTGAGCTTCTATGGTGCGAGAGATAGGGCAGGGGAAGGTGTGTGTGTCGTTCTTTGACTGAACTAATGGGATACAGACAGCGCCCAGATAAACAAGATGGTCTCTTTCCGTCCCCCTGTCCTAGTCCCTGTAGACACCAGCCTCATCATTGTGGTCCAGGCCAAAGAGGATGCCTACATCCCTCGCACAGGAGTCCTGAGTCTGCAGGAGATCTGGCCTGGATGTGAGGTCCGATATCTTAACGGAGGACACATAAGCGCCTATCTGTTTAAGCAGAATGTCTTCAGGTAAACCACCATCTTCAACCATATTAAAAGCTGTGTGCTTGGCTCCAACAACAACACTGCTGCACCACCTTAAAAGGAACCTTTACAAAAGATTGTTGTGTTCCTCAAAGCATTTCTTAGCTTCTTCAAGCTACTGTATATAAATTCACTTTTAGCTTAATGCCAGGTTTTCCTTTTACACGTGAATTCTAGACGACTCACAGACATTGCAGAAAACATTGGAACAGTCCAGCACATGTGAATTTGCATGTGAATGTGTTTTCTTTCTAGACAGGCCATATATGATGCGTTTGACAGATTCTGCCTGAAGTATCCCAACCTGCACTAGCTGTGGTGGCCTGGAGACCTGCACCTGGAACCAGCTCTGCCTGTCTACAGGCGCGAGTGTGACCAACATCTCTTCTACAGAGCAGCAGTATGTTCACATATTCTGACTCACAAACTCACTTTCTGCAGGCGTCTAGCTTCACTTTGCTAAGGTCAAAGTCTCTGATAATAACCAATCAGAGACTTTGAACAATTCCTGCTTGATTAGTAAGCTTGACGTTTCTTTTAATGTGACGTTAGCTAATACCTGAAGGTTCTGTACAGCGTGCAACCTAAGTGAAAACCCAGACGTGTTGTCGACTTTGCCGCTGACACAGACACCTGCAGCTCCTCAGCTTCACTGTTCCTGCTGCAGCTGCTGCTTGCTCACTGTTTGGTGTTGTGCTAACTAAGGCGACCAGCGCTACTGTCAGTAGCATCAAAGTGTGGATACGTCTCTGTGGGTTTATCCATGATTACACACAGTTCATATATGTATGAGCAGTGTGCTGTGTAAGCGGTTGATGACATCATCACTGATGTTTCCACGTGGGAGACGTGTCCGGATCAACAAAACAACGCAGTGAATTTCAGCATATTCAGATCTGATACTGTTACAGATCATTTAGTCACAAGTCCAACGAGCAGGAAGTGGAGCTGAAGTATGACTCGCGCTACTTTACCAGGACAGCTGGAGCGTCTGTGTTCTGTGGCAGAGATGTTTCCTAATTTTGAATGAGCATGTTTCTTTATTATTCTTTTAATCAATGCTTTAAAAAGACTTTGAATGCAGGTACTGTTGTTCACTTAAGACCATAAAACATGACGCATCTCAGTATTTGAGTTTTCTCAGTAATTCAAACTGAAGAATGTCAGATCAGTGCAAAAAGAGGCAGATATCAAACATTTGACTGGGAAAAACATTCCTTCGCTTCACTGTTAAACTTCAGTTAGCCAACTTGTTTTTAAAGGTTGTTAAAAATAGAATTTTTTTTCTTATTTAAATGAAGTTAAAGTAAACAATCTTCATTTATTTTTATGTAAGCATAATTAGTAAATTATAATAAGTGAGAATTATACCGAGTTTTGTAATTGAAACGAACCATTTTAATG
>JAUMHF010000002.1:1425513-1445155 GCA_032359275.1 Microctenopoma steveboyesi | reverse complement strand
TCTTTCACATTAACTGATGCAGTATTCCAGCCATGTTTGTGGTAATGAATAAATTATGACCATGGTTATGAACCATTATTAAAACAGTACAAAGCCACACTCTCCGGGGAATCCAGCATAGGGACCTGGAGTATGGATCAGGCCTTTTTTTTGTCTGGACCTGACCAGACCAGACCAGAGGCTTTGAGGAGCAATCCCAGCCTGAATCCAGCCAGTGCTGCTGAATTTGTGCTGTGTTAGTTTTCAGATGTAACATTTTCATTACAGTATCACATTTTTTAATTTAGGCTACAAGTGCAATTAATCCTGTTTAGCCTTAAGTCTGTCTGAAGACAGACGGGTCCTGTTCAGTCTGGGTACAGGGGACATGAGTTCATGACGTCCACTGTGACTCGCCTCATGGTTACAGTCAAACTGACCCCGTCTGACGCAGGAGTTCCATGTGATGACGTTTTTAGCTTTGTATAGACACGGAGAGATACAGTAGAACAGCTCAGTACACAACCTGCTCAACTATTTGCCTTCTTCTTTTTTATCTCTGCGATCTAGGTGGAGCTAATAGCATGACTGATAGCAATAACATGACTGATAAAATCAGCTGGTCTCCACAGCAAAGGGAAAATAAAACAGATCCAGACTGAGTAGGGGCGTGTTACTTTACTGTGCCATGTTGTCCTGTTTTCAAATCGAGTGGAGATTCTTTTGTATCTTCACCTTTGTACACTAGTCCTGTTTGATCTAACAGTCTGTTGTTAGTAGGTCTTGTTTGTAATGTTTTCTATTCACTTAAATCTACACGAATAAAGTGGTGCTACATATCACACCTTGAGTGAGAGAATAAACGGATAACTGGAACAATTGTGATGCGTCTTATTCCTCTGAGCCACCGTGCTCCAGTGCTGTTCATTAAAAATACACCAGTGAGGCTTAGTGTGGTCATTACCAGCACGCACACACACACGCACACACACACACACACACACACACTCAGCTCCACATGCTGTCCTGAAACTGCAAAGACTCACTGGAACATTGAATGTAGGTTAATCCACCACTAAAGTAGTCCACAGCAAACAAACTAGTTCTTCAGTGTTAGAAACTAGAAAATGACTGAACTAATCTCACTGATTGAAACCAGCGGGCTCTTGGGATTACACACAAAACCTGACACCCTTGCCCGGTTCTTGCCACTCTAATGCTGAGGTCTCCAGAGATGATTATGGGACCTTAAAATGTGTGTTTTTAAACTATGTCCTATCCATTAGTTTTGTCCCAGGTGGGGACACGATGCACCTGTCCACCATTAAAGGAGAGATGTAGAGATGTTTTTAATGAATGCCACTGCAATCCAGTTTAAAGCTAGAGCTGTACAACTGTATCGTAGTGGTCCAAAATATGCGTCTTCAATCTACATTTCTTCTGTTAAGTTGTGTAATACATTTCTTTAGTATGTAATTTTATTAAAAGGTTTCTAGTGTGTTCATAACTCATTTCGTGCGCTTTTATTTTGGAGCTTGTTTACATGCGGGAGGTGAGGCCGGACGTGACGTCAGCCCCTCTGCGCAGCAGCTGATCGCAGCAGGATCTCGGCCGCTCTTGTTGTTCTGTGATGTTGTGAGGAACACCTGGAGCCCCGGCTCTCCTAACGCTCACCTGCCGCTCTGCTGGAGCGGGACTGGGCCGCGCGTCCTGCGCACACTCGCGCTCCGCGGGGCCTGCTTGTTTGCGGCGCTAACGTCGCCGGGCCTACCTGCGACGCACAGCTAAGCAGATAGCTGTCACCGTTAGCGGGACGGAGCGTAAATAGGGGGGTGAACGGTCGGGGACAGGCTCCCAGCACCGAGCGGCGACAGGCGTAGACACGTTGGACATGAAGCAGGTCTCTGCTGCGGACGCATAGTGCTCACACACGGCCTCTGCTGGGACGGGACGATGTGGCTCAAGCTCTTCTTCCTGCTCTTGTATTTGATGGTCCTGTTCGCGCTGGCCAGGATCTTCGAGGCGGTCGTTTGGTATGAGACTGGCATGTTCGCCACCCAGCTGGTTGACCCAGTCACGCTCAGCTATAAGAAGCTGAAGACCATCCTGGAGTGCCGGGGGCTGGGATACTCCGGGCTGGCGGAGAAGAAGGACGTCAGCGAGCTGGTGGAGAAGTCCGGTAACTGTCCCATGTCTCTTAACCTTTGCTTCTACTGCTGTTATCTTCTGGGACCTCACACGAGGAGACGCGAGACAACATGAAGACACTGTTGTCTGGCTGCTACACGAAATAAACCAGAAAAACAAACTACCGAGTTTTTGAGAACACGGTTTATTAAGTGTGAGGAGCGTAGTTCAGGGGCTGAGCGAGAAGTTGGCCAGACCCGTGTTAAAGGGCAACTTCACCCATTTTCAGCGCACTTCCTGTGCTTCCACTTGTACATGAGGAGCTAAAATCTCTGAGCTTCTACCTGATTTAAACCTTTCTGCTCTGGTGGGGTCATTTTGTTTGCTGGTTGACCGCATGGTATGAACAGCGATGGATGATGGCGCTACGACAGGATTTCAGTGTCTGAGCTACATGCTTTCTCTAGTAGTCTTGCCTCCATGAACCGAGTTTAGAAGTTCAGTTCCACGCATCTAATTTATTTCTTTGTTTTGACATCAAACCTTTTTCTATTAGATGAAAGAAAATGTTTGTTCAAACTGAAGCTAATAAAGAAATGGATGTGTTTCCTCTATTACTCGGTAGAGAATGATTGGTTGATGAATGCTTTGCCTTTACAGGAGAGCTGACACATGGGGAGCTGTATTCAGCCATAAGGAAAGAGAAGGAGCAGACAGAGGCGGGAGACTCCAGCACCACACATTTTAGTGGAGAGATGCACTTCTATGAACTAGTGGAAGACACTAAAGATGGAATCTGGCTGGTTCAGGTACATTCAAATGTGTAGAAGGAGGAAATGAGCATCACGATGCAAACTAGAGGAAAATCAGATCATCATCCCCAATCTTGATTTTCCTACATGTCCTACATTCACCCTGTTCATCACAAGGTTGTGAATTCCCACTGTGTCTTTTCTTCTATTTTTAACCTTCTGTTAATGTTCTGCTAAAATCTGTCCAAAGTGTTTATGCATGTGAAAGAGTAAATGTACAACCCGCTCACAGCAGAATATCACGAGACTGTTCTGTTAGTTTAATAAAAGAACAACATACAGACCTGGCCTGGACATAAGTTCCAATGTGATCTGGTGCTGTACAGAAAGTAAGTAAAATGAACTAGAGCGTCTTAGGGGCGTATATTGTGTAATTGTAAGAGACTAGACATATTCGTTTTTGTTTTTGATTGAATTCCATAGTTTGTAGAGTATAGAATCTAGTGCGTCAACTGTGTTACCTGTCTGACCATGTCACGTCTTTCTGTACACCTGCAGGTCATTGCTCAGAACCGGGAAGCTCTGCTCAGTCAGTCCAACTGGGGGAAAATGGTCCAGAAAGTGTCTCAGTTTGGCATCAGAACTGGCACCTTCAACTGCTCTAATGACTACAGGTGGGACGCAGGACATTTGTCAAATAATGCTCAGCTAATCAGCAGAACATTTGAACTAATCATCCTGGAAGGGAAACAAGATTTGTTCTTGTTTTTTTAACACATTCTGTTTTTGAGGAGAGAAAGGTATTTAAGCTAGAAGCAAACTCAAATTAGCTTTATTTTTTTTAACCAGGTGACCAGGTCAAGTGAATTTTCTTCACACTGGCATGAATCCTTAATGTAGTCGTTTAGCTCACTGTGGTCTTTTTGTATCTTTGTGGTCGTTTGAGTCTCTGTGGTCTTTTTGTATCTTTGTGGTCGTTTAGGTCTCTGTGGTCTTCTTGTATCTTTGTGGTCGTTTAGGTCTCTGTGGTCTTTTTGTTTCTTTGTGGTCGTTTAGGTCTCTGTGGTTTTCTTGTATCTTTGTGGTCGTTTGAGTCTCTGTGGTCTTCTTGTATCTTTGTGGTCGTTTGAGTCACTGTGGTCTTTTTGTATCTTTGTGGTCGTTTAGGTCTCTGTGGTTTTCTTGTATCTTTGTGGTCATTTAGGTCTTCTTGTATCTTTGTGGTGACTTGAATAAGACGTTGTTTTGTCTGTTGAAATGTTTAGCTTTACATTGAATCAGTAAATAAGGCAGTAGAGCGTCTGTGATACTGACAAGTGGTTGTGTGTTCTGTCTCAGGTCGTGTATCAGTCGTGGCTGGCAGCGCTCCACCCTCATCATGTCTGTTCCTCAGACTTCAGCGTCCAAAGGCAAAGTCATGCTGAAAGAATACAATGGCCGTCGCATCGAAGCTGAGCACATCTTCCGCTGGATGACCTCTCATGTGGCTCATAGAATTAAAACGCTGCGTCAGTCTGAGCAGCTGGCTGAGGAGTGGCGCTTTGACCCAGCCCACCCCATTAAAATGTTCCTGTTTGCACGCCTGTCACAGCCGCCGGCCTTCTTCTCCTCGCTGTCAGTCAAATTTACCGGCAGGATCGAGTTCATCTTTGTGGACGTTCGTCACTGGGACAACCACAGCAGCCTGTCAGAGATTGGTGTGACGCAGAGCCCCGCATACATCCTCAAGATGCCCGAGGGCATCTATCGTTATGGCAACAGGTAAGGAATAATGAAAAGATTTTGGAGTATTGTGCTGTTTTCTGTCTTTTTCTCCTCCTTACCCACCGCTCTGTTTCTTTTCTTCCTTTCTTTCCTCTTCTCCTCCATTTCACCTCTTTGTAGTACGGGGGAGTTCCTGTCCCTGGCAGCCATGGATACTTTCCTGCGTTCAGTTCAGCCGGAGGTCAATGATATGTTTGTCCTCAGCCTGGTCCTCATCAACTTGCTGGCGTGGATGGACCTTTTCATTACACAGGTTACTTCCTGTTTTCTATTTAGGGTTATATTTTTGGGTGGCTGTTTAAGGAACACAGACTGCAGCGGCACAAAGTAAAAAGGCTCAAAGTTCAGAATACAGGACTTTTTGTAACAGTTTGTCTTGGTACTAATCACTGATTGCTTTATGTGCAGTGTTTGATAGACAGCGCAGAGAATTTGTTCATCATTTTATAATATGTGTTTTTATTGGCAGGGAGCGACAGTGAAAAGATTTGTAGTTCTAATCCGAACACTTGGAACCTACAACTCAATACTGCTGGTGTCCTGGCTTCCTGTTCTGGTAGGAAATCATCATCACACAGTTCTCACAGCTGACTCCAGCAATAGATTTCCTCTGCACACTGACTCTGTTGGCAGTGCTAATGGCACAGTGCCAGTACAAGCCCAGCTGTTTCCTGTTCCAGAAAGGTGCTTTGACAGAACGAAATCTGGAGCTAGAACATATACAGCGCATCAGAATATGTCTGTGTAGCCTGAACAATACAGGCACACGTGTGCATCCAGAATGTAAACGTGAACTAAAATTGAGTTTAAGTGAATCCACATTGACATGACTCTTTAAGCAGTAGAGCACGTGACCTCAAAGAGTCGCACCGTGTTTTTTTGTGCATTATCACTTATCCTCCTCTGATGACTCCTACAGGCTCTCCTCCAGCTGCCCTATCTGGACGCTCTGTATGGGTACAGCCTGAAGCTGCTTCGTTACGCTGACACCACCACACTGGCAAGCATGGTGAGAGCTGACTGGACCTTCTACTCATCCCACCCTGCTCTCTTCCTCTCCACCTATCTGGCCCACGGCCTGCTGGTCGACTACTTCGAGAAGAAGCGCCACTGGGGCAACAGGAGCCAGGAGGACAGCACCACCAACCTGGAGTGGCTGGCCAGCCTATGGGACTGGTACACGTCCTACCTGCTCCACCCGATTGCATCACTGCAGCAAGTACCATCCGACCACTCAGACTGGGAGGATGATCCCAACTTCTTATTCGAGCGCTTGGCTTTCCCTGATCTCTGGCTACGTCCGTTAATAGACATGGACTACATAAAAGCCCTGCCAACATGGAGGTTCAGAGCCGTGAGTCAGCGCAGGAGGGACGACCCTGGCGGCCACCTGCATGACGACACAGAGAGTTCACACTCAGACACGGAAGGCACGGGTACTCCTACACACAGCAGCGAAACGCACCAGAGGTCGGTGTGCAATCAGGACAGCAACACACTATGTGCCGACAGCAACGTGGACTCAAGCCCCTGCTGTCGTCATGGAAACAGAAGCTCGTCATCGGCCGACGGTGCACCGGAGGACGCCTGTCACCGGCAGTGCTGTGACTGGTGGGCGTGGCCCCGCGACGTGCTGCGATGCTCCGAGTGCGTGGTGTGTCTGGAGAACTTTGTGAGTGACGAGCTGCTCATGGCTCTGCCCTGTGGCCACGCCTTCCACCAGCAGTGCATCGTGGTGTGGCTGGCAGGAGGCAGACACTGCTGCCCGGTGTGTCGTTGGCCGAGCTACAAGAAGAAACACAGGTGTGACTGAGCCTCCGTGCCTCCTCTCATCTCACCGTCATCGTCATCGTAGCTTGTTTGGGTCGAAGTTAGTTCTCAGCTGATGTCCCCAGGGGTGCTGTCCTCCTCAGCTTTTGTTCGTTCCTGTGAAAGGCATCATGCAGAAGAATCTGTGAAAGGCCAGTCACCACAGTAAACTTTGTAGTGCAATAAAACATATTTCTAGTTTTTCATCTGCCGGGGTTGTGCTGTTTGTGGGACAGGAAGGACATCAATAGAAACCATCAGAGGGACATTTCTTTCACAAACTGTCCCTGTCCGTCCTCTGTTTTTGTCGACAGCTGCTGCAAAAAGTTCTAATCTGTCTGCATTGTTATTAGCAGTGTGTTGAGGCTGGGAGGACGCTGGATGGCCTTTCTTTGAGTGAAACATCAGCAGAGAGTTTAGAGCTTGCCTTATCAGCGAGCGTCATTTTTAACGATTCAATCAGTCAGCAGTTTCTAGCGTCACGTCTTACATGTGATTAAGCATTCACAAACCAAACACATGCAGCAAACCTTGTCTGTGGATGATGAGACAAAGGTGATGGCCGTAGTGGACACCGTAACCTCCCTGCTTCTGACCAAGTAGTTAGAGGTGCCTCCAGTTATTTTGCACTTGCATAAATCAGAATGCATGTATATGAATGCTTTTCTATATTTAAAGTATCTACTTGCTTCCAGCTGAGAATTTCAGTTCAGGTCGCGCATTCCTTCAGTCCTTCAGAACTCCTCGAGATGATGCCGTGTGAGCTGAAAACCTCCACATAACCACATGTGGGATGAGTTTTTCAGCTCACACGGCGTCATTAGGAGACGTTCTAGATTCTATGTTACTCAAGTCAATTAGAAAATGTATTGATTGATTGATGCAGTTGCCCTTGAGCTGCTTTGTTGTGTATAAAACAACATGCCCCCCACGTTAACAGCTGTTCGGTTCACTGCTGCTGGGATTTTACGCAGAGCAGTGATCCTGGTAACCATCAGCTGTTAGTGTGAACCAGTACTGGTATTGTCTTCCTTCATCACATTAACATTGATGTCCTAGCTGGGCAACGATGGAGAAACGGTGAAGTGTAACATCGGCACACTTTGGACACTCGGATCAATCGTTAAGTGTGTGGTAGATGACTGTGAGCATAGCTACAGCAGCTGCAGACTCTTTATATGAACATGTGCTCTGATGACTTTGCCAAACCTTCCAGGGTTCCCCCAGCTCCATGGAGCTTTTTAACATTTAACGTTTTTTAACTTCTATGAACCTGGTTTCCAGAGAAAAAGCATTTAAGAACTACTGTCAGCAACAAAAAACAGACAAACCCAGAAAGAGATTAGCTGGTGATCACAGAGGAGCATTCAGCAGCAGAGCAGTGCCTCTGGACTAACTAAAACAGACTGTAGGTTTCTGGGGTTCACCAGGTGGTGGATGTTGCACCAAGAATGGACGTGTGTTGCTAAGACACCATATCGTTTATGAAGGCACCGTCAGTCTTACTTTACGTGAGCATCTTTCGTTAAACTTTGAAAAGATCTGAGAGGAAGAGATGTTTGTCTTTGCTTCACGTGTCCATGTTGCTGTCCCTGTACGAGTTCACTAGAGGTCTGAAGCCTTGCTCGTGGGCAGTAAGAGCCTTGGTTGTCATCACGTGTCTCTGTGTTGCTCTAGCCTCCACACACTGATCAAACTCTAGACTTCTGACTCTGTTTTAACTCTCAAAGTGTGAAGAAAACAAACCAATCACCAACCGACTTCGCTTTCCCTTTTGAGATGTGGCTCAGGTTGAGGGTAATATGGAGAGTTTGTAGTATATGAAATAGTTGAGAGAAACAGCTTGAGTACAGGTTCAACTCTAACAACAGGACTTGCTTAAGGTTTTAAAGTGTTTGGCCTATGTAGAGCAGTTCTTGAGGGTTTTTGGTGTTGAGCATGAATGGTTGTCACGCCTGACCATCACGTGAGTCACGTATAATTGGCTGTTAAATTGCCTGCTAGGTAAAGCTAGGACTGCGTTATACATAGTGTTGTAGACACTCAGTTAAGTAACAGTTTGATGTGAACTCCTCCGTCAACCCAGTTTGTTTAAAGGCGAAGGTCATCCAAACTCAACATTTAAGCTGTTAATGACTGCATGTAGGTCGAACACCTGAGACTCCCAACAAGTTGGTCCTCCTACAAAACTCTTGCACGACTCCCACATAGCCTAAAAGCTAATTACACCAAGACAATAAGAACACACATAATAATTCGGTGGGACAACGACCTGCCCGAAACTCCCAACCAGGCAGTTACCGAACTGAAGAAGCTTTAAAAACATCTAGAGGCTCAGGCACGTCCATTCGTTTTATCTTTGGGAAGTCTGTTATTAGAATATGTTGGGTAATGCTGAGTGTGCTCTGTTTGTATTGCCTGAGGTTTAGGTACAAATTCCCCCTGAAACATGCTTTGCTGATGACCTCATCATGTCTACATCCGAACTGTGGACCTTTACCCTGCATCGTTTCCAAATTAAAACCCTGTTCTAAAATGCCCAGACTAACTGTAATTTATTAACTTTTAAGGGTGCTTATCTGTAATCTTTAGCTCATTTCTGTCCTCTTTCTGTGTGTGAAGGGCAAGAAGAATAAAAAGTATATGTAGAACAGTAACATTTATGCAAAATAAAAGCAGTTTCAGAACTTTGGATGTGTTTCGTCATTCTTCTGGGGGATGAGCTGCTGTAGGGAAAGGTTAGTCTGAAAGGCTCATATTCATAGATGTGTGTGGGTGTGTGAGCCCACACATCCAGAGAGCACATACTGTACATGAACAGTATGTTCATATTCACTGAGTGTCAGGATGTGGTCACAAACGGCCAGAGTACATACCTGTGCAGCCTGAGGAGAGGAGCCTGCAGCCATGACACGTGTCAGGAGCGTACAACTCCCTGCAGATTACAAGGCACGGGTTGGTAGTGACATGGCTACTGCTACATTCAGGAGTATTAGTACAAAATCTGATAAAAAGCGGTTGGTGAGGGGCTGTTATGGTGCATGGTCTGTCCTGTTGGATACCTGCTGTATTGACTGTTCTGTTCTGAAAATCAATTCAATTTCAATCAAAATCAATTATTTAGAGTATAATGCATTTAAATAATATTTATGAATGGAAATTGATGTTTGTTAGAAAACTAATTTGTAACAATTGCATCCGAACATGTTTACTACTTTTTTAGTTTTCAAGTTCTATCATTTGTAGAAAACCTTTCCTACCTACTGACTGCAATAATGTAATAACTTAATATGATTTTTTTTTTTTACTTTTGCGTTAAAACCTTCTCCCACATCCTAAATGGGCCACCCGGGTTTGGGGGTGCGCTTCAGACTGAGCACGCATCGGAAACAAACTAGGTCCGCCCCTGACGTGATCAAACGCGGAGAAGTCCAGCGCGAGCATGCGTGTAAATCACAAGCACACTTCAGTTCCTGCTCTACGTCAGGGGGTGGCGCTGCTGCTACACTGAGTGGAGGACGGTGGTGCGTGATGGAGGAGGAGTGTTCGGGGTTATGTGTCTGTGTGTGTGTGTGTGTGTGTGTGTGTGTGTGTGTGTGTGTGGTGGGGAAAGCGAGAAGGGGGGGGGGGTCCAGCCAGTTATACGCCAGCAGACTTGGAGGAGAGCGAGCCCCCCTTTTCCACTCTGTAAACCAGCGAGCTGTCTTCTCTGTCTTCTCTGTCCTCCCGGACGCGCACTCGGCGTGTCTTCAGCAAGGAGCAGGCAGTCACGCGCGGGACCGGACCCGGACCCGGACCAGGACCCGGACCCGGACCAGGAGGATCTGCTGGTGTCGTATCATAACGAGCTCGCTGTGAGTGCAGGATTAAAGCAGGAAGCCTGGGGAGAAGTGTCAGCGCGATACCGGAGCTTTATTTTGTAAGGTCCACCGGGGGATGCGCTGTTACCGTGGCAGCGTGTGTGGGACAGTGTGAGTCACTTTGTCACTGACGTGTGTGAAGTTCACGCGCCGCTCAGGTCTGCGCGTGCTCCCCGCGGAGCAGCCATCGACGGTGCGCGCCTCTGCGTGACGCGCGCTGGATCCTGCTCCTGAACAGCTGCCATCCTGCTGCCTTTATTCCGCGCAGCAGCTGCAGTCCCGCAGCAGCCCGTCAGCTCAGTGTGTGTATCAGTGTGGGTTATTCACAGCGCTGCTATGCAGACTGACTGGAGCCAGCTCAGACAGCTCCACTGTAACCGCCTGTGAAGGCACAGGCCCGGGCTGTTCACACAGAAAGAAAAGCTCCACGGGCCTGCACGGAATCCAGCAGATGTTCCACAGCTTTGTGTACTAATTTGGATTATTCAGGATGCTGCTATGCAGACAGAGCGGAGCCACGGAGGAGCTGCTGGTAACTTTCAAGTAACACACTGCTGTGGAGCTTCTGCTGATACAGTGTTTCCTGCTCTAAACTCTTTTTACTGTGATGCTCCCAGCAGGTGAACCGGGAACTTTGTGGAACTGAGACCTTTTGTTTTGAGGACCTTGCTGTTGATATTTTAGTTTCTTTCACTCAAGCCCGTTTGTTCCACTGACTCTCGGAACATGAAGAATCTACATCCACTCAACAAAACATGGAATTCATCCCTCAACAAAGACCCTGTACTGATTCCTGTGCCGGGGACCAGCAAGCGGTTCAAGAGGAAATCCCGGGAGCCTAAAAGGCTGTTCAGCAGCCCTGAGCCCGAGAGGATGAGCGCCTACCCGTTGGATGTGTCCGACGTGGACTCGGTGGATGACACCCAGATGCAGGTGTGTAATGTCAGCGGGGCGGCTCCACTTCAGAGGCAGCTGTTGAGGCCTCAGGAGGCGACGGCCGGTTCCACTGGGATCCTGTTGGGACATCCGGAAGCCAGCGTGTCTCCAGCTCAGAGTGGCGCTATTGACATGAGGATCGGCATTAACGTGCCCGCCATCACTTCCAAACTGTCCCAGCTACCCGCCTCTCCGTTCTCTAACCCGGAGATCTCCCACTGGCCCGCGGCCATCTCCCAGCCCCTGTCTAACAGACTCAAGCTGGGCCTCCGCTCCACTTTCCCTCTGTCTGCCTCCAGCAGCAGCAGCCTCTCACCCAGCCACCAGGTCTTCTCCCTGGATCCCTCTCTGTCAGTCCAGGCTGACCGCAGAACCCCCCAGTCTTCCCACTGCCACGAGCTTGTGGAGCCTGAGGTCCAGTCACCTAAGGTGAATATGTAGACTGTCAGGAACATGTTGACCTTGAAGAACTATCTACAGTATGCACACATGTGCTTCCTAAGTAACTAATATGAGTGGTCAGTTGGGTCAGTCTGACTTTGTATTTGGACAGTGTCTTGTCTTCTGCTCTCAGGAGTCTCCCAGGAAGCGAGTTGGGGTGAGTGTTGAGAGGCCTGGGCGTCTTCCAGAGGTCAAAGCCATCCAGCAGACCAGGAGGCTGTTAGCCAACGCCAGGGAGCGGACCCGGGTCCACACCATCAGTGCAGCGTTCGAGGCCCTGAGGAAGCAGGTCAGACTCCCAAAGAGCATCAAGCTCCAGCAGCACAACAGTGATGCTCATCTCACATCTCCCTCTCTCTCCAGGTGCCATGTTACTCCTACGGGCAGAAGCTGTCCAAGCTGGCCATACTACGCATAGCCTGCAACTACATCCTGTCTCTAGCTCAGTTGGCTGAACTGGACTACAGCTCAGACCACAGCAGCCTGAGCTTCTCTCAGTGTGTGGAGCAGTGCACCAGGACCCTGCAGGCCGAGGGCAGGAGCAAGAAGAGGAAGGTGAGTCTGGAAAAGTGTTAATGCGCACAAAACACAACCTCCATGTTCCAGTCTCTGCTGCTTCCAAACATGTTCACTCAGCAGAAGCGTCACATTAAAAGCCTTCAGCTTAAAGACGAAGATAAAAGCCTGGACTTAGTGAACGATAACTTCTGTGTGTTAAGGTGCTTTTTAGTACTTTCCTTTCCCAGGAACTAAAGTCCAGGATCCTTTCACTGGACTGAACATGCTAACCTTTAGGGACGGGGACAAAACCCTGGTGAGATTAGGCAAATTCAATCAGTCACTTTGATCGATCACGTGTCGACTGTACAATCTTGTGTGATTGTCCACCGGCCTGACAGAGTAGTTCCTAGACCTCCTCTCAAGCAGGAAACAAGAGCAAGTAGGTAGAACTAAGTGTCTCACAAGGTTCCTGGTTCCTGGAAAAGATTCTGCAGTGGAAATGGGACATTAGACAACAGGAAATAGTTCCCAGCAGATCAGTTATTGAGTCTGTACATGATAGTGATGATAGTGATTTTACCCTTTGAAATGAATGCTTGACTAAAACAAATCCCTTCTATTTGTGAATAATACAATGTTTAAACTAGGGCTGGGCGGTCTATCGAATATATTCCATGTGCCTCGACTTGTTCCACGCGTGATATAGTAAAGGACTAAATCGTGACTATCGAGTATAAATATGAAACAATCACAGGCATATTTACAAACAGATCGCAAATAAACAAAATAAACAATAGACAAAATAAACGACTTTCAGAGTCGTCATCACTTTGTGAACATGCCTGGTCCATGTCCTCCCACCTGCCCCCCCGCCCCTGTGTATCATGCTGTAGCTTAAACATAAAGTTACCGTACGAGAACAGAGCATTGTTGCATTTCAGGCTTCATGATCAATCGAAACATCAGGCTGTTAATGCGAGAACCTAACTCCATGTCCTCTTAAGGCGGCATGGAGTTATCTTAAGGGGTAGAGGTGGGCTACAGGTCTCCAGTCTATGGCATCTGTCTGTTGTATGGAGCCACACACACTGTCTCAGTGGACGGTGGGAGGAAGCCAGAGTACACAACAACATAAACTTTACATATTACAAACATTCCCATTGTACTAAATGGATTTCAAAGGTTTCATTTGAGATCCAGTCCCAGTGTGCAGCTCTTCACACTAACCCGGTCCTGTTGCTCCTTTAGATGTAAACTAGCTGAGGGCTGGCTGCCTGTTTCTCTCTCTGTGTGCATGCCAGCATTTGTGTTTCTGTGTGTGCGTGTGTGTGTTCTCAAAGTCCCAGACACCAGATGTTTAGAGTGGAGGGGAAGTGGAGCTGGCGCCATGAAGGGCAGAGGGCAGCGGGAAGGCACGCGAACTGAAACCACACACACATACACACTTGGCACATTCCCCAGTCTCTCCAACACATTCCCCCACTCTGCCTCTCCAGGCCATCTGCTTCAACATACTTTGAAACAAGGAGGGGAAAAAACACAGTCATCATCAGCCTGTCAGACAGCAGCAGCTGGTCTAAAGACAGAGAGCGAGTGTGCGCGCGCCTGTGCGCGTCTACAGGGAGGGGGGGTCTGGCAAAAATAAGAATCTTTTTCTTCTCGTAGAGCCACAGAGTCTATGTGCGCTGTTTGCTTCACTGGGATTTTTCACCATCACAGATATCACAACTTCTGCTTCTCTCCAACCACTCGCTGCTCAGATCGTCCACAATATCCCATCATGTCGGTGCTACGAGTTTCATCTCGGTTACTGCTGCTCACCCCGTGCTAGGTTTGGTTTGAGACGATGTTCACACTAAATCTTTGAAATAAATCTCAGAGAATAAATCACTCTTATTATGTCCCGGGAACCCTGAGATGAAGCTGTAGTCAAGAGATTAAATAGAATTCACAGATTTGTGTATCCTATAAAAGCAATCGTGATCAACACACAAGCCAAATATGAACAATGAGAAATAAGCTCATTGCTTATGCTGTGTGTGAAAATGAAACTCTGCAGGAGAAAAATCTGAATTGTATTAATGAAACACAATCCTACAACACAAACATTCAGTTTATCATTCATTTTCATTGTGTACATTTGGTGTTATCATTGAACAGTTGGGATATCTGAAGCCGCCTCGTCTTCCTCTTCATGCATGCATGTAGTTTCTCAGGTTTACTGCTATTTGCAGCCTGAATTTGTCCAGTTTTACGTATGAGTTGTACTTTTGAATACACGCGTTTTCCCCAGTGATGTGTCTGATGTAAGACACAGAAAAGTGAAGAGTTTGGGAGAAAGCTTTCAGCGCCTTCGTTTAGTGCACAATGAGAAAAGTGAACTGCTGAGACCTGAATATCTACTGATTCTAACGTCGTCTCTGCAGCAGACCGTCTGCGTATGGTTCCGCTTTGTCTCCCTGAAGCCACAGAGACGTTTTGTTTATGTGGTAGAACTCCAGAGAGCGTTTAACGGTGTATTTCACCACTTTCCCATGTCGTCACGTGCCTTATGGGAGACGACCTATTGTGCAGCGGAGCTGTTTGTTTGCCTCTTACGGTGCTTTTATTTTGTTGACAGGTTGGAAGGATGCCAGAGGACGTGTGAGGTTTTCACAAACTACTGTTGCCAGAATCTCCTCTTCTTCTACGTGCGATTGTTGAACCAGCCTCAGGATTAAGTCCCTGTGATTGGTTGGATCGAGCCGTTTTCATGGAAAACGAGGAAAAGGAGCCACATCATGTTTATTTTTGCTTTTCTAGATCTAGTATCTAACATGATCTATATAGTATTATATTCCCAACAAAAAGACGTTAGAGTTTGTTTACATAAAGCTGCATATTTCCATATGAAGCTTATAATGAAGTATATGACTTTAAGAGCTGTCAGTCAGACTTGGCTGCTCATCCTAATTCACAAAGAGCTGTGTGAGCGTCTGCACTGTCTGAATCTCCTCTGCATCCCCAACATCGCTCGCATCATAACTTTTTGAAGCACAATCCCATGAGTTGTGATCAAGGTGAAGCAATGATGAGGTAAAGGTGGGACGAGGGACTCAAGGCTGAGACCAGCTGCCACAGAGAACTCAAGCAGCCATGAAGAAGAGTCACCAGTGTGAACACATTCGTTGGATTTATGTGTCGATAAAGGTCTTTGAAATGATTTACATGTTTCTTCAGTGTACCACAGAAACATGTGGGAAACAAATCTCCAAAAACTGAAGCAGCAAAGTTGATGAAACACTAAATGTGTGTCACTGCCAAAAGCTTTGGCCGACGCAAGCAGCACTTTCCACTAACTTTTCTTTCCGGTCCTTTCTTACACGTGTGTTTTTTCCTCTCTTCAACGAAAGAAAAGAAGTTTGGCATGTTAAAAAACTAAATGATGGTGGGTCAACGTAAGTGATAATCTTTACTTTTTCCTATTGTTTTTACCTTTTTATGACATAGTTATGACAATTTGAATTTTTCTCTCCATCATGAGAAATGTTTCTTGAGTCATAAAACCTTCACTTAAACACAGTACAAAAAGTTTTTAGTCTTAATTCATACAAAGCCTGTGGCACAAGTACTGTAGCTGTTTAAATCGCAACACAGCAAAGATTAAAAAAAAAGAATTAACGTTTGAGAAAAGTAGAATATATTAATGGAAATGGTTTGCTTTCATAAACATGGGGCATTCTGCAGCCGTTTGTGAAGAGATGAACAATAACGTTACAGCTGGTATCTAGAGCCAGGATCAGGAGGCTCCGCTGAACGTCAGCACCAGGCTTATTTAGTTTCCTACAGGTAGATACTGTTAGATGATGATTGTACAGTATGTAAAAACTAATAAATAAAAATACTTTGACCAGTGTTTTTGTTTAAATGCTTTGAGACATATGAAGTATAATATAGCATATATATAATAGAATCTCCATCTATATCTAGCTATATAAGAATCATAGGCAGTATTATGACTGCTGCAGTCACTTTTAGTTTGTGTAAAATAAAAACAACAGCAGCAGGTTCTAGGGGCTTTGGCCCCAGCTGAACTCTTATGGGCCCCCTGAGGTCCCCCTGTCCTATCACTCACTTGTTCTTTAGTCCTAGTGTCATTAGATTGATGCAATTCCAAGCCCAAACACTAGTGGTGCTACTGAGGCGAATAGGAATGTCAAGCCTCAATAAAGCTTACAGAAGAAGAAATTTAACTAAATATATAAACATAACGCTGTGTGTGTTAGTGAGTATTTTGTCTATGTACCATAAGAATGCACAGAAGATTGATACAGACATTTTACCAGGTATGTTTTTTCATGTTGATTCAAGATACTTGGCCCCTCTATGATTATTGTGGCCCCTTGATGGCCCCCTACTCTGAGAAATCCTAGATCTGCCACTGAGTGTGGCTGTATATGATGGATGTCTACATCAGTGCAGGTTGACATTATGGGTGTTTAGGAGCTTGTTCACGGAGCTCATGTAGGGATTAGTCTTTACATAGTTACAATGCAACAGAAACATCAGAAACATTTCTATTATTCCAAATATAAAGATCCAGGAACAGCGATGTGTTTTTCAAACTCCCTACATTCAAATCAACTTCTCAGCCTGTTAGCTGTTAGTTCCACAATAAGCACGTGCTTTTGGATACTCTTAGCCTTCCATAAATACGGTATGCACAACATATTGGGACGTTTTAGCCAGTGTTCATTTTCTGCATAGAGACGTCTTTCAAACTGTAGGAAACATGGAAACAGGGATATCTCAACTACTGTGAAACCAGTTCACACTCTGGCTCAAGTGGTCACATTAACATATGTGAAAACCAGAGGGGAGGACAATCCACAGGTGACCACCAATCACCAACCTGAGGGTTCCACAGGGTTTATAAACCTGCTCCTCACACCAGTCAGTCAGACTGGAGAAAGCCCTCTGGAATGAAGGGTGAAACGTCGTCAAGAAACCAAACAAGTCCAGTTGCTTTGGATAAACCCTTTTTGAGATAACCATGACCTGGATGACTGAGAACCTTCACAGACATGTAAACATGTACTGTAGGGGTAAAAACACCGCTCAGCTGTGTTCACACGAGATAACGCGTATAAAGAAAATAAACCAGGCATTGTGACTTCCAGCAGAATAACAAGTTAATGGGTAAGTTCCTCATTTAGCGTCCACATGAAGTCAGATGGAGAAGAGAGGCTCAGTGTGTAAAAGCTCACTATTGACTGACTAACTGATGTTATTTGACAACACTGATCGTCAGCAGGTGATGTGTTTGAGTAGTGACTTGCTGCTGATTGGAAGTCTTTGAGGCGTCTTGCCAGGGCAGTGTAGGGGGAACGATGAGGCCATGAGCCGGTCCTCTATGCCAGACCTGTATCTGACTGATGTTTGCGTGAACAGAGTGAGATGTCTGTGCTTTGGTGGGAAATACCACAAGCATTTCAAAGCGAAGCGTTCCTTCCTGTAGTAGTTACAACACTCATCTCAAAGCGACTGTTACTTTTTATTTGATCATGATTATTATCATCCAGATAGAATGGTTTGGTTCTGACAGACGTGTTTCCGGCAGCTGCTGCTCAGTGTTTTCACTGTCCTCTCTCCTCCACCTGCAGCACATTTCCTCCACTTTCTTATTGTTTGGTTGCAGCAAATGTCCTCGTATTTAAATCACACTCGTCTGTTTCTATGAGAGAAAATCAAAGCCGTTCTGCTTCTGTTAAATAACAATATCAACACAGACTTTTGAAATCAAACACCAAACAAGCATATTTCCCAAAACACCACTTTACACAACAACTAACATTCAGAGAGTCAGAACAAAGTGGATCGTTGTTCTATCAATATTAAATGTTGAGGATTTCTTACTGCGAGCACAGAATCAGCAGCTACATAACTGAGTCCAGCGTGTCCTTGTCCAACACTGACAGAAAAGTCTGTGGATGTGTGCGAGTCTCGTCAGCGGACCACACAGATGTCCAGTATACAGAATTTGGCTCTGCAGGTGGGGCAGGGGACTCTGCTCGACAACCACGTCTCAGGTCTGTCCTGGTCCTGGCGGCTGGCAAACCATCGACCGAGACAGGACAGACACCACATGGGTCTGCAGAAGCACTGCTGGCAGTCTGACTCCCCGTCAGCGCCTGTAACGCAAACAGCCAGTCATGGTCATGTTACCACACGCGCAAACACACACACACACGCGCTGTCTCTTACCCTCTATGTGACAGAGTCGGACCAGTTTGGCGTTTGCAGGAACCTGCATACAGCCGATACAGGGCTCGAGCTCCTGTGTGGAGAGACGACGCCTTCAGACTGCTTCTAGGCGTTTACTGTGATTACTGGGACACGTGCAGCAGCAGTAATACTGTACCTGTCCACTGGAGAGTGTGTAGAGCCCGTTGAGCTCCACCTGGACTCTGAACGTCTCCAGGAACAGCTCACTGATGGTCTGGTGGATCACAACGTTGGCAGAGTTTCTAATGGGAGCGTGGAGCTTCTCCCTGAGCTCAGCGTACTCTGCAGAGTTGAGCCTGAGGAGCATTGAAGACAACCTGATTCTTTTCTGTCTTACGCAGATCTGATGCACAGCTTCTGGAACACAGGCATACACACCTGATATCGAAGGGCCTGATGGCAGGGTTGATGCTGTTCACTCTCAGGGTCAGCATCTGTGCGGGGGAGGCCGAGTCTGGATTCAGCTCGTGCTGCCTGGACTCTGTTACGGTCACGTGACAGTCGCTCTGTAAGGCCATGTAGATGTGATAGGTGGTGACCTGAGGACAGACACAGACAGTCAGCAGTGTGCACAGGACCATGGACATGCGTGCTGTCCTTAGAGAATACTCTCAGCTTCCATTTCAGCCCGAGGAACACATGTTGTGGTTGAACAATAACGTTGCACGTTTCAGGACATCTGCAGAACTCATCACTGATGATTGTGTGTTATACGCTGGTGTCCTTCGTTTCCTTGATCCCAGTGTTCTGAAAAGAAAAGCTCTGCTCCAGGACTGGTCCACACATATCTTTATCTCTGATGGGAGGAGATCAAACTCTGGCTGTGGTGTAGGACGCCTTCGCCTCGGCTCACCTGTCCCTGGTAACTTGGAGCGGCTCCTGGCCTGGTACAGGAGCTGCTGCTGCTGCTAACTTACACACCTCATGCGTGTTGTAGTTTTATGTTTCGTGAACTCCAACTCCTTGGTTTCTGTAGCACATCTGTGCCTTAAAAAGCTGAACGTCATCTCTGGCAACACAATTTCTTCTTATAGGTAGAGTGACCCCTGGTGCTCACAGCAGGAACTGCATTTTATTACCGCCCAGCAGGTTAAATACAAGCTTCACTGTACACTAAATACTCAAACAAAGATGGTCTACTTGTGGTTCCTAGAGTTTCTAAATATAGAATGGGAGGCAGAGCCTTCAGCTATCAAGCTCCTCTCCTGT
>JAUMHF010000002.1:1395248-1410958 GCA_032359275.1 Microctenopoma steveboyesi | reverse complement strand
AGTAAAGGTTTTACTACAGCTACTTTAAAGGCCTGTGGTACATAGCCTGTTAATAAAGATAGATTTATCTGCTCTAATATAGAGCAAAGGTAAAATATTCTTCAGCAGTCTAGTAGGGATTTATGTGAAGGCCAGGAGCTTTGCTAAATATTTCCATTACTTTGAAAACTAGAGAACTGTAAAAAAAACGATTCTGTCAGCTGACTGACGACCATGGTTTTAGCACTGGAAAATGGATCCACTTCATATATTCATAAAAAACCTCAGCAGTGCACAGCTAGATATTGTGAACTGCCCTAAAAGACTTCTAAAGCCAAACGTAGATGATAGACATTTAAACGCTGTGGTGTCAAAGTCACTAAAGTTCAAGACAAACAAAAAAGCTCTTGGAGCATCATCATTCATGAACTGACGTTTCCACACATTTTTCAGAAGGAGCACATAACCCCCCCTTTCCTTTACGCCTAGCACCGCCCCTTCCGGTCACCTGACGTGTTGGCTCGTTTGGGGCCGCGCGTCTTTTAGTGTTGGCGGGTATCTGTCGTTTTTGAGCCCGCTGTGGAGTACATCAGCTGGTCATATAAATACTTCACTGTCCCACAAAGTCGCTGTTATCAAGAAAGATGTCTGACTGGACAAGAGGCAAGCGACGTGATGCTCAGAGTAGCGAATACGACAGAAGGTACGTTTGAATGTTGTATTTTGCCCCGAAGTTACTGAACACACCGTCGTTACGAGCTCCCACTGTATCATGTTAGCTGAGTTACTGGTTTTTAAACGGGGTTTCATGAGCAGCTTCTTAGCGTTGACATATTTTCTGGTAAGTTAATGTATAGGTGACTGTTTCTGTAACCCAGACTAGCGCAGCATATGACACTACTTTTGGTCTGTGCTACTATTAGCGGTTGTGCGAACTTGTCAGCTATAGCGCAGCTGTATTGTAAAGATTAAGCTAGTAGCCGCGTAGTTGGCATCACTCCACTTCTGCTCCTGCTTGTAGCAAGATGCTTCTTTCTGTTCTGTGTGTGTCAGTATCCTAATGTACCTTTCAGTTACTGGCGTGGGGAAAAACGGAGAAATAGGCGGTAAACACTGAGAAAGTGGTTTGACGGGTTAAATTGGTTTATAATGCGTCACCGTCAGTGCGCGGCAAGTTAGCTGATAGCTGACAGTTTATTTAACTATGGTGCAAGTAGACTGTTGCATAAATATGAAAGTAAGAGGCTCCTAGCAGCAGGGTTGTTGACTGTCCCGACTTGGGATATAAGTGATCGTGTTGGCCGCAGGCCTCAGCCCCTCACCCACATCTCCCGCGACCCTGAACCATAAAGCTACAGGTTCTGAACAGACTCGCCTTTAAAGGAGGAGCAGATGGTCAGAACAATAGGAAGTAGGTAGCGATGGCGGGAGAAACATTTTAAATGAGTCTGTGTTCAATACGAGAAAGCTGATTTGAGTAGGGCCACAACAGATCGAAGCTGTTTGCTAGTTTTATCTAAGTAATGTTAAATTGTGAGGTTTAACAAGTTGCACAATTCACCTGTTCATGTAATAAGTGTGATCTTAAGTTTCGTTTTCATAGAAGACTATCAGTAACTAGGTTTTAAAATGGAATCCCTGCCAGTCTTGTGTCTTCACTTTTTGTTCAAAGAAATGTGGGAAAATTGTGTTTTACATTAAAATAAGAGTGCACTGTTAATCGATATTTGGCCACAATCATTATCATCAAATGTTCTTCTGAGCAAAAGCTACGTGTTAAACATGTTTAGTCTTTTTCCCCTGTTTGTTAACCGGTCTTTTTCAGATGGCCTGTGCTTGGTCACGTGCTTGTATGTTTAAACCCAGCTCTCTTTTGTGCCGTCTCTGCATAGGAGCACTGGCCCGTCTCGCTGGTCCCACTGCAGGAAGAGAGGGATCGATGGGAGTCTGCGGCCCAACGGAGAAACAGATGACTGTGACAAGGACAGTGGACACACTGACAGCAGCTACACACACTCAGACAACAGACAATCCAGGTGAGTGTACGCCCATACATGACCATATGTGGCCATAGCTACATGATCTGCTCTGGTTTTCTTCCCCGAGTGTATTCATGCTGTAACCCTTGGGCTTCGTTTCTAGTTTCACCACTCCAGAGGGCACAGGCCCGGTGTCTCGCTGCAGTAGACAAGCTGACTGGGGCAGCCAGGTGGAGGATGATGAGATGAGGAGGGGTGTACACAGAGACATGCAGCGGTAACTGCTTGTTTTTTTTACTTGTGTTGAGTTGTGGTTTATTCAGAGCACACTTATTGTTTGATACCCAGACTCCACTGATGGTGTGTGTGTTGTGTTCAGATACAGGAGGAGGATACTGGGTGCAGAGGTCACCCAGAGAGAGAGAAAGACCTCCTCTGGCTCTTCTGGGAGGTAAGCTTTACTTCCTTGGCAGACACACCAGCCTCTTCTTCTCATCTCTCTCTGACCATTTAAACTCATTGTATGTTTGTAAATTTATCGAGAAAGCTTTGTCTGTTGAACACAAGCTCATATGCTGTAGGTGACGTTTGTCATGGTGATTATAATTAATTTACTCTCACTGTAAATGTATTACTGTTACAGTCAACATATAAATACTATACCCATTTCTCATTGTCCAGCTGTTTTTCTGCCATGAGTTCTGACTTTGTAAGTGTGTGTCTGTCTGCTGCAGCTGTGACTCCAAAGAGGGAGAAAACATAGAGACGGATGAGGCTGTTCTGCTACGGCGACAAAAACAGATCAACTATGGCAAAAACACACTGGCCTACGATCGATACATTAAGGAAGTTCCAAAGTACGTATATACATATTGTATAAAGTCATTTTCAGATGCACTAAAACTCTGATGATACCTGACCCAGCTGCACTGTGCAAATGTCTGAGTCAACTTGGACACTGTGTATCATCTATGTGACAAGAAAAGTCCAGAGAATTGGGCGTCCATGATTATATATGTTATATATCAGACAACGTGGTCTTAGTGTGTCGTTATGTTTAACAAAAGCAGCACCCTCATTTTTCTTTTTCACGTTGTTTGCAGACACATGCGTCAAACGGGCGTTCATCCAAAGACTCCCAATAAGTTCAGGAAGTACAGCCGGCGCTCCTGGGATCAGCAGATCAAACTGTGGAAGGTCAAGCTGCACGCATGGGACCCACCAGCAGAGGAAGGCCAAGACAAAGTCCTCAACAACATGTAAGACACTTAGACTTCAGCTGACTTCATTGTTTTAATCATCAATCAGATTCAGCTAAAGAGAAACAGCAGATCTTGTTGCGCCATGACAAGGTCTGTGGCTCCAAATCATGTCCGTTTTAATGAACTAACTGTAAAGAAAATATTACCCGGGCTTCAGAAGGAGCACGCTGTGGTACTGTCTTTGGGTGCTCGTGTTCATATGTCATCCGTTCCTCCAGTGAGGAGCTGGATCTTGATGATGTCATGGACATCGAGCTGGACTTCCCAACCCTGTCAGACTCCCAGGATGCCCCCGCGTCTCTGGCCACACACAGACTTTCACTGGAGGTGAGTTGGACTGAGTCGCTTCTGTTTAGTAGAACTTCTAACATACAGTGAGTGGTGACTGTGGGGGAGTCGGTAGATGTTGGGTGTGGAGGGGTTTACTCACACTTGAAGCAGTAGGGATGTGACGACCGGATTTATTTATTTTCTCCGTATTACTCCTAATAACTGAGGTTGTTTGCTTGTGCTCTGTCACTCAGGATGAAGACTGCTCCGGTACTCCTGTTAAATTACAGAAGACACAAACCAATGCGGAGCCCGGCATGGTATAGCTCACTGCTGGCTTCATCCAAGAAAACAAACCTGCATAACTCAGCTAGTTGATGGTTCCACTGTCCCTAGCGCCACCCCCACACCATACAAAACATTTGACTCTTTACAGCCCGACATGTTGCCCAGAAAAAGTGTTCCAGCTACCTTCTAGTTAGCCTCATAGTGCTGTCATACACACTGTCACCCCCCATTTCTATTAGATCTTGTTAATCAATATGTTGAGAGCTTCTTTTTTTTTTCAGACCACTAATCTGCTCAGGGTGTCTCGTTTAAACTTTGACAGTTGCATGTCTATTGAAGGTTGGGTCCCTTTTAAAGTGTTTAGCATTTGGTGTTGTTCAAAACACTTGGAGTTCGGACCCGTGGCCTCATATAGCAGACATCAGAGTTCAGTGATGTCCCTGAGGTGCAACTGTTAAAGCACATCCTGCATATACTTGGAAAATAAAAAGCAAGAATACGTGTATGTACTCCACAAGCTCTTTTGATGAGGGTCAAAGTAATGTCCTTTTAATGATTTACAATGCTAAGACTTGTTCCATGTACAGTTTTAAATAGTTGTTTCAGTTACATTGGCTTGTAATGTGATTTTTTTTTTTTTTTTTAATACAGATGTTAACTGTTTCTTATTGCTGTTTCATTCTTGGTGAAGACTTTGAAATAAAAAAGGAAATAAATCACTCCTAAATGAACATGCATGTGTTATTCAGACACTCACACTAAATAAATGAGCGGTTTGTTTTATCATAAAATGACCTATTTATAACTCACTGTCCAACTCTAAGAAGCAGCACGTCGAACTTTTTTAACATGCAATTCAATTTAATTTAACTTGATTTATATAGCGCCAATTCACAACATACGTTCTCTCAAGGCACTCTACAGTGTAAGGTTTAAGACCTTACACATTATATCAATATCTACAAAGACATTGAGAAAACCCAACAGTCCCACTTGAGCAAGCACTGAAGGGACAGTGGGGGAAAGGGAAAAACTCCCTTTACGAGGAAGAAACCTCCAGCAGAACCAGGCTCAGGGTGGACGGCCATCTGCCTCGACCGGTTGGGGTTAGTGGACAGAGGAGAGAGAAAAGAACAGCAGGTAACAGAGATCAATGTTCCCTCCGTTTCATTACTCTGACAGCTTTAGTTCCTTTTTACAGATTGATTTTTATTACAAACAAATACTACCCATATATGATGGAGTTTTATTATGGGCGGAGTACCTGGTGGTTACATGCATAAGTCACAAAGTTTGTCAAAAATACTGGCCTTTACTTTCTCATTCATGTTATCAATGGCATCAAACTCACCACACACACGTTTGTGTTCTATTCTTAGTGGGTTTTGTGAACTCTAGTACTTTATTTATTAACTTTGGAGCATGTGGCAATAAAGAATGTTAAGCCAAGTACTTTTTGTTAATTTTAAGAACTTTTTGTTATTTACTCAATTGAGTTTGTGTTATTCTACCTCCCCTGGCGATGTGGCGTTATTTATCTGCACTTTGTTCGTTAAAACAACTCAAATTAGCTGGTTTTTGGCTTTTGATCAGTTTTACTCATTACATCTCCACCTCCTACGTCTGCCTGTGGGGGGCGGTGTTTGATACACACACACGATTGAAGGACCTGGAATACGAAGAAGAAGAAGAAGAAGTAAAACCAAGAAGAAAGTGGAGAGTGGAAACGTTACCAAGTGTGCAGGTTGAAATTAACTAAGGTTTCCGAATAAAGTGATTGAGGACCATGCTGAGGGCTTGCCTGCGAGGAGCTAATGCCACAGCTCGGGTAAGACCCGTGCCCTCTCCGCTAACCACCACTTTACCACCGTGACTGGCTACCATGTTGGCTTTAGCATGTTGTCATTCAATGACCCACAACCTGGTTCAAGGTGTCACTGCGTTTTCTAATGTTAGCAAGTACGGATTGTTATCCTTAACCTGCCACACAACTTAACATTTTAGCATTGACTCTTTATACTCGTCGTCAGAAATGGCTTTCAAGAGCAGTGCACAATGTCGGTGCTAGCTGGTTAGCTTTCAGTGACAGATTGCTAATGGTGGTGCAGCCATAACTTAGCTAACAAGTAGAGCTACTGTAGATAGGCAGGTCAATCCAGAAAAAACACTTTTATTTTGTGTCTGTAAAATAGAACTGTGTTTTACAAGGTAAGAGTATAAGGTAGCAA
Organism: Microctenopoma steveboyesi; assembly: GCA_032359275.1. NCBI lineage: Eukaryota > Metazoa > Chordata > Actinopteri > Anabantiformes > Anabantidae > Microctenopoma > Microctenopoma steveboyesi. Next base: position 1,404,952 of record JAUMHF010000002.1, on the reverse strand, counting down.
AATGTTCCCTCGTTCATTATTTCTAAAGACAGACTTATAATGAGATTGTGTGCTTCCATCTAGATACATATCTAATCGCTAAAGTTATTAATACAACTTCCTTTTTATGGATCCAGAGTAAACTTATTACGTTATAAGTTATGTTTGTTAAATGACACTGCCTTCATATTCAGATTTGTGTTTACAGTTTTCAGTTCTGATGGTGTTATCTAGACCGAGTTTGTAGTTGGAGATCAAATCATGCAAACCCTCCACATGCTGAGTGGTTCAGTTCAGAATCAGACAGATGTAAAGTGATGTTTTTAGATCTGATTTAATATCTAATTATTGGTTTGTTATTTTTTTACTTTTGAACTGTGAGCTTATAGCTTTATAATTTCCATCAGAATAAAAAAGTCCCTAACCCACTGAAAGATAAAAATAGCAGCAGAACATGTAAAACACAAATATTAGGGAGAAGTGATGTTTTTTCTCTCAGCCGTTGGACCTCTGAGTTTAGAGTGAGTCGTTCTTCCCTGTGAGGCATCCACTGAGGCATCGTGATTATAGAACCTTTTCATGATGCCTGCACAGCTGGACCTGGAGTTGACATCTTGGAGCTTATGTCTCCACAAATGGAGATGTTGCTGCTGCTCTTCTTTCCACCCGACAAAGTAGTCTGTAGTATTAATAGTAGCATTAGGAGTACTTTGCTTAAGTGCTTCAGTGTTTGCACGAGTAACACAGTACTCACATCTACATTTCAAGCCACACCTCTAAGTCCTAGCATCATGTTAGTCCCTGAAAGAAAAGTGTCAGCAAATTAGCTGGGTGTAAAATGCATGTTAATATGCAACTTCCTAAAGTTAATCTCGATAGGAAAGCATAGGCTCTACAAACCAAACTGGGCAAATTAGTTTAACAGTTCACCAGGCTCCTGAAAGGCTTTTTTGGCTGGGGGTAAGAGATATTCTTCTTCTTCCTCAGAGGAACCGTGGGAGAACCCCTCTGCCCAATCTGCAGCACAGCCGGCACTACACGTCCGGGGGAAGCGGGTAATGGACGGAGAGCTCGCACATTTTAAACATAAACTAACTGTTGTCACGTCACATGTTTGTGCCTTACTGTCCTCTCCCATCACAGTGGTGCTGCTAAACTGGTTGGTGCTGGTTTGCTGACAGTAGGTGGAGGTGTGGGAGGTACAATACTCTATGCCAAATGGGATCACAAATTCAGAGCAGCCGTGGAGAGCAACGTCCCATACGCAGACTGGCTGTTGGGTCTGGCTTTGGGTCCCACTTCTCAAGACCACAGCCTCCCTTTTAAGAAGCAGGTGAGGACATGTTCACAGCACGTGTGAGCAGTGTGCTGAGGCTCGCTCCTCTACGTCTCACTGAACCACCATAGCACAATAATGGAAAACGGATTTGCTTGGTTCCTCTGCCAGTTAAATACCACATGTTAAATCGTGTTTCTGATTCTGCAGGTCTAAAAGTGAACTATCAGCAAAAGTGATGCTGTGCTTATTCTGTGTTTTAAATGACAAACAAAGGACAACTTTAGAAAATTGTCCCACTTTGACCGATCCTAAATCTGTGTCAAATAATAATGATGAATAATCAATAACGTTAGAGCTGTCAACGTCTGTTTGCATTCGTACCATGAGGAAATGTTCATATGGATCCTTTTACCGTGTCTCCAAACACACAAACAGCTGGAAGGTTCCTGCATGTAGAAATGTGTTATTTAATGTTAGAAACACAAGAAAAATCAAAGGAATAGATGGTTAATATCAGCTTGATGCACCACGCTGTGTCTTTTGGTCTTTATGCTTAAGTCATATTTCTGTGCGTGCGTGTAAAAACCTCCTCTTTGCATTAGGTGTAAAATGTTTCTGCTGTGCTGTGTTTGTAGGCCGAGGTGGCCCAGGTCACGTCCATGATGGAAAAACAGGTGAAGACGTCCAAAGCCAGGTCAGAGAAAAAGGCGAAGGAGGAAACAGGAAGTCCCCTTAAAGAGAGCAGTCCTGCTCCAGCGCTGCCTGCACAGAGCTTAGAGGGTAGGTCCCCTCAAGAGCATGTCCGCTAGCTGGCTGTCAGCTGATGGTCGCTATGGGAACAGCACATCAAAGTCTCTTTCAGTGGAAGACTTTGGAGAGAATTCTCAACATTTAATCAGTTCTTTAAATCTATGCCCAGGTGGCACAGCACAGTAAAGGAAAGCGTTTGTTTTCAAAGGTTTCCTCCTGCTCACTGTTTGATTCACTCCAGACAGCTCAGAACAGTTAATAAATACGCAACTGGCAGGTACGGTGAGTGATAGAATTGAGTGTTTACTATTTTAAACTAAAGCTGGAACTCCCATGAACCTCTAACTCCGCCCGTCGTTATGACGCTACGCTTCAGAACCAAGCAACCGCACAGAAGTGACTGAAGTTCTCGCGCTGGTTTTCAGTGTCTGATGTGCGCTCTGTTGTTTTTGTGTCCCTGCAGAGATGCCTCAGGGTTAGCCTGTCTCCTGTTGTTCTGTAGATATGTTCCTGTTCCACTGTGCTTTCACTGCTCGCACATGCACGCACACGCGCGCACACACACACACACACACAAGCACACACTCGTGTCATTTAGGTAGAACCTGTTTATTTAAATTACAGTTTATTAGTTTCTCAGTAAATTAACTTGTAAATGATTTATTTGTGTTGAGAATGACTAAGAGCGTTTTCTAAATCCTGACACTTGAATCGACGTGTGTGTGTGTGTGTGTGTGTGTGTGTTTTCCTAATGAAGAAGCATGTCACCTGCTGTAACCGTGTGTCACCCACGTGTCTAGAGCAGTGGAGATGTATGGTGCATATAAATAACCAGCTTGTTTATGTGATTTGTGTGTCAGAGAGTTCGGTGTAATGTCAGTCGTCCCGTGTTTACAGCTGGCTGAGTCTCTCTGTATTTGTGTCCCGTCCAGAGGCTTCAGCGGAGGCAACTCATATCATCTCAGCCATCAGTGAGGTCCAGTCAGTCCCCGCTCCGTGTGACTCCGTGGCAGCACCAGTCAGAGGTAGCACCTCTCCAGCACTGCCTACTTCTGAAGGCCTGAATCATGCTCCACAGGTCGTTGAACGCTGTCGGCAGGTGATGTGTGATGCACTATGTAGTGATATAAAGGATGCGTCTGTGTGTGTCTGTAGAGGAGTGTAAAGAGTGCCACGAGCATAAGGACAACGCAGCAGCAGCTCACCATGACACAGAAGCACTGAGAGAGAGGCCAGTGGAGGAAGTGGCAGCTAGACTGGCTCAGCAAGACCAGCAGGAACAGGACGTTGTAACATGTAGGCTGGACACACACAAACCTGTTAAATGATGTGGATAGTTTATTCCGTCTGTAAGTGAAGCTGAACTCTCAGCGTGTCCTCTCTTCCCTCCTGCCCGTGTTGCAGCTGTATCAGCCAGTCTTGAAGACTCACTGGCCAGCTCAGCTAAAGCCACGCTGCAGGCTATTGGAGCTCAGGAGGCAGCCCTGCAGGCGATCGCACGGCACACGCACAACCTGAGGAAGGCTATGGAAGCTGAGGTAGGGAAACGCTGGTACAGCCGGGAAACGCTAGCTAGAAATGAACTGGACCACGTGTAACGGGCAGCGTGGTTGTTGTGCAGGCTCCGCCTCAGGAGAAGTCATCCCAGGGGAAGGATCTAGAGGCTGCGCTTGCTGATAGAACCACAGCCGTGAGTGATGCTCGAGCAGCTCAGTTAAAAGCCAAGTAAGAAACGCATGTGTGAAAGTGTGTAAAGCAATGGCAGCCCAGTCATCCTGTATCACTGCTACCTTCCTCTTAGTGATTATGTGCCGGGTGCGTCTCAATGACTCTTTGTCCTCACAGCGAAGCTTTGGACAATCTGAAGTCCGTGATCGACAAGTCCAAAGGGCTGAAGGTCTCCGCTGTTCGTCCGCTGGTTTTAGCAGCAGAGGAGAATCTCCACAGCATGATGGTGGACCTGGACAAGGTGGTCATGAAGGTAAGGACGCATGGACATGATTTAAAACCAGATGCATAGAGCATACCTCATCAGCAGACAGCACCGTGCTGAACGCTGCTAACTGTGTGTGTGTGTGTGTGTGTGTGTGTGTGTGTGTGTGTGTGTGTGTGTGTGTGTGTGTGTGTGTGTGTGTGTGTGTGCGCGTGTGCGCGTGTGCGCGTGTGCGCGTGCGCGCACGCAGGTGCAGTCTGCAGAGTCTGAAGCTAAGATTGTCTCCCAGTACACTGAGCTGGTTAATGAAGCCAAACAACAGTTCCAGAGGGAAGTAAGCAGCCTCACTCCAGAGATCCAGGCCAACTGGAAGGGGCTCAGTAAGACCACGCACGCACACACACGCACACGCACACACACGCACACACACGTACACACAGGCACGCACACACACACAGGTTTGTGTTGTATAGTGAAAGTGAGAAATGCAGCAACACGTCTTACAGAAAAGCAAAAGATCGTTGTGTGTTTGTCTTTGAGCTGGCAAGCTGTCAGCGGACGACCTGAACGTCCTGATCGCCCACGCACACCGCCGCATCGACCAGCTGAACCGAGAGCTGGCCGAGCAGAGAGTCCGAGAGCAGATCCACATCGACACGGCGCTGGAGCAGCAGAAGCTGGAGGATCAGAGAGCCCTGGAGAAATCCGTCAGCATCACCCTGCAGCACGCCAAGGAGGAGGGCCGGCTGGAGCAGGAGAGGAAGGTAGAGGACGGCCTCATCGACCGGCCGCTCAGCCTGTGATGATTATTCATATGACAGACCAGCGATGTTTTTGTGCGTGTGCAGCTGGCTGAGTTAAGGGAGGTGATGGAGGCAGAGATGAGGACACAGCTGCGGCGTCAGGCAGCAGCTCACACAGACCACGTCCGAGATGTTCTCAAAGTCCAGGAGCAGGAGCTGAAAGCCGAGGCTGAGCAGGTTCCCACATCATACGGCATCTGATCATCCTGTGTGTGTGGAAGCTGCTTCCTACAAAGCTGTGCCGTGTGCTGTGTTCAGGTGCTGGGCAGTAAGATGCTGGAGGTGGAGACGCGCTTCCGTCAGCTGAGTCAGGAGCAGCTGGATAACTTCACTCTGGATATGAACTCGGCCTACGCGAGACTGAAGGGGATAGAAGAGGCTATAGACAGTAAGCAGCTAACGGCTAATTAGCAATGATTGGATGAATGACTCGTGTTGTTTCTTATGTAGAGGAAATGATGTGGAACCCTGTCCTGTCCTGTCCTGTCTGCAGGCCATGTGACGGCAGAGGAGGAGGCCCGTAAGGCTCACCAGCTCTGGCTGTCCGTGGAGGCTCTCAGCTACACCCTGAAGACCACCGAGGCCGACTCGCCCACCGCGCCGTTAGAGAGCGCCGCCCAGGCCGTGCGCGACAGCTGCCAGGGCAACGACTTCGCCCTGGCTCTGGCGACGGCTCTCCCGGAGGAATCCCTGCAGCGCGGCGTGTACAGCGAGGCATCCCTCCGCGCCCGCTTCAACACGCTACAATCGCTGGCTCGCCGGGTCGCCCTCATTGATGAGTCTCACAACTCCTTGTACCAGTACTTCTTGTCCTACCTACAGGCTGCACTGTTGTTTGAGGCTAAACAGGAAGCCCCGCCCACCCAGCTGAGCACTGAGGATTTAGACACGTTCAAGCTTCTTTCGTATGCTAGCTACTGCTTAGAGCACGGGGATCTGGAGTTGGCAGCTAAGCTGGTGAACCAGTTGAGAGGAGAGGCCCGGAGAGTGGCCCAGGACTGGCTGACTGAAGCCAGACTCACACTGGAAACCAGACAGATAGTCAGCCTGTTGTCTGCTTACGCAAACGCCGTGGGGTTGGGAACTACTCAGGCGCCATAGGCTTCTTTCCTCACTTAACCTGACAACCTTTAAAGGAGCAGTCCACCTAAAATCTCTCTGCGTATCGAGCAGTAGGCTGTAAAGATCGTGGGTGACCGATAGCAGCGGAGATTTTTTGTGACATGTTCCTTTAAGCTAAGTGAAGTTAAGTGGCGGCGACTTAAGTTAAATAGTTTTAAAGCACTAAGTCACTGTGGACTGTTGCCAGTCTAGTCCTTGAGTCGTTCAGACCCGCAGGTTTGCTCCAGGTATTTATTTCTGGGTGAATTCTTTGTGTTATGGAAATGTAATCCTAACAACCGTCATTAAAGGCTATGTTATGCTGCATTTTATTTTTGTCAATACTGCACATGTTCCAAATAAATCATGAACCACAAGCTGCCTGCTCCGTGTCTTCATTCCTCTGACTCACCGTCCCAGTGAACATGATGCAGGACGGAGCTCGGCCCCTCTGTAAGACGGTCACACGTGGGCTGCTGACTTTCTTTTTCTCCCGCTGCTTTCTCTTTCCCTTTCTCCCGCTGCTAACTTTCTGTTTTTATCCTGCTGCTGACTTTCTCTTTCCCTTTATCTGCAGCTTTCTCTTTTCTTTTTATCTTTTGCTTTCTCTTTTCTCTTCAGTCTGTCTCACGGTGCCTCGTGAAGGATGTCAGTGTGACTTGGTTTCATTAAGGGAGTCCAGGCAGGAAGCTTAGAGGGAAGGGACTTTGGGAAACACGGGGACGACAGCGAGCCCTCACAGCTGTCCAAGTGTTCGTCATGATAAGCAGCAGCAGCCAGGCTTTTGTGTTTCTGCACTGACCGTTGCTCCAGCTGTTTCCTGCTACCGTAGAAATTGGACAGTTCTCAGTGTTATGAGTATGATATAGTATATTTAAGAAATAATCAGATGTTCGTGTGAGTCACACATCAAGATAAATAGAGCCCAAATAAAGAAATTAGACAAAACCTTAAGACTTTTATTTTTCCTGAGGGGGAATCAAATTAAACACGTTATAAAAAACACAATACGGTGATGGTGCATTCAGGATCTCAACTGGACTGAACAGCAGGTTGTGTATGACACTCTCAGCGTCCTTTAACTTACAAAACATTTTAACATCGGGCATGATGTGTGAGTCATCGTCTCAGGGAACCTGATGTGGACTTGGTTTACGTGACAGTTTAGTTCAAACTCAACTCATATCCTGGGAAGGAAGTGTGTCATGGTCATGGAGGGCGTGACCCGGTTGCCTCTTTTGGTTTTGCCAGTCTTGCTGAGGCCAATGTACATGCCGGGGTAGGCGGCTGATTCGTAGGCATTGTAGTTGTTGGCCAAGAGATTCTCCCTGAACTTACATTCATCACTGTAGTGACCCTGAGGGGCGGGAGACAGAGGCACAACACACTGGTTATTTCTTATTGCAGCTTTTGATCCACATTCTTCTAGGTTCTTATTGTTGTTGTAGGTTATATATATACTATATAGGTTATCGCTCCACACAGATGCACTGTAGATTAATATCAGACTTGGCAGGCTCCCTCAGAGGTCTTTGAGCAACTCCAGCAAAAGGTCAACCTCACTCCCCCCGCTCTGACAGAGCCACCAGCCTCACGCTGGACTGCTGCTTGATGAGTAACCAGATGACTAACTGTTGTTCAGCCTCAGCCAGCGTTCAGAACTATTTTGAGAAGAGCTGTGTTCGCTTTGATGTTTGGACGTTACCTCCAAATAAAGCATTAGACCTGTGGTTTGCTGGTGACTGCATCAGAGGACCGGGCTTTAACATATTCCACAGCTGCTGTTTCACTATGAATGTACAATGTTGAAATAGAAAAAGAACAGAGGTGTATGCAACCATCAGACTAGTAGTGCAGGTACAATATCTGTATCGTGGGCTATTTGAATTTAAACGGCAGCTTAATATACCTACAGCAAAAGGCACAGCCACAACAGGAACCAGGAAATAAATCACATCATCCACACAAGCAGCAGAATATTCAATCAGATGAGTCCTGATCACTTCTTACCGAGCCGTAGAGTTTTCCCTTTACGCTCATAGCAACGAAGAGGCCGCTTCTCAGCCCAAACAGAGTTACCACTCCTCTCTCCACAGGGGAAATTTCTAGAAGGGCTGGGATGAAAACACAAAGACAAATAGTGCCAGAAATGGTTGAATGGTGAGAAAACAGCTGAATAATGTTTTTATGAGGAGGACAGACGTGTTTACAGTAGATGGAGTTCAACATTAAAAGTCATCTGCACTGTGCGTACACAGGATGCAGGGCAAATTGGGTTGTGCTACTTTCACTTAGCTCGGCTCACACACTCACACTTACCATGATCACTATGCTACTGTGTTCTACTGGAGTAGAACTGAACATTATTAGTGCTAAGCCTTGACAATCGGGATGTCAGTATATTTAAGACCCACTGATGAATTTTGCAGCCACATACGCAGACACGCAGACAGACTTTAGAGCTGTTCTTAGTCTTCAACATAAAGATGCTTCTGCAGACGTACAACAGGAAAGGGTAAAATCACTTACTGTATCTGTTCTCACTGTGCACACCGGTGATCTTCCCATTGGGTAACACCTGAATGTGGAAGCCGATGCCCATGTTGCAGTAAAGTCTTCTGACTCTTTTGATTCCCAGCAGGTATTCTCCATCTCTCGCTGGCACCTGCCTCTTGTCCCAGGAGCTGCTCCGGGCTTCAACCAGTGACCAGCCTCTCTGTAAGCTTTGTTTCTTACTGCTGATAACTGGGAGTGGAGCAAAGGAGCTGCACAGGAGGATCCCATACAGGAGCAGAGGCAGCTTGGACATAGACAACGACATCCTCTGCTCACCTGTCACACAATTGATGTGTGATTCAAGGCCCCAAAAAATCTTCACTTATTGTCAACAAAAATACTCAGTGAATAAAAAGATTGCATCAAACTGTGCACTTGTTAAAGGCCAGAGAAAAGTTTCAGTGTGCATATTTAAACATCTCTAATCACTGAACCCATTAGGGTCCAGTTTCCCAGTCATATGTCCCTGGTTCCCAGGTTACTTTCCTCCTCAGGTACATCCAGCAGACAGGCAGCACACTTATATGTGCTCCATATTACATCACGCGCCACCTGCTGTGTTGTTTGTCTGTGAGTCACAGATGCCGTAGAAGCACACAAACTGAGAAATGCGTTAAAGACCCAGTGACAGAGAACAAAGAGAAACGAGCGAGAGCACCGAAACGTAAATCAGCTAATAATCATATCACAGAGAAGCAGATATAAAGGCCAGCACGTTATATTCTCCGTGTTACCATGGCAGCAATACATTTTCAGGATTGTAATACAGTATCACCCATCACACAACGACAGGTTTTTGCTTTGATTTGGTTTAGTGGTAAGTAGCGTAGTGTAGAAAGTTGAAACTTGTTGGCTGGGTGACCACACCAGTTAAATAGATTTACATTGTCCTGTATTAGTATTGGCTGGGACAACAGTCTTACCTGAAGACTAGACTAAAGGCAGCAAAGCATCTTTAAGCAGGAGACATTTGTTCAGTTCAGTCACTGACTGCAAACAACAACTTGTGTTTGTAATAATATGTGTATGACTGTAATCCACATGTTTGTCAAACCCCTTTAATTGAAGCTGAAAGTCTTGACTTCACTGACATGTTGAATGTTTTATTTCATCAACATTATTAGGAAACACTCAATTAATTAACATTGTCATGCAGATGATACACAATTATATTTCTCCATGAAACCAGATGAAACCAATAATTTAGGGAAACTTAATGCTTGTTTAAGACATAAAGGCCTGGATGTCCTGTAATTTTCTACTCCTTAACTCAGACAAAACTGAGGTTATGATATTTGGACCC
>JAUMHF010000002.1:1379567-1390239 GCA_032359275.1 Microctenopoma steveboyesi | reverse complement strand
CTCCTCTGTCCACTAACCCCAACCGGTCGAGGCAGATGGCCGCCCACCCTGAGTCTGGTTCTGCTGGAGGTTTCTTTTGTTAAAGGGAGTTTTTCCTCTCCACTGTCACCTCATTGCTTGCTCAAGTGGGACTGTTGAGTTTTCTACATTTTTCTATATATATTTATTTAATGTGTAAGGTTTACACTGTAAAGCGCCTTGAGATGACTTATGTTGTGATAAAATATATATATAAAGCTGAATTGAATGAAATCCAGGCATTATAGTTCCAAATGAGCTGAGTTCTTCTCATAACTACCTCCAACCTTCTGGAAAGCCCTGGGGCAACAACCTGCTGCTAGGCCCCCACTGACACCTATTTCGGCTCTGTCAGCTAAAAATTACATTTGCCCACTCGGCAGCATACTTACAAATCATAGTGTGATAATAAAGAATCAGGATTACAGCCAAGTTGACCGTTAGAACACAGGTTGATTATTTTCCTAAACACACAGTGATCAAACAAAAGTTCATACAGTTAGCAGTTTTTTTTTTTGTTTTAATTTCCAGGAATGAGACATGCACCCGTTATTCAGTCGATTTTACTGTAGTTGGAAATACACTTCAACACACATCTTCAGGTCAGTGAAACTAATTTCAGAATTTAATCAATGTCAATAAATATGTCATTTACAAATCTGATTGTTGCCTTTGCCGTTTGTGCTCACCTCCCAGCTAATAATTTTACATCTGAAGCTCATTTCCTGAAGGCTTGTGATGACTGTCTGTTGATGCGCTACAGCACTGTTAAGACGGACAGAAAAAAGGGAACTCATCTACTGTTCTATGGTAAGAAGTGCTGCATTCAATAGTTCATGGGTCACCCATTTCTGTTCACAAATACATTAAAACAGTACAGCATTTAATATTAAAAAATGATATTTGAATGTGAAAGTAATGATAATTAAACACTAAAATATTTTTAAAATATCACTATCATATAGCTATACATTTTACAACATGAACATGTGACACTCAGGTCACAAACAGGGGTGACTGAAATCAAGCCATTTAATTAATAGAGCATAAGGGTATCATTTATGTAATTTTTAAAGCTGCATGGTATCAAATTACTATATCAACAATTAATGACATTACTACTCTACGTCTTTTGTGGGACTTCGCTAAGAACTCAAACACTTTGCTTCACTTAACTTTTTATTTTATTTTGGCAGGAACCAGTTGGAGAACAGATCAGACCAAAACAGATCTGAAAGGGTCTAAACACAAATAAAAAACATCATAGTGCAGCTTTAAACTACCCCTCTGTTGCTTCTAATATCACATTACAAGAAACCCAAAATCTTGTTTATCACATTTCATTTATTGATTCACACTTTATTATGATTTCTGTTAATGTGTATGATAAGTTCTATTTTCAGAATAACTACAGTGAGAAAATGGTTCAAAACAAATCATATTTCTGATCATTATCACTGACATTTAACTACACACCTGGCAGGAACTTATCACACACACAAAGCTAAACAGAATAGAATAGAATAGAATAGAATAGAATAGAACTTTGCTTGAACACACAATTCCTTTTCACTTTGCCTGTCTTTCAGGAAAGACACAGACATTGCTACCGGCAGACCAGGAGAAAGCCAAGGAGCACGCCATGTGTCTGGGCTTCCTGCAGCCCCCAGTGTTCACCTACATGCAAGCGGGTTTGTCTACAGTGGCTCATCCCACTGAATGAACAGTAACAAAATAACAATGATGGGTTCACTTGACTGTTTTATTGAGTTATTGCAGGGTGCAATTAAATGTAACCTATTATGATATGTGTGAAACATGAGACAGCACACTTCTACAGAGAGACTTCAAACATTCACACAGGCCACAATGCTTTTTACCACGTTAAGGTGTCACCTCGCTTCTTTTTCTCCTGCAGAGTTGTGTGGTGAGAAGAGGGATGTCACCAAAGCTAAAGAAGAACCAGAGCAGTAACAGATGTCTTTCTCAATCATTAATAAATGAGATGTGAAATGTCAATGTGTGGTTATTCATGCAAAGAACTGCTGTATATAATAAGTGCAACAAAGATAGCACTACATGTGGGAGATTTAAGTGTCACAGTGATAAAAGTTTAAAATACAACTAAGAATATCGTGGTGTGAATGACAGACGGTATCAGTTCAACATCCAGCTGTTTGTATTTCTGAAAATGTCTTTGTGGACTGGTTGTTTACTGCGTAGACAAGTATTACCATGTGAATCCACCTCTAGTATTAAGATGTTTTCCATAACTAGGGGTGGGTTGATTAGCTAAGAACTGTACTCCAGTAGGAGTAGTGTTATTACAATATCGTTGCTCAAGGAGAAACAGCCAGAACTTGCCCCTACAAAAAATAGCACATAGTAAAATCAGTAACAAAGTACTTATTTTGTAGAACTTTGCGTTTGAGAATGACGTACATCTCATGATTCGCATTCATATTTCTCTTCGCATTAAGTGTGTACTCTGTAAGAGCTCGGTTTTCCACCGTTTCCCACGGGACAGTGAACGCTACGTGATCACGCATCTCGCGAGAAGAGACTTCCTTGAACAACATCGTACGTGGCTGCGCCGCTGAGGACTGGTGTGTGCTGGGATGCACTTGTTCAGAGGTTGAAGCTGCCGCGTGAACAGACGCTGCGTGAGCTGCGTGACTCTGGTTTTCTCACCCCTCGTCCTCGCCGTACAGCGGCCACAGCGCTGACGTTAGGAGCCGCAGCAGCTGAAGGACCCCCCCCCCAGCTGATCACGCAGCCTGACGTCGTTGTTGCTATGGCGGAGTGCGGCTCGTCCGTTGAATTCCCCGGCTCTCTGGCGAGCTCGACCCTTCCGCCGCCGAGGACGCGCATCTTTAAAATCATCGTGATCGGAGACTCCGGGGTCGGGAAGACCTGCCTCACATACCGCTTCTGCGCTGGCAAGTTCCCCGACAAAACCGAGGCCACGATCGGGGTGGACTTCAGGGAGAGGCTGGTGGAGATCGACGGCGAGAAAATCAAGGTGTGCGCCTCTGTCAGAGAGCAGTTACCGTACACGTAGCCCACACCCACTGCAGCAGTTAGGGAGTGCCTTGCTCAAAGGCAGATTCACGGTAATAAAGGATGGAGGGACAAGTTAATTCACTTTCTAGTGCCGCCGTGATGAGTGAATGAACTTTTAAGAAATTAATGAGTTCCTAAAGTTAATGAAGACAACTTTAATTTATATTGACACTTGCAGTTCCCTGAGTTGTTCCCGGTTGTAATGGTCATGTCACACTCTTTGTGATCTGTATTTTTTATGCTGTCTGCTTTTCCTGACGCTGCCCTCCCTATTTACCCAGGCTTTATACCCCACCCTCCCATGGCTGGGTCATGTTGTCACACTGTGCTGCATTAGGTGAACCCAACACCAGGATTTCATACACAACAGACGTTGTTGGTAGAATGAATTAATTCGTTGGTTTGGGTGTATTTCCCATTGTCGTTCACAGATCCAGCTGTGGGACACTGCAGGCCAGGAGCGCTTCAGGAAGTCCATGGTCCAGCACTACTACCGCAATGTGCACGCTGTCGTCTTCGTCTACGATGTCACTAATGCCGCTAGCTTTCGCAGCCTCCCCGCCTGGATTGAGGAATGCAAGCAGCACGCTCTGGGCACTGAGGTCCCCAGGATCTTAGTGGGAAACAAATGCGACCTCCAAGACTCCGTCCAAGTGGGCACAGACGTGGCACAACAGTTCGCAGACGCCCACTCCATGCCTGTGTTTGAGACGTCTGCAAAAACCCCAAACGGTCAAGGAGATGGCAGCTGTGGCAGAGGGAACAGTGACCACGTTGAAGCTATTTTTATGACAGTGGCCCACAAGCTGAAGTCTCAGAAGCCTCTGGTGTTGAGCCAGCCTCCGGAGGGATCAGGGGGCACCATTAACCTGAGCAGAGGGATGAATGAGGGGGGTGATGGGACAAGGAGCTGGGGGTGCAGCAGTTGCTAAAATTGGAAGGAACGGAGGAGACGTCTTCAGCCTGAGGGCTGTGCAGGGGCTAATGAGAGCTGGGGAGAGCGTGGAGAAGTAGGCAGAGAAGAATACATTGGGGGATGAATGTCTCTATTAGAAGAGGATCCATTTCTCCAGGGCCTTTAAATGATTCTGATGATAGTATTTACAACAAGACTGCCGTTGGAATGCCAACATCAACTGTTGGTTAATGATCAAGAAACAGTTAATCTCGTGCCATTTCTGATGGGGGGGGGGCACTGTGGGGAAGAAAGAAATTCACTGTACACACATTGACATTTTCACACCTAATGTGCTCTCAGTGCATTTGTAACCCTTTCACTGCTCAGACATCTTGTTGAAACGAAGGCTTTGTTGTGGTGCTTGAAAGTTTGTTGATCCTTTGGAATTTTCTCTATTTCTGCATAAACAATCTAAAATGTGATCATATTTTCCCTCAAGACCTCAATCAAGACAAAGGGGACAACATTACACACATTCATTTGTTGTGGCCAATGAGACGGTCTGAAATACTTCAAGGTCAAGATACAGTCGAACATGACATTTCTTATGCCTTAACGATTCAGTGGTAGTGGCTTGCGTGTTTTGGTTCCTGTTGGGACACGTTCCCTGCAGAATGTGCGCAAATAACTAATTATTCCTATCCGTTGATGATGGCATGTTGTCTTGGTGGAGAAGCAGTAATGCAGACCTGCAGCATGACCTTGTCGTCACCATGTTTTACAGATGGGAGGGATCAAGTTCTCCTGCTGGAATAGAGCAAACACCAAACCAAACCAAACCCATCCCGTTTAAATGGGAACATCATACTTATGCATACATACTTAACATACTTCCAATAGTTGGTCTTGTCTATAGAACCTTGAACAGCCAGCTTCCTCCTTGCATCTGAATTTGTTGGTCTTCTTTGGTACAAATCTGATCACGTGAGGCGAAAATGCAGAAATAGAAAGAAAGCTAGAACTGGTCTATAGAAAATCCATGCATGGTCTAAGGGGGGTTCTTCCTGAACGATGAGGGTGTATCATACGATCCTATTGCTTAAAGTTGTAAGGATCCACCTTAAAGCTCTCTCATTTCAGGGGACAGTTCATTCATTTACAGACTGCAGTTCATTAGATGTTTTCTAGCTATCGGCAACGATCCCATGTCGCTGTCTCATTCGTGCCGTTGCAACCCACAGCCACAGCCTCGCTGTTTTGGTTCATTCTCGGGAGCTGGTTGAGACCAAAATGTGAGCTACAAGAGAAGAATAAGCAGCTGAGCACATAATGTTGTCTCTTTACAGAATTCTGTGGCTTCATCTGCCAAACGTGAGCATGATGAAGGATTCAAAGGGAATAGTTTTCACCTGGTTAGTTGTGATTCTTCTACTGCTACCGTGTGGGAAAGAATAGAAACACCTTACCTCTCATGGTGTGTGAGCCTATAACCACTACTTCCATCCTGTCTGCAAGCTTGTGATACAGTATTCTGCATGTCCCTCAGCTGTTGACTCCACAAGCCGTGATGCACCACTGTCTGGTTTCAACGTCACGTTAGTTTGCATGTGTGGTTTTGGATGGTTTGCGTAGCCACAGCTGGTTCTGTGACTCCTCAGCCAAACGCTCCCCGTGTTACCTACATAAACGTCTTCTAGAAGGACATGCGTTGTCAAGCAAACCAAAAGACCTTCTCTCAGGACTCAAAGGCAGGAGACAACATGTGGGTGTAGTGTTTTGAAAGGTTCCCATGCTCCTTCCTGCTGGGTCCCGTTATTACTTTTGCCTTACTTTGGTTCACTACAGCCATGGCAAACAATGACTTCTACAGAATGGCGAGTTCACAGTGAGCAACGAATAATTAAGGGAGACGCTTGCAACGGTTGTGCCACATGTAACCTTGCAATAAAGCACTCTGAACATTTCACTCTGTGGACTCGTCTGTTTTGGGGGAAACCAATGAAAAGCTTTAGTTTTCAGTCAGGTTTTCTTTATTAAATATGCATAAAACAGAACAAACAAAACATTCAACATCTGTATCGTCGGGTTTCATGAGTTTGGCAACAGTGAATGTGACTACTGGTAGGTCTCCATGTTCCTCCCCTCAGTCCATCAGACAGCAGTGTTAAGGCTGCGTCAGGTCTGTCTGCTGTACGGGGGCAGTTTTGAGGCTCCCTCCTCTTCCTCAGACGTACCTGTGTGAGTGTGCTGAGCCGGAGAGTTAAAGAGCCTGTCGTCGCCTCCTGCTGGACACGGGAGAACTGTGTCACTGGCTGTCTGCTGGGGATAAAGCTATAAAACATCAGTCATTGCTCAAGTTACCTTGCCAGGTGCACACCATCTCTGTGTCCCCAGAGTCATGCTGAGGAACCAGCGTCTCCTACAACAATGCAACCAAGCAGAAAAGTCAGTCTCCAACATCTGTAGAGATAATCGTTTATCTGACTTCACAGCTTCATTATACTGTTCACTTTAACTAAACAACGCAGACTGTACTGCGACTGTCCTGACTGCGAGTATGAGCCAACCGTGTTATTTTGTGGGGATCAGGCCTGAAACAACCATTGAACATGTCTTATTGACATTATATTGTCATAAGCCTATGTGCCCACAAGCTTGTTCAGTGTGTAGCGCTCTTTTAGCTCACTCCTGGCAGAGGGAGAAGCTGTAAACTCCACACAGACAGACAGACTGGCAGGTTAGAGCTGTCCTGCTGG
The DNA here is from genome assembly GCA_032359275.1 of Microctenopoma steveboyesi. Taxonomy (NCBI): domain Eukaryota; kingdom Metazoa; phylum Chordata; class Actinopteri; order Anabantiformes; family Anabantidae; genus Microctenopoma; species Microctenopoma steveboyesi. The sequence goes on along the minus strand of JAUMHF010000002.1, from coordinate 1,383,504 downwards.
GAGGTGACAGTGCTAATCACTCCACCACACATTCTTTTCAGTGTTGTTGTAGTGTTCTTCCCCACCAGTCCAGTTCTGGCATCATAGCAGGCACAGCGAGGCAAACTGCGACAGCCCACATAGGCGATGAGAGAGGAGAGCACCAGGCTGGTGGTGCATGTCAGCAGTATGGTTGCATTGGCCCCCTTCACCATCCGATGAAGCACAAACGTCTGAGCAGAGACACAAAAGAATGTCACATGTTACAAGTTAGCTGAATGTTTAATCCGTCAATGCCATGCACTTCCTAGAGATGAACTACGAGACTGACACTGACTGCCCTGAACGATAGTTTTATTAGTTACACCAGTGTGTGTGTGTGTGTGTGTGCGTGCATGCATACCACGTGGGGACTGTCGTGGTGGTGGAATACGTCTTTGTCGTCCTCCCCGTAGGTGAGCGTCAGACAGGCATAACCTGATACAAGCAGCGCAGCTGCACAGGAAACCCCTGCTGCTGCCACCATCACAATCACCTGCAGGTACGAGAGGACAGTTAAGACAAGGGAACGATGGTGCGTGTGTTTCACAGTGTGAATCTCTTTGATCTGTTGATGTTAGGATAGGAGTGAGTTCAGTGGAGGGCAGGGTCTGACGTGTAACTACTGCATTTCTCTGAGCTTTGCACAGTCTTAACATAAGGCAAAGGACATTCACCACATGGGCAACAGCGTTATACTTTCCACGTGTTATACTCGTTATACTTGTCAGTAACTTTCTCACTAAAGACTGTTTAGATGGTTTGGAAATGGTTTTGGAACTCGATGCCTTTATGTTAACACTCACCTGAATGCTCCAGACCCACAAACTGCCAAAACCTCTCCTTTTATAGAAGAGTGTCCAAATACATTTTTACTATTTGGCTTCAGTTTTGGTAAATATATAATGGCATGGTGCTGAATTTTTACACACAACAAGAGAGGCTACAAACATTGGAACATTACTCCAAATCATTTTTATTTGTTTAACTCTGGTCTTTGTGATGCTTAAATTAGATATTAGAGCTTCTAACGCTGCCAATCGAATGACAGCGTCAGCATTTCTCTGGAATTACGACAGTAATATAAAACCGTCTACGTTTCCTTGGAGATGCCAGCAGGTGTGACCTTTGCCAGTCAACAAACTCGAGTAATAGTGACAGCAGAAACTGAAAAGAATGACATTATATCAAAGAAGGGTAGTCATGGTAACTGAAAAATGGAAGACATCCAGCCTTTCATGCATATTAAATATACAACATCCATAGACACTTTGCTTCACAGCTTGTCAGCAACAGCTCTCCCTGAGATGTTCAGGGACCGCACAGTGTGCCGGTCAGCTGCGTTTCAGAAGCATTAGGGGTGTGTGCATTACTGTTGCACGTCTTTCTCTTCTGCTGGAGTTATTCTTTACAATATGGAAAAGAATGAAAGTGTTGACAATGATGGTTTTCTTTGAGCTATTTAAGCCTCCCATGACCTTAGTTACTGAGGGACAACGAATAGTTCTAATAAAGTACTCCTCAGTAATGTTTTTGTTAATTTGAGAGAAAATAATTTATAAATAATAAAGTTTGCCAGTATTCCTTATAACTTAATTACAAAGTACTGATACATTTTATTCCTTAAGAATATTACAAGCAGCAGATCAAAGGTGTTTGGTCTTTGGAAACTTACCAGTACTGAGTTTTTCCTTTGGGAGGCAAACAGTGCCAAAACACCAGGAGTGGCCATGATCTAAGGGAGAAACAAGCACTTGGTCAATACAGACAGTCCCAGGACAACTACTGTTGTTTGAGCAGTACAGGGAGAAATATTCAATAAACCAAGGAAGTTCTAATATATCGATAAAGTAATTAACATTTGACTTTTATTCATGTACATTTGCAGGACAAGGATGTTAAAAGTCATCGTTGAAATCCGTGTGATAAATGTCACCGTTGAGGGACATAAAAAGGCAGGGTTAGGGTCTCACCAGTCCGCCCCACACCGGGGTCCTGGTGCTACTCAGCGGGGTGTCTCTGCGGAAAACTGCGTCCAGAAACCCACAGACCACACAAAGACCGGCACACGCCACTTGGAGGACGCCGAAGACGAGCACACTCTTCTGGTTAAATATAAAATACCTGTACCTGTCCATGGCGAGTATGAACCCGCTTCAAAGTCCCGTTATTACCCGTCCGCACCGGTCAGAGGTGAGGTTTAGCTCGAGGTTAAGCTAACTTTCAGGTTAGCTTGACGCCCGTTGTCGCCTGTGAGTCTTTCCTGTCATAAACATCCCAGTCCCACCGATTAAAACTCTCTGAATGCCTCTGAAAACTACTTTATCGTTGTTTTCATTCCAGAGTCTCTTCGCAGTAATTCCCTCCCGGAGCGAGACGGTGTGTTGCGGGCTAGAGGCTGGTTTCACTGTTGTTTCACCAGGTAGGAAGTTTATCCATTAACCTGACTGAGCAGCAGCAGGTGGAGGAAGCATGACGACATTAACGCCCACAGTTTGGACTTTCAGGATGCAAGCCCCGCCCACACTCCCGCTAAACAGCCTGAGAAAGTCTACTGATTAGTTAAATGGCGTTATGAGTTACATTTATTTACAAAAATTTTCAGTTTACAGTTCACCTTTGACAGATCATTATGTTGTCAGTGTGCGTTTCTCCACTTTAAATCATTAAATGGCAAATGAGGCATGAGGATGTTTTCTTCATCTTGGGCTTTATTGTACTTTTTCTACATTATAGCATCTGAGCATTATGAAGATATTGGGTTAGAAAAGAGAGAGACTCACAGGTCTTTCCTGTAGTGTCAGACCATCGGGTATTTGTATGTGTGACAGAGTTAACATAAGGTAAAGTACTTGGGAAGTGGGTTATTCCAAGCCCTGGAGAACTTGCGACAGTTGTCTTGTAGGTTTACTCTGTCTGAACATCTTCTGTTTCATCACACTGGATATGAAGACCAAAGCACTGTGGGGGCCCACATCGTCTGTTGCAGGACTCCTAGTTCTACTCGTGTCTTAGGATAGTGACTGGATTTCTGGGCTTGCTGTTGTGCTGTCGAATGATAATGAGACTGATCAGACGCCTCCCTGGTGGAGAAGAACCTTAACATGTGCCTTTTGCACTGTACTATGGATCGAACTGCAAGTTATATATATATGTATATAAGTATGTATAGATACGTTATATACATAATGTAAATACTTTGCAGTACAAATAGTGCTGCCATTCCCAAATGAGTAATATGTGATGATGAGGGCAGTGTTAAAATTTGACAGACCATCACCTACAGCTACATGTCTCCTTTAAATACACTTGGTTTCTTGCATAGGTCTTGTGTCGTTTCTCCTGGATCTCCAAAGTCCTCAATCATACTGAATTGCTCAAGCAGTATTCCACCAAGCAAAGCATAGTTGCTTCTCAAATATCTATAGTGTGGGTTGCAGGCGATATCAAGTGCAAAAAGGATCCAGGATTGTTGTATGCCGGTAGCACAGGTAGAGGGGAATTCTCCGCAATCTCACTGGCCAATGGGAGCTGCTTGTCTCTGCTGGAACTCCTTCAGTTCCTGCTTGTACCAATCAGGAGCTTCTGGGCCGTTCTCCCCTGCTGGCTCATGATCGTAGCCATAGGCAACTGTGAGCTCCTCATCTTTCTGCACAGCCCTCAAAGTTCGGATGCATTTGATAGGCCCAAAACGAGGATGGACAAACCTGCAGAAACAAACCACAGTGCAGATCAGACAGGGTTCATGAAACCTTATGTAGATTATTGCATTATTAGAATCAGAATCAGAATCAGCTTTATTCGCCAAGTATGTTGCACATATTTATTTTGTGTATTATGTATTTTGTAGCTTTCCAGGACAGTACAGATAGAAAAACAATACAATAAATTAAAGGCAAATTACAGACAAAAATACAAC
>JAUMHF010000002.1:1333378-1373311 GCA_032359275.1 Microctenopoma steveboyesi | reverse complement strand
TTAGGCGATCGATTGTCTCCATCAAACGTAAGTGCACTGGTTTGCAGCCATTGCAACAAGAATTTTCGCACTTGACCGGTGTGTCAGCCGTGTTGATCGTGTCAGCCATATTGGACGGCCAGAGTAACCAAGGCACTCATTTCCATTAGAGAATACTCACTGCATGATGGCTCGTGCTTTTTCAAAAAGACCTCTTGTCTCACAAAGTGACCTCTGCACTTGTCACTCCTAAACTAGGTGTGAATAGTCTGTCAACACTTATCTGAAGATGCTCTGGGTGGAGCACACCGTGCCGGCTGTTAATAATACACAGTGTCTTACTACAGCTGAGATATGAATACATATAGGATCCAGTCAGGTTAATGTAGTTTAGTTTACTGGTGCACAGTGAGGAAGCTGGGGCTGAAATAGAGGAAGGTGTTAACGTGAATGAGAAGCTGAACCTGCTGATGCTGTGGTGACCAACTCAAAGCGCACGTCTTCATTCACACACCACACACACACACACACAGAGAGGGGGGGCAGGCTACTCACGCTGCTGGGCAGCACCTCCACTGTGCTGTTATAGAATTGATCTCCAATGGTCTCGATATTTCCGCTGCGGAACAGGTACCTACAGTGCAGAGGACAGCGGAGGATCAGTAAACAGTACGAGGGTTTATATTCCATTCTGACTGAAATACTCGACAGTGTTGATCTAAGGCTGATGCTGACAGCACACACTCCTTATGCAGTCCATTCTCCCTCAGCACTGAACCAGACAGCAGCACAACAATGACAACACATCAGGGGATCTGTGTGTTTAGTGAGGGTGCGTTTCATTTTGAACAGTTACTACTCAGTTTACAGAATGACTGATGTCTTCTGGTCTCACAAACACCATCACCTATCATCGTTTTTAGCAGCATGGCTACTACTATGTCTACTGTGACTGATGGATGTCCACTTCTGTGCTACCTGGCTAATTATAGAAGGCTAACCCTCACCTTACATTTCTGTAATGTGACAAACATCAAGCTTTACGTTGTGTCTGAAAGAAAAGCTGCAGTCACACAGCGACGCGCTCACACCGCTGTCAGCACTGGAACAAAGGCGTAAACAGATAGGTGTGCACCATTTTCTACTTCAAATAAAAAGGAGAGGATTTGTTCTCTCTGACCTGGATATGTGGATCGGCAGTGGGAACTTGAAGAGGATGTAGTCGTTCTCGCTGGGTGTTAATGCCCAGAAGAAGTCTTCTCCTCTGTAAGCCCTCTCCAGACTGTGCTCCTGGTAATGTTTCAGGCTACTGTTGATCTCTGCAGCCGGGTTATTGTGCGCCTGGTACATTTTCTGCTTTGCAAAGTCTTTATCCTGCAGGATGAAGACGGCTGTGACTGTTAAGTCATGCAGGCATGTGGTGTGTTTAAAGTCTCTAACACGCAGGCAGTACAGGTGCACTCACCTTCAGACGCTGTAGCTTCCCAGGTAGAGAGGAGTGAAGGCCCACATGCTGGAAGAGGGACGGCTTGTACCTCTGCTTGAGCAACGCTTTCTGTTCGTTACAGTGTTTCTGCACAACACCACAGAAACCAACACAACACAGACACAGGGATCACCACAAAGGTTCCCACAACTGGCTGTTCGAGTTGAGATGAGTAGAAAGGCTCTACAGAATGAGTTGTTCTCGTTCTGTAGAGCCTTTCTCCTTCCAGGAAGCAGAGTCATGGCGAGGAGCTGGAATTGTTTCATCCCAGCGTTGTTTTATGATGATCAAATCTTTACTTTGTCCTGTGAGTATGTTGGGATTGGTGCAAACAAAGCTGATTCTGACTACACGTTCTTGGCACCACAGACTCACCGCGTCTTTCTCTGGGTTGCAAACTTTAACCCACAGAATGTGATCTAACAGCCAGTCGATGGGTTTGTCTCTGTGGAACATCAGGAAAAACTCAACGATCATTGGCAGGTCGTGAGTTCGGAACATCTTGCCTGGAGGATTAGAAGCAGAGGTCAGCAAACATGTGGCTGGATTTCATCGTCGTATTATTACCAGTGCGCACGCACACACACACACACACGCACACACACACAGAGACAGAAACACACACACACATAGAGACAGAAACACACCTATAAATCCGAGCTGGGAGAATTCCAGGTAGAGCCATGGCTTTGACGCCTGCTGTGTGACAAACGTCTTCATGTCGTCGTAGTAACCATTCTTTGCAACAACGTCGTCCTCTAACTGGAAAACACACAACACTGACCATTTTTCCTTGAATCCCATCCAACTAGTCTGGTTTGTGGATCAAAGCCTCTGTTTGCCTAACATTTCCACAGAACACCCATCTGTGACATTCATCTGTCACGGATCACAGAAGCGAGTAAGCAGGGACCTGAAGACGTGTCCTTCTGCTGCATTAAATGGCTGCGCTGATGCTCCTGTCCTCTCTCCGTCGTTTTGGAAAGGAAGATTTTAGTGTCAGCAGTTCACTCAGTGTAATGAAACAGAGCTGCAGATGAAACACTCAGCAGCCACTTCCTTTTTTTCTACACTGAAATAAATCTGAGAACATGACAGGCGACACTTGGTGCTTTAATGAGGAAGCATTCGTTTCATTACAGCATCAGCCTGCAGGATAAACATGTGTGACCATATGTGATCTTATTCTGCGTCAACATCTGGATCTGGAGTTGGCCTTTGACCCCTACCTGAACATAATAAGTTCCTTTTTCCTGCGCGTACAGCATGAGGAAGCTAAAGTCCAGAATCTGCTTTGTTCGCCATCTGAGGACAGACAAAGAAAGACAGAGTTCTTCACCAACATTCCACTGACATAGTGCGTATGAAAACATTTAGCGTGGAAAGGTTCACATACTTGACTCTGTCCTTGGAGTCTCCGAAGGTCTCTCTGAGGCTGGTGAAACTGGGGTAGTAATGCTGTGAAGGAGAGACAACCTCCACTAAACCTGACTGCACCTCCTTGGGAAAACTGCCAACAAACAGCTAGTTAACTACACAATAGGAGCATTAAGAAGGTTTGATGTGAAATGAGACGTCTGTGAAAATAAATCTGTTCCTGTGAAGTTTGTGTTTAGTGCTTCATTTGTTTCCATTATCATTATTATTATATCTAACATGTTTTATTGTTGTCTGACACTGACAGTACTGTGAGTGAAACACAGACAGACTATTTCTAGAAATCCCTCCTGGAAGGTAGAGCGCTACACACAGATGTGTCAAAACAAACAATGCAGCCTTCAGCAGAGAAAAACGTGAAACGGGTTTAACTGTCTGCGCTGTGACATCATCCACACATGCCTAACACGGGCTCCGTATTTCTATTGTTTCTGCTGCTCGGTAGCTTTCCAGCTGTGTTCAATCATGCCCCCGACCTTCAGGAGCAGATGTCAGTGTGAATAAAGCTGATGACACTTGCTGAGCCCCACCCATCACTGCTCAACCAGGGAGGATCAGGGGTGAAAACCCTTTTAACTGCAGCCTGGTTAAAGTCACACACTACAGATCAGCTGCTCTCTCTTTGACTTTAAGCTGCTTTAACTCCAGGAAACAGAAACATTGGCATCTAGCAACACTCACTTCTTCCTGATGGTCTCTGCAATGCTGCTCACGTAGTTAGTGTCAGTCTGAAGGTGGAGAGAAGAGAGTCAGTGATGTAAGGAACAGTGGACAAAGAATGGAAGAGACAGGTTTTACTGGGAGGTCTGGTTGATTGATATGGGGGCGGGGCAGCCGAAGACCATATCAGCTCATTATGTTGTTTCCTAACCTTGAAATTAGCCTAACAAATCCAACCTGACACACACTATCTCTCTTACACAATAGGAATGGGATTTGTTTGTTGTTCTAGAGAAACTAGTTCAACAGGTCTCAGAGAAGAGGTCCCTATAGACAGAGTGGCCTGACCTTTTAACTGCATTGTCTGGCTGCATGTGTAAAATGCTTTTCATTTAGAATGCACACATCTCTCTAGATGTTGGGCAGTGGAACCTATTTAAATAATGAACAGGAGGAAGAGAATGACGCTGAAGCTCACTAAGCTCACTAAAGTTTAACTAAACGGTGGCGCAACCTCTGCCACGAAGACGACGATGACGAGATCCTGGCTCTGTGAGGGAGTCAGGCTGAAGAGCAGAGAGCCCACGGTGTTGACCAGGTAGCTCTGCTTGTCCCGCTTCACTGTAGGGATACCCAGCACCATAGACACTGAGGGGGAGGTAAACACACAGAAAAAGAGAGAAGTAAAAGCCTGCACACCTCGCAGTCAAGGGGAAGCGGCTGCTGCAGAATCCCTGCATTGGCTGATCATCAGGGTCACATTTAAACAACAGTAAAGTTTTATGTGTTTTATGTGTGAGAGCTCCGTACCTCCATTGCGTCCCTGACCCAGGACTACGTTGGGCACCAGACTGTCAGGATGTAGTCGGAGGTGGGGCATGTAGAGGTATATGTTGGGCTGAATGAGCAACTTCTCGGCCTGGAAACCTAACAGCTGCTTATCTGCTTCTGTCGGCAGGAGGAGAGAGCAAAGCAGGTGCTGGTCAGTTAGGAAACGGTCCAATTACTCACACAACAAACCTCTAGAAGAGCCTGGGACCGAATAACTAGTTCCTTTAACTAGGCAACGTCATCATTAGGTGTCACGCAGACTGAAAGGAGGAATCGTTCAGACCACGTTTCTGATGAGGACAGTCCACGCCAGCAGGTGGTGATTAAAACAACACTAACTTCCTTGACTTCCTTCCTAACTTCCTTAACATTGTGGTTTTTTAGAGAATTTCTCGGTGTAGTGAGGATAGTATAACTTAAACATTACTTGCTTTATCTTTTACTCCACTACAGCTTTAGTTACATGTTAGTTTATGTATGATGGACCAGATCCACCTACAATAAGCCCTAGTAACTACAGCTAGAGCATGTCAAGAACTTGGTGTATCTGGGCTCCTTAGTGAGAGACAAGGGAGACCTGAAACCAGAGATCAACCGCAGAAGAGCCCTGGCTGCATCCGCCCTGCAGTCTCTCTGGAAACCACTGTGGCTGGATCAGACCATCTCACGCAAGACGAAGCTCCGTGTTTACAACTCTGCTGTACTCTCCATCCTGCTTTATGGCCCTTAAATAAGGCTCTGGCTGCAAGAATCGATGGCTTTGACAGCAGGGCTCTGAGAACTATCGAGAACATCACGTGGCCCTAGCGGATCTGCATCTTAGAGCTAAGAGAACGCACGAGCCAGCCCAGAGCATCCTGCCTAGCAGCGCAAGGCCGCACCCGCTTGCTCGGCTATGTCCTTCATCTTCCTGCTGAACATCCGACCAAAGCTAATCTGCAGCTTGATCTGAGGGCGGATGGTTGGAGACCATCACTAGGTAAACCCTGCACCCTGTGGCTCGATGTCGTAGCGGGTGACCTCCAAGAATTAGGAGTTACCGTGGCGAATGCAGAGCAGCTGGCACAAGACCGCAAGCACTGGAAACAACTGGTTCAGCTGGAAGGCGCAGCGCAGGAGCCATGATAGTTTATGTATAGATTCATAATAAATAAAGATATCTAACCAACTAATACTGCTGAAGTATGTGTTACAAAACATGTAAAAACATGTTTTTACATCATTATATCTAATACAATGCTGACAAAGTACGTATTACTTCTACTTCTAGTAGGAGCAATTTCATACTAAAAATTCATACTGTGTCTGTAATATGACATCATGACTTATGGACATGTCGACTATTAGGATGCACAGAATTCAGATGGAGGACAAAATGTGCAGGAAATGGAAACAGTCCAAACTGTGCTGGCCGCATGTGGGACATGATCACTGTGTGACGGAGAGAAGTGATGAGTCAGCTGAAGCGAAGGCCTCGCCTGCCTACTGGGGTGCTAGATGGAAGCTGAACTTCTAACTGTGGTCTTACAGAGCAGGATGGGCTGGTACGTATGTTCGTTGTCTGCTACCATTCATATTGAAAGTTGCTGGTCAAAGCGTGGAACACAGCAACAGTAACGACGGTAGATGTTAGGTTACCTCAGAGGAACTCTAAATAGGTCAGTGTGAGCGAGCGTGAGGTGCACAAATAGCAACAGAGAGGAGGGACAGCATATGCAAATCAGATTATAGACTATTTACTCTATTTCCCTAAATGAAACTGTTTCCTGGTTGTATTTGAATCTATTCTGATGACAGACAAAGTGACAACAACTGCAGCTAATACCTAAGATGCTGCTGCTGGTGCTGTTGCTGGTGGGACGGGTGACGTTGCCATATTTGGACATGTTACTGAGCTGCCCCAGGATGCTGCTGAGATCCCTGCTGACCTGCCGTCCCAAGCTCTCAGCCACCAACAGACGATTGTACAGGTTGTACAAGTCTGGCAGCGCTTGGGAACCTGAAGAAGCATGACAAAAGAAAACAAAGTCAAGATGCAGTTGTCAGTGTGTAACTTTACTGCATTTACACATGCAAATGTTGTACTTTACTGTATCAACCACTCCGACACTGAAATTTCAACTGTGGTCACCGTCTAAATACTACTGTAACTCTCAAATGTGACTTACTTTCATTAGCTGTGCACATTTGAATATATACACATTTGAGTCCATTATTCTTAACACCAGACATGGAGTATAGAGAGAAAGTCACCGATGAACAGGAAGTTATCTATCCACACAGGAGCAACCCTGATGCACATGTAAATCGGATCCGCCCCCACTGATGTGATCGGCTGTTGTTCAGCACAGAAAACGTAAAGCGAAACTGAAATTATTTTCATAATCATGATTTCTCTTGTTTCTCTGAAATAATTCAGAACAAGAAACTGAAGCAATTTGTGGTGAGCATGAGTAAACGCTGCTTTGTTTGCAGGGGAAGTGGTCTGACACAACGTGTGTGTGTGCATTATCTTTTTAAGGAAAGAAAGAGATGGGGGCCACCTGGTGCAGAATGCAGATAACCCTGACTGTGAACCCATCCTTCACCAGCTACAATTCCCCTGACGTGCTCCCGACAGCAGTTTTTCTTATGGCCTCTTAAATGAGGCGTTTTTATTGGCTGATAAGCAGCTGTTGGGCTACTGCAGAAGGTGCAGTATGATGAGTGATCAGGTTCAAAGGTCTAATTTCTTAGTGCTTGTTGAATCTGTCAGGAATGGGAAGATTCTACTGTAACCAGAGGTTTATTATCGTCGTATAGGTCTACCTACAAATACTACTAATATTATGAAGGCCAAAATGATTCTGGAACAGTCTGAGGGTATGTGTAAGCCTGCAACTATTATTCAAGTAATCAAATAAAACGTATTCTGTGTTATAAACAATACTGATAGTGCATTATGTCACATGAAAGACCTGTTTATATAAGTAAGCAATTGGCTGTTATTGACAAACCTTGATAAAGCAATAATCACAAATACTGTGCGTTATAACTAGCTATAGCCAATGTTTAAATTAGTTAGCAATTCTAATTAAGCATCCCTAAGTGGGATCCTTTTACGCACAAACAATCCTGTTTAATGTGTGTGTGTGTGTGTGTGTGTGTGTGTCTTTTTGTGTAACGTTACGTTACCTTGCAGAAGCTCTGCTTGGTTAACGTGCGGATGCCTAAACATAAGTAATGTTACTAAGTCTGTATGTTTTTTTGGTACGCCAGCTCAGTAAAGGTAAACACTGAACCATGTTGTCCTCCTTAACCATCTTTGATGAATGCGCGTCAATTATAACAGTCCGTATGAAACACAAAGGGAATTTGCTGTTTAACATGAGTTATATGACATAAACGAAGCCTCGATTCTAAAAATCTTGATGATTTTTTTTATAATCGAGTTATTCGAATAATTCGAGGAATTGTTGCAGCCCTAGGTATGTGTAATTTAATATTGAAGGAAAACTGCTTTAACAATTATCTTAGCTACATCTCACTGTGTTATTAAAATCCATTGTCAATCGTTTCAAATCAAGTCAGATATGTGGTATGCTGCAATAAACAGAAGAACCAGTTTTACATTAGGTGAAAGAGAAAACTGCTTTTCACTGGTTAAACACAGGGATGTTTAAAGTAGAGAAATTCAATTAGATGTTTAATAAATGTTGACACATAAAGGTGTAGGTTAATTCAACTAAGGCAGAAGGTACACTTTAGTAAATGAATATTTGCCTTAATCACTTTTTGGAAGACAGACTGTAGAGTGAACTTTACATGTCTATTATGTTCTCTATGTCAACTCCAATACCGGTAACCTGAAGCAGAAACTGCTTCATTTTTCTGGTTAGACTGGTCTTGTAGAGGAATTTAAGTATTCCATAGGAGGCTGAGACTGGTTTGTACTGCAGCACTGAGCAGGAAAAACCCCCTGAAGCATTAAATGCGTGAATGAGATGAATTTCCTTTATTTTTCGTCGTTGACATTAGTAGTGAAGTGAAACGCAGCTAAGAACCTTTACCGACATGAATGTACATTGACATATCGCGTTTGAGTCGCCTGGGTCATGACACAATCCTTTCGTTTGGCAGCACTGATGCGTATCTTCACTATTAGCTCGGGGATACGTGAAGTGGGTAGTTTTAGCGCTTTAGGAATTGAAGCAGCCGCAGTCGTTAAAACTGTGCGTTGCGCTTTAAGAGGCTGTGCGCGCTCCTGTGCGCGCTCCCGCGGACAGTAATCAGTTTTTAGCGGACAATCACATTTTGGCACGACACACGTCGCGTGCATCTTAAACGGTTGTGGGTTCAATTGAATTTCATAATACAAGTGTCAAACAACCGCAGAACATAACTGTCCCAAACAGCCACAGCGTTGACTAGAACTTTAAGATGCTAGCTTCTGTCCGTTTCCTTAAAATTACAAAGCCAGGTAAGCGCAAATTAAAGTTTTGTTCCTGAACAAGTAAACTAACACAACTTTCTTTCGAATCGGCCAAGTGAACACAACTCACAGCAGATGAACCTACCTTCATCATCGCGGGGAATCGATTTAATCCAAGTAATTGAGACGAAACAAGTGCAAGCCAGCAGACATCCAAATCTTAAGGGGGTGAACCTCATCTCATTTCTCACTGACGGGCAGCAGGTGGACAAGTGCAGGAAATAATAGCAGCGGTGAAGGAGCAGCAGTAGTTACGATACCGCATAACACCAACAAGAAACAACACAAAGGCTTGTCTGGCATTACCTTTTTCCGCCTATAGTGAAACGTAACGTAGGTGTGTCAACTGTCCCGTCCTGTAACGTTACTGACAGTTAGTTGAAGCGCTTCAGCTGCCGATGACGTATAGCCGGCAGCGACACCTGCTGGTGGGTTGGCCGAACGACAGCCCCGTCTGTGCGTGAATAGCACGCACTGGTTATAATTCAGCACGTATGGCTACAGTGGATTTAAGACAGAGAAAGATTTTATGTAATATTTGGTACGCATCCTCCTTAGGTAAGGCCACCAGACGTCCCAGCCCCGTCTGGTGTCAGTAATGGTGTTCTATCCGCATTAATGACCTGTCCAGGCAGCTGAAAGCCTGTAATACTGGTTATGAGATTGCTAATGACAATGATAATGTGTGAACCATCTTATGTTTGCAGAGGACCTTCTAATATTTAGTCCAAGTAATGCTTGTTTCCACCAACTGCTAAAGATTGGTACTGTGTATAGACTTGAGCATGACAAGAACTATTATTACGATCAGGCACCAACATTCCCTTTATTTTAAAAAGCAGGTAATGAACTGGACATTTGTAGCAAGGTAAAATATCTTTTAAATTGACAGATGATATTTACAAGTGGTATGCATGAAATGTTTGTTTGTGCATGAGTCAATAACTTACAAGTAGTTTTAAAAATGTTATCCTGTCAAACATATGCTTCAGTGTTGTCCGTTATCAGTCTCAGTTATGGAAACAAGGGTATGATTGTATTTTTTAATAGTTGTCATGACCACAAATGTCTCCTCAAGGCTTGTTTCAGCTCACACCTGCTGTGAATAGGTTTGTTTTTTTGTCCCCCATGCGAGGTGCCTTCTTCAGTGAGACACTTAAACACACTAATACAAAAGGACACATTTGACTGTGTATCTATGTATGTGACAAATAAAGTTGGAATTTATAAGTATGCTAAAGCATGATAGGATGATGAGTTGTGTCTGAGGTACATATAGAGCCTCCTTCACTCCTCTCTCAAACCACATTTCTTGTCTGTCCATTATTTGTGCGTTTTAGTCCATAAATGAGTGTCCTTTGCCCTTCAGATAAAGACTGTAGACTGTATGTTGGTGTCCATGACCCACTAAATGGGGGCAGAAGGAGTTGCCAGGGGTGGAGCTGCTAAGTTTATGCACAGCCCTCCCCTGTCTTTGTTTCATCTAACAGACCTCACAGGTGTAAGGTGAAACAAACCTAGAGGAGACATTTATCACCAGTTACCACGACTCAACCTTCAGACAACTTTGCCCAGATGATTGAGAATCTTCACAGACATTTTTCTATTGTTTGTTTGTGTGTGTGTGATAATATGTATGATCATATATGTATTTATGTATGGGGTGTATTTTATATGCATAGTGTTGTCATTGTTTGTGACTACGAGTCTGTAAAGTATCTTATCCTTTATAATGTAAGGTAAGGAAATAATAAATACATTTTGTCATTATCCTACTTTGTCTCAGTGACCATGTTAACTCCTTTTTACATCCGCATGAGTTGTATCCACTAAAGCACATTCAGTCAAAACTGATTTGATATCTCAAGTGAAATCACCTTGCAGCCATTGTAAATAATCCAAGCATTTACAGTGATGCGAATGAAAGTTTACTGAGACTGTTCCTAAAGGAATTCTGTTTCGCAATGTAGTCGTAGTAGTTCAGTTTCCCACTGTGACCCTTCAGGGCCCCTGTACAAACAGATCAAACAGGTAGTGAAAGTTAGGAAGTTTACCATTCAGAGTTTACCAGACTGGCTTTCTGTCGGTCACACAACTCTAAAGAGCTTATAGTTTTAGGCAAACATTGTTCTTTTACTCCACTATATAATATTTACTCCACAGCTGTCTCTACCATTACTCATTAAATTTGGATCATGTGTACTAGTCATTGCTGTTGTTATTAACCTACATTGTTATTACAGTACTGTATTGTTAAATCTATTACTGACATGAGGACATGAATAAAATAAAATAAAATAATTTACAAACTTCAACTATAAACTAAACTGAAGGAGTTTGAAGAAGTTTAAAATGACATTCATTGACCAACAGGGGATGTAGCTCAGTGGTAGAGCGCATGCTTTGCATGTATGAGGCCCCGGGTTCAATCTCCGGCATCTCCACTCTTTTTAGTTCAGCTTTTTACAAATCGAAGCCAATTTCTTTTTCATTACAGCCACTCAACAACGACTGAATAAAGTTCATTCGCCTTATATTCGTTCTGCATGAACCGTTTCGTATCAGTTCATCGAAACTAACTAATACAAGAAACCAGTATTTTCTATGTCTTCACAGGCGTTTGAAAACCCAATGAAAATGTTTGTTTTCATGTTACAGCGTAAAAACCCCCGATCATCCGCGGCGTAATTACACGACTTATTTTGCGTTTAGTCGAATTGTGCGCATGCGCATTCGTCCGTGCGTCTCCGGGGAGCGTAAACGGTAAAAACGTGGAAAAGGGTGAGAAGTTCAAATGTCTCCATGAGAGCGAGTCTGCATCTCCACTATACAGCGGAGCTTTACTGGTAAAAGATAATCAAAACAAGGAATGTCTCCATGTGCAGACAGTGTGTGAAATATTGTATTTATTAACTGACTTATATAATATAAGGGCAGTAATAAATCATCCTAAATATTATCTTTAAAAAATGTTTCAGAAAGTGTGGAACAGAAACGTTGCTCAGTGTGTGTAGTAGGTGGCGGTTCACAGGCTCCTACATGCTGACAAAATGTGATAAGCTGCTCAACATTTCCTTATTAATCAGCAACAGCACAATTGACAATCCAACAACGACACACAGCATTTCTCCACATACAGTACAAACATATAATAAATTAAATATCAGTCACCATGTGACATTTAACATCTAACCTAAAACAACATACAATGCTTTCTGGGTTAAACGGAGATTAGATGTTTCCTCTGTCACCGTGACAACAGGTTACGTCCTCATAAATGCAGCTGCTGGGACAGGTCAAAGGTTACTCTTGAGTAATGGCTGATAGATGCTGGGTGGGTTGTGGGGGTGGAGGAGGCAGTAAATATCTGAATGGGGCTGTGTGTTTGGGACTGTGCTCATCTTGCTGTTGTCTATAGCAACAATAAATGCTCTCTGTGGACTGCGTGGCGTCACTGGTAACTTGAGTGAATGGGCCTCTCTGAGGTCCTGCACACATCTGCGTTACGGCACGATAAAGGCTTTTAAAGAAGGAAATGTCTGAAGATCTGTGCACTGACAGGCTGGTGTGCTGTTTGAAACTCATAGTGATGCGACGACATCCACAAAAGCAGCAGTGTTAATCTGTGATGACTGATGGGGAACTCAGAGCTGAGTGTTTGTTTCAAACTAGTCCTATCTTTGCAGTTCAGACTTTGCTCAGAGTCGGCCCTGACATTTCTTTCCATGCTAGATACATGCTACATGTACGTTTTTGCTAAACTCTAGCTCTGGTCAGATGAGGCCGTGTTTCAGGTGTTTTTTATGGATGTTGTGAATGTTGAATGAATTTCTGCCCATTTCATTTCAGAGACCCCTGATTTTTGACTAAAATCTTGAATGGACAAATACCCCACTTGAGTGCAACAATTAGTATGTGTGTCAGTTCTGTCCCCACGTTTTTGAGTTTGTTGCAGCATCAAACTTTACTTACTTATGTTTAGAAACTACATTTAAGAGTCACAGCCTTCCTACAAATGGGCTTTGTAAAGCATCTCAGGGAGAAGAATCAGTAAAGAACATCAGTCAGTCAGTGTCCCGTCCTGCTTCAGACACCCAGCAGAGGACTGAGGTTTCCTGTAAAAACATCCCATCAGTCCAACACGTGTTTCTGCTATCAGCCATTGTCCTCCAGTAGACAGAGCAGATTAGATGGAACTGAATGATTCCAGTGGGACGCTGCCGCAGCTAAAAGGAGCAGGACACAACAAAGAAAGAAATAATATTAGTATTGACATGTTGCATGAACGTGTTCATCTCCAGACTAATAGAAAGCTAGAAGTTAATACGCTGACCATGCTGACCCTGGAACAGTTGGCTCGGCAGCTTAACAACAAATACATGACCCAAGGAAACAGGGAAGCTCAGCCAGAGATTTGTCTACATTTCAGTGTTTTTAATTCTCGCATTAAGAGGATTGTGGGTAAAATGTTAATGCGACTGACCACGAGGGAGGAGACACATGAACATGCAGATGTTGCACACATTCAAAGGTGCACTCACACAGTCTAAACCCATCTCACTTACTAATCCACCCTCCCCTCCTCGGGTCAAACATAGGATTCCAGGATGCAAGAATAATACCAGAGGAATCACATAAAGAAATGAATTTCATTTATATGAATCATTTTCATGCATGAGCAGATATAAGAGAAAGAAGGAGTTAGAGCGAGTGAGCAAACTGAAGCATCACAATCCTTCAGAATACAGAAAAAAACAAACAAGCGAGCCTACATTTGTCACGGCAGTGGGTGGGGTAGAGGGTGGGGGTTATGAGCTGGGCTTTGAGGGAAGATGCAAGAGAAGAGAAAGGACCCATCTGTTCTTCTAGTGGCAGATAAAAGGAGACAGAGTGAGAGGACGGACGCAGAGGAAGAGGACACGGTAAGCATGAATTGAATACTTCACCTACATGTTGTGCTGGTTTAACTCAACCTGCGGTTCATCTCATTCATCAAGTTCATCTGATGCACGCGTGTAGGAGTGAAAGTCTGCTGCATGTGTGGGTCAGTACAGTCACCACTGTGCAGCTGTTCAGTCAGAGGGGAGCTTTGGAGCCTGTGCAGAGACATAACCAGGCATGGATGTCGAGGTTCCATAAGTGTGTGCAGTTACTTCTGTTCCTCAGGGAAATGTTACTGTTAGACCTGAGGAGCAACAATAATAACATCAAGCATCAAATGCAACAACTGAAATTCCTCAGCACGAGAAGATTAATGACGAGTCTCATTATTATACTAATAGATTTTAAACACGCGTCTGTAAATATTCAGCAGTTACCATTCAAGGATCGTTTCTGGTCTTATTCTGAAAATGTTTCACAGGCACGTCCAGGGGAAGATGGGCTTTTTTGTATTTATGCATTTTCATTTCTTCAGCAGAGGTAATAGAGTATATAAGACCTTTAGAGGAGAATTCCGATATTTCAATTCCTTCAAACCCTTTTTTTAGATTTGCCCTTTTACCTGTTCAGTTCTGAAGTGTTGAGTAAAAACTGGCAGACACCTCTAAAGGTCATGACCTGAGAATCCTCATCTTATCATGGACACAATCAGAGATGTGTTGTCAACATGTTGGCGGGATGTGTGCTGGGTGTTACATCCTCGCGCGGGTTGACCAGGAGAAAAACTGTTGATGCATGTTCACCACGACGTTCCTGATACTGTTCTGTTCACAGTATCAGGAACGTGGTGGTGAAAAGTATCAGTATGTCTTCCTGAGGGAAAGGTCACCCCAGTTCGTTGTGATTTGCATTTCCACAGCATTAGAAAGATTAAAAGCAAATCATCCCTGTTGGCTCCCAAGTCACGTCACTCCTGACTCCCGACAAGCACAGTGTCACAAAACAGCGTTTAGAACATGCACAACACTTGTGAGACTGTGTGATACGTTGGGTGCTGTCTGACCAATCAGTGCCACCCGCTGACAAGGGTCTACGATAGAGGAACGACAGGAATCCTGTCCTCATATCTCAGGGAAGGTCTTTCCTTTTCCTCCATCCGTGTCACGGGACCGTGTCAGTCATTCTCACAGAAGTTTAGCATGTCTTACGCAGTTCACAGGACATACAGCGAATGTTTATTGTTCCAGTTGATCCTCTCTGGCTTCTGCTCTCTACTTTAATCTTATTAACACCGTCCTCCTCCTCCACTCTTCCTCTCTCCCTGTCATGGCCCCTTCTCTGCCCCCATGCTTTAACTGTAATGGTAAACCCTCTAACTTAATTAAATGAGGCATCTTCTTACTGACACGGACACTCGCTTACACCCACTGTCATGTGCAGCAGTCAGCGAGCGGGGCCCTCCCTGTAGTTTATGGTAATATGCCTCCATCTTCTGATTGGATGTGGTAGATTGTCTCCCACTGGGAATACTATAGGGATGTTTCCCATCAGCCACTTTCACTGAGTGCTTTACTCATTCATGTGGTTGTGACATTGAATGCTTTGTATTTTTCTGAGATTCTGCAGGAAACCAGGAGTTTTACTGGTATCAGTGAATCAACCAGTTACTTATTGTAATATTAATGTATAATATTATAAAAAGTTTTCATTAATAATAGTGTATTTTGTGTTCTTTAACATTCTTTAACTATTACTTTAATTGCTACATTTTAAATCCCATATTTCTTTTCTGTTCCAGGGCTAGAACATCCTCTGGATTAACATGCACTGAGGGAGCTAAGATCTCGGAATAGTTTACCAAAAAACATGCAGCCAAAATGAAGATGTGGCTCATTTTCTTCTGCCTGAGCAACGGATGGATGCACACAGTCGCAAATGTGACAACACAGACTCCCTCCTCTACACCAGTGACACCCACTGAAGACGAGAGCAGTCAACTGGTGGTAAAATCTAAAACATAAATGTTTATAATGTCTGACTAATGTCTTAATATCACAGTGTTACTGATGGGTTAGATTATATATCCTACTGTAGCCAGGCCAATCATTTGAAGGCTGTCGCTGGGTAAATGGATGACCTACTGCACCTTGTGAGCCAAAATACTATGACTGGCTCAATGTAAAGATGCATTAGAAGTTAAGACAAAGTAAACATGATGAAACACAAAGTTAAAACGAGGAGGTAAAAACATGAAAACCAATGTGATCAAATATCAAAAAGTCAAAACATCGTGATACAACCTGACATTAGGATGAAATAATTAGATAGTGGTACAACTGTCACCACACTGCTACTAATGAGTAGAAAAACATTCAGATAAACAATAAACACATTTTGATGCCATAAGATAATGACATACAGGAAGTAATAGAAATGTGGTGTCTGCCTTTCTCATAGGACTGGTTGATGAAGTACGGCTACCTCCCACCCTCAGACCCCTCTACGGGACAGCTACAGGCCTGGACAGCTGTCACTAATGCCGTCAGGGCCATGCAGAGGTTTGCTGGCCTCAGAGATACTGGAGTTGTTGGTGAGGATAACATGCGTGATGTCAGGTTACTACTCCATCTGGTATGAGTGTGTGTGATTCTTTGGCTCTGTGGTGCATTCAGATGAAGACACAGTGGCACTGATGAGCAGCCCACGCTGCTCCCTACCTGACCAGGAGGAACCATCGCAGGCCCTGCGACAGCGGAGGAGGAGGAGGAGGAGGAGGAGTGCCCTCTCCACGTGGACACATGGGAACATTAACTGGAGGTGACAAAGATGACTCCCAACACCCAACGGTTATGAATGACTGCAGGATATTTTAAAAAACTCCATTTGTTTTTCATCATTTCAGGCTCCATTCATATCCCTCCTCTTCCCATCTGTCCCGGGAAACCATTCGCTCCCTGGTTTTCTATGCTTTAAGAGTGTGGTCAGAACCAACGCCCTTGGACTTCCACGAGGTGAGTGTCCAGGATCTGGCTGGTGCTGATGTGAACGATTGCGCCAATAAGAGACTCTGTTTTCTCGTGAAATCACCACTGTCCCTGCTTTCTGTGTCCAGGTCAGCAGTCCAGAAGCAGCAGACCTGCAGGTAGACTTTCTTCACGGTTACCACGGAGATGGCTATCCATTTGATGGGGCAGGCGGGGCGGTCGGCCATGCTTTCTTCCCCTCTGACCCTGCCCGGGCAGGAGGAGTGCATTTAGATGCAGAGGAGCAGTGGGCCTTCAGGCAGCCAGGTAGAACAACCAGCTTCCGGTGGAACTCCACCCTGATGGGTGTACTGCGCTTTGATATTCAGAGACAGACGCAGACTCAAATGTTCTGTCCAAATGTACCCTCTGCACAGCTTTAGCTGTACAGGGCTGTAGTATCATATTAAGACATTATATATCATCAATGTTCCTCAATCAGAACCTGACTTACTTTATTTTTATCCAACTGTCATTGTCTTACAAACAGCAACATGTCAGTATGTTGTTTGTTGTGCAACAGCTTCACCTTGTGGTGTGAGATGAACATTACAACCTGTAGCTGCTTGCAGGCCTTTGGCCAGGCAAACTCTTATCCCCAACACCCAGGACGGTTTGTTAGAAACAAACATAGTATGTCTGTTAACCTTCATACTCCTCTGGTTGCGTCGTCTAGCTGACTTTCGTCCTCTCTGTACATTCCTAGCCTCCGAGGGCACTGACCTGTTTACAGTGCTGGTCCATGAGTTTGGCCATGCGCTAGGCCTGTCCCACTCCTCATCCCGCCACTCAGTGATGAGGCCGTACTACCAGGGTCCTGCTGGAGACCCCCTCCATTACCGCCTGGGGCCCCAAGATTTGGAGCACATCACCCAGCTTTATGGTAACCGACAACAAGAGACCTTTCCTGCAACTTGTTGTCGAGTCAGTTTCATGATGATCAGCCCTGACCCTAGCTGGTATGTGAGGAGGCATTTAGTGCACACTCGCTGCTGCAACAGGCCGTCCCTGCTGTGCTGATAGTTTTATTACTACTTCACCTTTTCTCTGCCGAGAACAACTCCCCTCAGTTTTACAACGATTGTGGTTTTTGGTTCAGGTAAGAGGAACCAGCTGCTGGCTACTGAAGCTCCCCGCCTTGATCCAGAGCGGACGTTGCATCATAAATTCCCCCGCCGCCACCATCACCACCACAGACATGGGTAAGACTATTTCACAAGTCCTGCCTCCTTACTTATGTTAAAAGTGTCATTCTAGCTTTGATCAATGGTCATTAGTAAAGGACAGGGTCATGATTCAGCCAGACTGAGAAAACATTTAGCTGTTTCTTTTTGGACTTTAAATTTCAGTGATCAGTGTGTTTTTATTAAAGACAAGAAAAAAGTTATTTATGGAAATAGCAGAATGTATCTGTGGGTGATGTGGTGTAACTTGTGTTGTTACTGGTGATGAAGCACAGCAGCATTTAGCAAGTGTGTCTTACACGTTGTTTTGTGTGACACAATTAACAGAATTACAACATTACTCTTGCATTGAAAGCTAAGGTGACGATTCATCTGCCTTTCTACCTGTTTAATCTAATCTCACCGGCAGGTGTTGCTAAATGCACTGTCACACACGAGCCAACACTATTTACGTCTTGATGCATCACCCCCGCAGGCGACTGCGTTCCGTCACACTTCTCAGTTTCCCCAATTCTAACCAGGTTTCCACTGTCAGCAGTAGTTTCAGTTTCTGACAATGCACATGTGGTGTTTTGTGAACAGAACTGTCCAATAAGCAGTATCTTTCTACAGTTTTGTCATCTACTTCATCACTGCACAATGACCTTCTTGACCTTCCCAACATCCCCTTATTTTCCACCCTGTTTGAGTTGGTTGTGTGATTCCCTGCTTCTCTAATCCTCTAATGTCTAATAAAACATTTACATGTTGAAACCATACCTTCCCTACATGAGCAGACCTCCAGGCCCTTTTGTTCCCTGCTTGTCTTACCTTAATCTTCCATATTCCATATATTCTCTTAAGATGGTTTTAGGAGAGATTAAAGAAAAAAAAGGGATTTATTTCTCAAGAGACACAGGCCAGACAGTTATGAGAAGCACTGCTTTGTGGCAGACAGTAACTTTGGAAGATGCCCGCTTGGCTCTTTAAATGCTTCCTCTCTTCAGCTCCTTCATAGATCGCTGCAACACCAGCTTTGATGCTGTGGCAAGGATCCGAGGAGAGACGTTCTTCTTCAAAGGTCTGTTTGCAGTCAGCTATTCCAACTAATTTGTAGTTAGCAGGATCCATCACACATTTAGTTGCTGTCCCTTTTTTCATTCCTCAAGGTCTGACAATGTGGCGAGTCAACAGTGCTGGTTTGGTGTCTGGTCGCGGGGCTGCAGTCAGCAGGCTGTGGGGGGGGTTACCTCCTGACCTGGCTCCTCTTCAGGCTGTGCTGGAGAGACCGTCAGATCATGCCATCATTTTCATTAGTGGTATGTTTCCTTTTCCTTTGACGTCTTAGATTCCAACATTTGGAGAGAGACTATCTGACTGAATCCAAAGAGTTACAGTTACATTTTCGTTTATCATCAACAGCATGAATTTAAAGCACAAAACTGGTTACATCTACCATCTAACCTCTCCAGCTCATGTCTTGTTGCAGGCTCCCAGTTCTGGCTCTTCAGGGATCTGTCCCTGCAGGAAGGCTACCCTCAGCCTCTTTCTAGTCTCGGGATGGGGGTGAGCTTGCCTGGAGCAGGTCATGATGACGGCGATGATGCAGCTGAGAGGTGGGGCCTGGTCTGGGATCCTGAGGAGGGTCCTGTATGGGGAAACACTGGAGGAAGTGTGGAAGAGAAGCCGGACACCTGGACTCAGCTGCTCAGAGAGGGAGTTAACGGCATCGTCACAGACAGAGATGGTGGGACTGAAACAGTTTCTTGTATTTGTGCTTCAGAGGAAAGACGATGTGATTGAGAGAGATACATTAGGTTTAGATTGGGTGAGAGTATGTTGGACAGGCTTGTCCTTATTATTAAGTTGACATGTAATTCATGTAGCACAGCGCTAAAACAGACACACATCACTCATGTTGTTGCTCCATCTCTACTCTCTAGGCTCCGTCTATCTCTTCAAGGGAGACTACTACTGGAAGTTCACGTTTCCAGGCTCCTCCCTGCAGGATGGATACCCACGATCCTCAGCTGCTGACTGGCTGGACTGTCCCGACACCTCCTCATCATCACCTGTTGTGGATGACCTCTCCTTGTCTCTGTCTGTGCCTGTGGGAAGACAGGAGCTCAGAGAGAGGTGGAAAGATGTAAGAGAAGAAGACAGTGCAGGAGGAAGGAGGAGGGAAAGACATGGACACATACATAAAGACAAAGAGGACAGAGGTTCTCACATCTGGACAAAATGCTCGTGCCAAAATGGTGCACAGGGGCACAGGACAGTATCTTTTATTGCTGTGTTGCTGATGAGCAACTGGGCTCTTTAAAGTTACACAAGGAAATATAAATCACAGTCCAAATATAAGTCACACGGTGTTGGCCAAGTTCAGTCATCCAGAGACACACATTAGTGATCAGGTAATAAGCCACCTCTCTGTAAGGATGCTCGTATCCTATTTTAACAAATTAGTGATTCATGTTCCCCCACTACAGTGTCGGCACTGTCCTCTCCCTGCTTTCTTATGTTGCATAAATGACAGGGAGGCAGAGTCATAAATATAATACCATCTTTTTAGCAAATGTAGTAGTAAAATCAGGATAGGACTACATATATCTGATTTCATGTGATCCAGTCAATTTGTGTTTATTGTGTGTGTGTCTATTTTAACATCTATGGTCTGCAAACAGACACACACGCATTTCAGTTGTAAGCTAATCATATTTTTATCTTGATCTAGTATCTTAATCTTGGTTATTCTTCACTAACATTTCTCAGAAACTCTGAAGAGACATGAGATACTCTAAAACAGCCACGGAGAAAACAACACATTTTCAGACCAGAATTTTACTTCTGAGTATGAATATATAATATACTATAATATCACATTAAATGCATTTGTAAAACATAAACCCATAAACCACTGTTAAAGTGACATCACACTTCGTCAAAGTATACGGGACTGAGCTAACTTAAGGCAGCTCAAATATTTTAGCACCTATCACGTACAAACAGATGCAATGAAACGTGAACTTCTTCTTACCCTGACTAGATGAAATCTGTTATGTTACTCTGCAAGGCAACTGCAAGTTATTATTTCTGTGCTTCTCACTATCAAAGATATGATGAAGGCAAATATTTAACAAGCAAACTGATAAGTAAGTGTTAGTCTGAATTAACACCTGTGATTTATTACAGTTTTTCTTTTGAATATGGCTGCAAACTATTTTTTAGACAGGAACTAACAGCATGAATAAAGTTCATAAACTTCACCATTAGGATGAATGTATTTCATTTCTATACAGTAGATGTATGAATAAAGATTTTCTGGTCACACAGATACTGTAGTTTCATTGTGGGTCATCTCAGATTGGATTGTCTGACATAGTAACAGACAATAGTGTAGTGTAGTCAAAACAGAAATGTGATTGCATGGTTGTTATTCCTATTAAATGGCTACTAGTTCTGCCGGGTCACATTTTCACTTTGAGAACCTTTTCAAGTTTACAAGTGATTCATGGTTGACCATGACTTAAAGGTCAGGCCAGTATGGCTGCAGTTTTCTGTGACTTTGTGTTTTCCCCTTAGCCACTAGCCCTTTTGACTGTATATTTGCATATCTGCAACCTGGTAAATGTAGTAGCCCAGTCAAGCACAAACATAATTCACCACTGAATCAGAGGCGGTTGAAATGGGGGGGATCATTGTTCTCCTCTGTTACTTGGTGCAGAGCGCAAACCCTCACACTCTGTAACACATCACATGTTTAGCCGGTCCCACTATTAACTTCACCTTGTGGTATTCACATTTGCTGATAACAGCTTGTACTTTCCCACTATTACACAGTGCAAGAGCAACATAAGTAACCACCAGTAAGATCTAGATTTTATTACTGCTGTGTGATCAGAGATAAATACTGTGGTGGTACTAGGTGGTAAAGTGAGAATGGACAGTATGCAACTGTGTGGTCTTGATAAGATGAATCATCTGAGCTCACACTAACCAGGTTTCTATTCAAAAGTAAAGTTAATTTCTACCAAATTTCTAGAAAACAACATAGAAAGAAAAAAGTCAATAATTCATGTTTCCATCCCCTAAGGTCACGGTGGGGATTCAAAGTTAGTTCAAAGGATTCAAAGGAAGTCAAGTTAATTAGTTAGTGCTGCTAATTCTTCAGTCCTATAAAGCGCTCCATCAGAATAAATCTGACAGGAAAAATAAAGATTTTGATGATCTGCTATGTAGCATCAAAATATACTTTGTGTACTCTGTTGTGACTGAGTGGTAAACATCACTAATGCTGCAACTGTTTAAGGTGGAGTTGATTGTTAACAACTCCATGTTCTCAGAATTAGTCAATCCATAACACACGCTTTATTACACAAACATATTTTGTATTATGAACGGACGGGACAGTAACTATCAACTTTAGCTAAAATGGAATAAAGGAAATAGTTAGTGAACATGTTTAGTTACTCTCCACCTGAGAAGAGGTTTAAGTGTTTGAGTCCAATTCTTAATGCTTTACAGCATGTAGGATTTTTGTAGTGATTGTCTGTGGTTGGTGTGATTAGATGTAAAAGCAAGATAAAGAAGCCCCACAGAAACAAATGTGTTTTCCTTCAACACTTTGGGTCACAGTTTATTAGTCCTGCACATCGCCAACATAGAGGGATGTTAGCCAGCAGCTTCGGCTGAGCAGTGTTGGTTGGCTTCTTCTTCTTGGCCCTTACTACACAACACGACATTTACCTTTGCATTGTAGAATTTGCTTGTACAACTCAGACCACACAGAATGTAGAGGCACCAAAGCAGGCCCAAATCATGATACTGCCACCACCATTTTTCACAGCGGAGATAAAGTTGCCATGATAGACTGCAGTGTTTGTTTATCACACTTCTCAGCCTCATAGCTTCTTGATGATGTAAAGATTCCTCCTTACGGCTCAGCCATTAATACCATTTTCATTTAGTGTCCTGATGGTAGACTCCTAAATAGTGATATAAGTAAATGGTAAATGATCTGCATTTATATAGCGCTTTTCTACTTAGACTGGTACTTTACACTGCTTCTCATTCACCCATTCACACACACAAGCACACAGACACTCATGCACCGATGGCAGAGCTGCTATGCAGCTGACCTGACACAAGGACACTTCGACATACGACTGAAGGAGGCGGGAAAACGAACCACCAATCTTCCGATTGGCAGGCGACTGCTCTACCTCCTGAGCCGCAGCCGCCCCAAGTCACTGCAAAAGAGACCTTTTTTTTGAAAAGAGTTACTTTTTAACCCTTATTTCTCATTTATTGTATTATTTCTCTAACTGAGTTTCATATATCTTATCTCTTTTAGAGCCTGTGTGAAAATCTGATCATATTTTAGGTTGTATTTATGATTGAGACAATTCTAAAGGGTTCACCCTAACAGTTTAAGTGGTCTCAACAACCCTCAAGATGTTTATGATTTAATGAGTCCATGTAGTTTTGTGGACTGGTAGCTCCATGGGTTAAGCGTCAAACTGGCCTGAAGAAGGTCGCAGGTTGGCAACCCCATCGGACTCCTACTCCATCCCCTACCAGGTGTGTCCTTGAACCAGACACCCAGTGCTAGCTCCTTGTAAGTCGCTTTGGATAAAAGTGTCTGCCAAGCAAAGTAAAGTAAAGTAGTTTTAATACCTGAGATGCCCCCAGTTAGTTACAACACACAGAGGTAAAACATCATCACAAACCTCAAGCTAATCCAGATGCCACTAAACACCCATTATGTCTTGTTCTATCAAGCTCCTCTCCTGTGGAACCAGCTCCCAGTTCGGGAGGCATACACCCTCTCTACCTTTAAGATGCCACTGAAAACATTCTTTTTTGATAAGGCTTATAGTTAGAGATGGATCAGGTGACTCTGAACCCTCTCTTAGTTAAGCTGCTTTTCTCTCTCCTCTGTCCGCTAACCCCAAGCGGTCGAGGCAGATGGCCACCCACCCTGAGTCTGGTTCTTGTTGTCTCTTTTCTTTTACCTACTCAGAGACCTCCCAGGTTCGTAATTTAGGAGGCAGAAGCAGTTCAGTTAAAGTAAAAATCAGTTTTAATAGCAGAAGAGCATAAGTTACAGCGCTGGGCCGGATTGCTAGCTACTAACATACAAAGAGTCAGTCAGCTGGGTAGTCCAGACTGAACTGTTAAGTTACAAACAAGTATTTATGCATAGAATGATACAATAGGAGCCTCCTCTTCTTCCTGTTGTCTCCTGATTGGCTCATCACCGTTACTCCCAGGAAGCCTGCAGACTGTCCTGTTCACCCGGCTGTTGCTTCCTGCATGGGACTGCCTGTGGAGAGGAATTACTTCACGGTTCTCTGACCCTAAGTGGAATATCTGCTGGACCCAAACCTTCTTTCCTTAAAACAAACATTATTAAACTCTTTTGTTTCATGTTCTCGAATGTCAACCCATAAAACCTTGAGCACAGCTCCCCCAAACCTAACCCACTGATAACCTAATCAGGACATCTGTGTCCTGCTCTGTTACCTATCTCAAACTATCCCCCTTTGTCTGGTCTTATCTTTACACTTCTGCATTCCTTTTTGCCAGCACAAACCATCTGCATAGTCTGTTGAACTCAAGGTTTAAGTCGCTGTTTCTTAGAAGATATTTAAGATTACCTTTTATTTGCCAAGTATTGAATGTTAACAGAGAAAAAGTTTAGATAAATGTTTTAGCCCTGTAATATAAATCAAAATATCCAACATTCTGCTGGAGCTTTCTTCCTCTTAAAGGGAGTTTTTCCTCTCCGCTGTTGCCTAGTACTTGCTCAAGTCGGACTGTTGGCTTTTCTTCATTATTTTCTTTATATATACCCTTTTTGCAAGGTCCTAAACCTTGCTATGTAAAGTGCCCTGAAATTACTTTCGTTATGATTTACAAATAAATACAAATAAAGATGAATTTAATTGAATTTAATTGAAAGAGCAAGATCGCGGATACAAGCCGCCAAAATGAGTTACCTTCAAAGGGTGGCTGGAGTTCGGTCATCCGGGAGAAACTCAGGGTAGAGTCGCTGCTCCTCCACAAGGAGAGAAGTAAGTTTTGGTGGTTCAGGCATCTGGTCAGGATGCCACCTGGACGCCTCCCTCTGGAGGTTTTTATAGGCATGCCCCCTGGAAGAAGGCCACTGGGCAGACCCAGGACACGCTGGAGGGATTACATCTCCCGGCTGGCTTGGGAACGCCTTGGGGTCCCCCCAGAGGAGTTGGAGGAGGTGGCCGGGGAGAGGGAGGTCTGGGCTTCCCTGCTTAGGCTGCTGCCCCGGCGACCCGACACCGGATAGCGGCAGATAATGGATGGAGGGATATATATATTTATATACATATATATTCTTTGTAGAGTGGTTATAATAAAAAAATTATAATTCTAGGGTTCATAACCATTCACAGATATACTGTAAACTCTTGTCAGCAGCAAATACAGTGTGTGGTACAGTAATTAGTTTATAAATTAGTTTTATCCATGAAAAAAACTGCTCCTCCTACTGATTGCCTCATTAATATGTCCTCTATATGAAAATAAATGAAAAACACAAACTAAATGAAACAATTAACAAACATGCTTTAAAAAACATAGAGTTATCAAACCCCTCCAGTGATTTTTCTGTTGTTGTTGGAGACTTATTGAGACAAAGACATGAAAGCACGTTTTGTTCTTAATCATCTGGGTCCCTCCGCCTGACCCAAAGCGCTCAGAGATGGATCCGTCCTGGTTAGTCAAACCCCTACCCTTCCTCTGTGCACCTAGGGAACGAATTCAGGGTAGGTGTTTTAGCGGCCTGATAGCTCAGTGGGTAAAGCAGAGGGCTGGGATGCAGAGATAGCAGGATCAATTCCCAACTGCGGTACTCAGCCCTGACTGAACCTCTATGTGTTTTAAGAACCACAGGCTGAAAATGGGAAAACAATGAAAAGAAATACAATTTGTTATTTTATAAACTAAAATGTATTCACACAATATTGTCTCATACAAGTGTTTTTTTTATAAATCACTTGTCTTTGCTGTGACCTCCCTCATTGGAACTCCCCCACTTCAGGTTCCACATATGTGCAAAGCACAGCTTGCAGTGGTTGCCTCTATTACACTCATAAAAAGCCCAGTAGTAAGATAAGCTGCATTCCTTTGTGCTAATCTCAACTTTAGCATTTTCAAATATCATTGAGAAGATGAAGAATTATTTATTGTCATTGATTACATTTTTTACATGTTACAATGAAATTTGTCTTTTGCATTTGACCCATCAAATGCAGATACAGGGGGGCAGTGGGCAGCCACAGGGGGCACCCGGGGAAGAATATGAATATGAGTCAGTCTATACATGGAACAAATTGCTTCTCACAATCATACCAATAAAATCAAAGTCCTTGCCTTGATTAAAATTGAAAAAATCATTTGAGATTGTTTATTTAAACATATAAAACTATTCACATTTAGAAAGCAGAAATAAGATTAAACAAATTATACCACTCCACTTTACGAGCAATTCTCATAAAAAGAGTTTGAGTGAACTGTGGAAGTTCAGAGGAACAAACTGTCAGTCATGTGGAAAACCATTCAGTGCTGCATTCAGACCAATATGTCACGGCAGCAAGATAAGCCAGCCACTTCTCTTGCCCTATCTCAGCCATCATAAGCCATAGTTGCATGTACATAAAACATAAATCCCTTCACACCTTCCAATTAGTCAGCCTGTCAGTGCTGAGAAAT
This sequence comes from Microctenopoma steveboyesi, assembly GCA_032359275.1. Lineage (NCBI taxonomy): Eukaryota > Metazoa > Chordata > Actinopteri > Anabantiformes > Anabantidae > Microctenopoma > Microctenopoma steveboyesi. The sequence goes on along the minus strand of JAUMHF010000002.1, from coordinate 1,346,632 downwards.
AACAAGCTTTTTCAATTTTCAGGTTGACTGTCTGACAAGGTTTCAACACTTGGACCAGATTCTAACAGTCAGTGAAAAGATAATAAACTGTTGGCTTTTCATGAAACAAATTAGTTCATTTGTACAAACGTAATAGAATGAACAAAATGGTTTGTACAGGAATAACTCAGGTTGTTCTGTTACAGTAAAATATGTCCACGTCTACTTTATGCAGCAGTTCAATCACATCCTCAGTACCAGAGCTCGGTGGGAAATGTGATGACATTGGATAAGCTTATTGAAATGATGACAGTGACTCTGAGTAATTGTGGGCTGGGATCAAAGCAAAAGGTGGATCGAGTTCAAGCGTGACTTTTTTTATGATGCAGGTTTGTAAAATTAAATTTAAAAGGGTAGAATTGTTATGAACAGATTTTTCTCTAAGCCACTGAGAAGATGGGATCTGTGTCCAGAAAATATAAGTGAATCAATGTCTGATTTAGTTTTGTACAGTAACACTTGGCTGTTGAAATCTTCCAACCTGCCATAAACAGACGCTGTCCATGTCATTTGTAAGAGCTCTTAGAAGATCAGCTGAGACAGAGAGAACAATGCAGGCTGCTGAAATGTGACTGCTGAGCGATTACAAAGCAGTGGATTGGTCTTTTGTCTAAAGAATACTTCAGTGCTGCTTGTGGAACAGGACAGATAACCTGGAGTGTTTGACTCTATTTATAACTGTAGACAGCAGAAGATGAAACCAATTCTATGGACTCAAGGCAGACAAAAAGAAGTCTGGCTCCGACAGCTCAGTTAGACATTTTCTACCACACACTGTGGATGGAAGCATCCCATCGGTCCATAGGGCTCAGAAATAGATAGGTTGAACCTGTTAATCACAAAATCTTTGATAACTGTAATCCAGTCACCGAGAGTGTTCCTGGGAATATTTTCCTTTAATGTTCGATCCCACTCAGCTTTAACAACCATCAAGAGGTACAAGGCTTACGAGGAACTTTTACTGGGGAGTCAAAGGCTTGGACTGTCGAAGTGTGAGTATTTTGAAAACGGGTCATAAAAGGAGCTTGTCTTGGAACTCAACTGTTTTTGGAGAGGCCAATCTATTCCTTGTAGACTACTAACCAATTGATGTAACATCCCAGCTGCCCTAAAAGAATTGTCGTCAAAATTTAATCAACATAAAACTCAAACAAAGGCACTGGTCATGGGGCTGTGCACAAGCAAGTCTACTGTCACCCTGGACCCCAGTGCTCATACTTTGAATGTAGATCAAGCCAACAAGGCCACCGGTGATGGGGTTGGTCCTGAAGGTACCCCCATTTTGGATGAGGGCATTCTGTTGGTCCAGTCAGTCAAAAGTAAAACTGGGGGTGGTAGTGGAGGAGGAGGTGGAACAAAGAGATCTGTGGCTCTCAACCAAACTGCCAAAGGGTATCTGGAGCTGGGAGGAAAGAGAGGAGGACAGAGGGAGGCACAGATGTCACAGGAGGCTGAGGAAGAAGATGAAAACGGTGATGAGGTGGAGGAGCTGATCAATCTTTCAGACAGTGAGGGCAGTCTGAGGAGTGAGTTCCTGGAGTAGACTGCAGAATGTTATTTTCCATTCAGTCATCACAACTAAATCAGTTCAAGGCACACGACTATGGTCAAGATCAAGAAGTCTAAAGATAACCCAACAAATTCATCAGCCTTGACCGAAACATGGACAGAGAAAAAAAGAGCAACAAGACGCACCAGACAAGAAGGGACAATGATAAAGAGAATAAGAAACATATACAGATATATTGTTTTATGTTGAGCATGTCACTGCTAACGTGAAATAAAACTAGCTGGCTCGCTGAATTTGTATTTCATATGACGATTTGTGACGTATTATATTCTCAAATAAAAAACTGAGCATCATCAACGGTGCAGCCATTCAAAAGCTTGAGGGCAGTAAGAAACATTTGTGTCTTGACGCACATTTCCCATCTTCTCCATGAAAAGATGCATGTCTTCAGCTGTGTTACCATCATTACAATCATATAATGATCAGTTATCCTGTTCATTTAATAAACATCAAATGCTTGTTGGAAGACTAATACTAATGTCTGATGATTAAAATCCTTCCTTTAAAACATAGTTTCTATACACAAGAGTCATGTTTTATATTAACAATGTCTACACTGTATTTCAGATTAGAATTTGATGTTAAAACAGTCATATCTGTGTGTGTCCAGATTTCTGTCTAGCAGTGTAGGATTTTCTCAATGCAATCAGCCATTTACATTTGCATAGGCAAACACAGTGCTAATGGATGCAGCTAATAATGATGTGTTTTTGTTCCATAAAACACATTTCAGCCACAGTGGTACATAGCAGTGTCTTCACTGACACCTCTAAGTTTCTACACTAGAGGCATTTACTGTCATGGTTTGCCCCAGTCTGCCCCGCCTCCCTAAGTTCTTGTCCTTTTAGCATTTTCTCATCTGTTCCACCTTACTCTTGGTTCTTGTTTCTCTCCCTCATCTCTCTCTGTGTTCTCCTGCCACAGCCCCCACTCCATGTCTTGGTCCTCGGCTGTCTCCACACCCCTTATTACACCCAACTCTCCTGTTCGCTTCAGCTGCTCCCAATGATCCATTCACTTCCTCTCCTTTATATTCTCCCCTCTGCCACGCTGTTGTTGCTGGGTTATCTATGTGCTCAGATCGTTCCTGCCGGGTCTTTCTTCATTATTCTGTCCCACCCTATGATGTTCTGCTCCACCCTGATGCGTCCCTGAGTCTCTTACCTTCTTCAGCTCTGTAGATTTGTCTTGTCCTGTCTCCTGTCTAGTTTTGTTTTAGTTGTTTAACCCACCTACCATAGTCTCCTTATTCTCTCCGGCTCTTCCTCCTAGTATGTGTCTTATATGTTTAGCTATGCCTTGGTTAGTCCTGGATGTGTAAATTTGATTTGATTTATGTCAGTAGCTATGTTTTTGTCTAGTCTCGTAATCTTTTTAGTCTTTGAGTCTGTGTTCTTTTGCCTCCATTAGGAGTGATCTTTAGTTTATTTGCGTTTTTGTTAAATGTGCATATTTAACTTTCTTATGTGTTTTGATCCCACTCTGTTTGCTTGATTTTTAGTTTGTTTGTTGTGTCTGTTTTATATTCATTCAATTTATTTCACTTCATTTCCTTGTCTGTGTCTGTGTGCTCCTAGGTCTGCCCCTTAACCTCCCCTTGCTAACATTTACAGTTACACTTTATTAAATATGAATCAAGTTTTGAATTTAACCATAACCTAATGAATACACTGATGGACTTGTTGCATTGCTTTGATATATTAGTTATTTTAATACATTTTGTTTTTTTCTGTTGACTTTAAACATTTTTTTTGTTTCTGAAGTAGATGTCAGAGTTTAGCTCAACAATGTAAAGGTAAAATCCATCCATCGTCCTCTCAAGGGTCAGGGCATTGCTGGAGATTACTCCAGAAGTCTTTGAGCGGGAAGCAGGGGTACTCAAGCGCTTTAATGTGTGGTCACCTGCTGAACCAGTTTCCCAGCAACAGTCCCCAACCATCATCTACTGGACACACAGAAACGGTAGTGTCTTTGATCTTACCTTCTGACTCTGGCCCACAAGTCAAAAAAGCTATTATTGCTGAATGGCAGAGCAGAGAACACTTTTGCTGTATTACTCATCTCACATTCTCTTGTATTTATTTAGTAAGGTTAACCGCGGTGAGCTGATAAATGTTGTGTGCCAGTTACTGATAGGCCTTTCTAAAAAAGTTGTGATATTGTTTATCATGATGAATAACATTGGTACAAGGTAAAAACTCTTCACAATCCTTTGCAGTCAAATCCTCTTGTTTTAGTGACTTAATGAGTGAACAGTGGACATTTCACGGTGTGGGATACAACTTAAATGACCTACTTGCCAAGTAGCTTGGAGGAGGATGTGTGTAAATGGACTATTGAGAGCAAATAGTGATTTGATTCATTTACTTCTCTTTACTGCACATTGGTACAAAGTGATGAGTGAACTAAAACTATTTATGGCATTAGTTTTAAAATAAAAGTATGAAGTATGAAGTACTTTGGTATGAAGTACTTTAGACAGACCGCTGAGACTGTCTTCCTTTAAAAGAATCTATAGCTCGTTTCTACCATCAGCAAAAAAAATAAGAAAAACCAAAGGACATATAGTACTTTTTTGGAACAGTAATGATCTAACCCTTACCAAAATGTCAAAAAAAACCCAGCTGAACCACCATATTCACCAGTTCTGACTGTTCACAACAAACAATTGTGTAACCTTAGGCTGCTATTTGTTTTTGGTTTTTCAGCCCCTTAAAGCAACTGCAGCTGTTTTTTTTGGTGCATGTAAAGTGTGCAGTTCTGACAAAATCATCAAATACATCTGTAATTGGGATGAGACGTCAGAGGTTGCTCACCGGACAACCTGATCTTTTGTGCCAGGTTATGAACTTTAGGAAAGACCACACTCCTCTGCTCGTCAGTGGAAAAAGTGTGGAAACTGTCTCCACCTTCAGGATTCTGGGCACCCACATTTCTCCTGATCGTGACCTCTAGTGAAGAAGACTCAGCAGGCGAACAATCTGCACAAGCAGCTGCTGCTGGCCTTCCACCACAGACCATACTGTTGTGTAGTACCACAAATGTGTAAAGATGATTTAATAGGTAAATTACTGTCCCATCTGAAAATTTACTGCACATTGTGTATAAACTGTTATAACATGTTTTTTTACTTTTCTGTATACATGTTTATTACTCATGTGTAATACACCGTTGCTGGGTGGAGCAACAATGTATTACTGTTACTTAACTGAGCATTTTGAATGATTGTATTACTAACACTCAAATGCCTACCTATCCGTATTATGTCATTTTTGAAGTCACGCTGAGCATTTCTACTGTAGATTCTTAACTCTTGATCAGCCTTGTCACAGTCGGTTAAAGCAGATTCTAGAGGTGAAAAAACAAACCCTGTAGATTCAAACAAACAGCTTTTTCTTCTCACACACACAATCTCGTTCTGAGGCATAACTTACTGCTCATCTGAAGATAAACCTTCACAGCAGAAAAGAAGCCTTTCAGTGCCCCCTATTAGTGCGGCGTCCCTGTCCGCGAATAGTACAGCAAGTCTCTGATGTGGCGGGGTGGTTTTACTTTCTAAGAAAACTGCTGCTGTTAAGCATCTGTTGCATCACTGTTGTTTTCTGTTACATTCCACACACTGCGGTGATCAGTGCCGGCTCGTGTTACCTCGAGTGTTAACATCATGTAGGAAAAGCTCAGGTTTTTTACTGTTTGATGTAGAAATTAGTAAGAGGTGCTGCTTTGGTCAATAGTGCTATCTGCATGAGAGAAGTGACCTTTTGAGATGTAATCATATTTGTGTCAGAAAAAGGGGAAAATTAGATTGTGTTCTTTCATTGAAAAAGGTTACAGTGGAAAGCAAAATGTTCAATAACTTTATTTATCAGTGGAATTCTGTTTGATGTTTGAGCCTACACCCACACCCACAGTTACACTTTGTTTAGTTGATAATTGCTGGAAATTGTAATGGAGTGATAACACGATGGCATCATCAGAGATTACAAGTAACAAATACATTTTAGGTAATTATATATTAATTCTCTGTTTCCATTATGAGTTTGTTCTTTTTGTACTCTTCTTTAATTACAGTTTGTCTCTGCTCTTTGGCAAACTCAACTACTCTACTGCTCAAGGTCATTTATGTAGGAAAGGCCTTGTTTTCCATGAAAACATACATTTTCAGCACTATGATTACAAAGTGATGATGACTTTTTGATGGTCAGTTAGCATTTTAAATTGATAGCAAATACAATGTCCCAGTGAAACAAAATGCTAATGTTTGCTGATGATGTGCCTCTGTACATCCATGTAGAATTTCCACAAGCAAACCAAACATCATTTATATCATTACATTACAAAGACAGTACATCATGTTTAATCACAATGTCCCAACAACGGGAAAGTGCCACTAAAGCAATAAATAATGTTGCGTATTGAATATACCTTTTTTGAGATAACTATGACCCTGAATGACTGAGAACCTTCACAGATACTTATCTAAATATTAATAAGTACAACTAAAACACAGAGCACAGGTTAGAGTTATAAACTTAGTGTAGCAACAACAGTTCCCGTAGAGCATGTGTACAAAATGTAATGTTAAGGTGCATCGTGCCATAATAGCTGCATGGAAGAGTAGCATGTAATAACGAGGCAGTACTGTGATGAGGTGCTGTCACAGTCTTTTTATGTTGATGCTATGAGGTCATGTTTAGGTTTAGGACTCGGATGGCCTGAGGATAAAAAAAGCTCATGTGTCTCCCTGTTTTGGCCATGATGGTGTGGGACAAGTCCTTCAATGTCTGCGCTGTTCTGGACCTACATCTCCTGGTGTAAATTTAGATTAGATTAGAGTAGATTCAACTTAATTGTCATTACACATGTACAAGTACAAGGCAACGAAATGCAGTTTAGGTCTAACCAGAAGTGCAATAAGCAGCAAATGCAAGATATAGGTACGCATTATAATAAGTTATAACACATTATAACAAGTTATAACGCATTATAACAGTGTATTATGTACAGGAGAAAATGGTTGATAATTACAGATGGTGTGTTGTCAGAGCTTTACAATGATACATGCATAAATTTACAGTGTAGATGTGCAATGAATATATACAATTACAAGCGGTAAAAAAAGTGCAAAAATACAGTTGTGCAAAATTAGAATGTGCAAGGGTTTTTTCAGGAGTGTATGGGGGGGGGGGTGCCAGGGGAGTTTAGTAAGGAGACAGCTCAGGGAAAAAAGCTGTTTCTCAGTCTGCTGGTTCTTGTCCGGGATAACCTGAAGCGTCTGCCCGAAGGCAAGAGAGAGAACAGTCCACGTGCAGGGTGGGAGGAGTCCTTAAGAATACTGCGGTGTAATATGGTGTAAATGTCCTGTAGGGGAGGGAGAGCTGACCTGGTTTCTCTTTCCTGATCTCAGCTATTCTCACACCAGGATGTGATGTTCTGTGTGTGGAGGCCTTAATACAAAGTCCTAACGGGAGAGCTCAAACTTCCTTACATGTCTCAAGTGATACAGGCTGCTGAGCCCTTCTGGACTGGACCTGGTTTTGAGCGGGTCTGAGGACATGTGAGCCCCGAGGTACTTGAAGGACAGCACCCTCGCCACTGGAGCTCTGTTGGTGACAAAGGGGTTTTAGTCTCACTGTTGTCTTCTACTGACATCCACCACTAGTTTCTTGGTCTTGCAAATGTTCAGCTGGAGGTGGTTGTTCTGAAACCAAGATGCCAGGTCCTCCACTTCATCCATGTAGGCTGTCTCATTGTTGTTGGAGATGAGGCCCAGCACCACCGTGTCAAGAGAAAACTTCACTATGGCGTTGGAGCTATGAGTGGCCACAGGCAGAGGTGTGATCACCTTCAGCACCTGTGATCTACCAGTACTACCACCATGTACTGAATACTTCAGTCTGACTGTGCTCTACTACTGAACTACTCTACTGAAAGTTTCAGGTCCTTGTTTTCCATAAAAACCTTCAACATTAATAATGTGAGAAATGTAAGTTTTGCATTTCTTATCAATATGCTATTATAAAATCAGCCTATTTTTTAAAAACAGAGATCCGAAACATTTGAACTGCAGTGTTACTCTGTCTTAAAGGCATCCCTCACATGTGCTCTTTTTCAAGATGTTTTGTACCTCTCCTTTACTTTACCTTACTTAACTTTACTTGGCAGACGCTTTTATCCAAAGCGACTGACAAGGAGCTAGCGCTGGGTGTCTGGCTCAAGGACACACCTGGTAGGAAATGGATTAGGAGTCAGACGGGGTTCGAACCCACAACCTTCTGCATCCCAATCTGATGCTTAACCCATTGAGCTACCAGGCCGCCTCTCCTTTATGTAGTTGGACCTTCCAGATACAGGCGACAAAACAGATGTTTGAAAAACAAAACAAAATTGTTTAATTTCTCAGCATAGACAGACAGTCACAGTCTCAGCTGTCTGATGCAAAGTACTTCATACCAGAGGAATACTTTGATTTATTTTAAAACTAATGCCATAAATAGTTAGTATACTTAGTTAGTTACAATAAACTTTGTACCAATGTTCGCTAACAGGCGGTCGTTCTTAACTGGGGCCCAGATCAATCTGGTATGGAAACCACATTTGTTATGGTCCACGTGTTTGATTTAGTGGTGTTGAGGGGCCTAATTCCACTTTGCTCTCACATAGTGTATCCAACTGTAGCATTAAAGGGTCACACAAAGCCCATATGCAGTGATAACAATTTTGGCTTAGGTGAATACCCAGTCTTGGATGTTCAATCTGGATCAAAATAGTCAGAAATTCTGACTTGTTTTTCCTTATGCAGCAAATGGTCCACAGAGCTGAGGAAATGCCGCGCAGTCATAGCAATATCAGATCTCTCTGATTTGTGGCTAGCATCATCACACATATGCTGTATATCTCTTGTCTGCAAAAAAATGAAGGGATTCCCCAATAGCTTGTGTCACGTCCTGGTCCTTTAAAAGCTGCTAACATCTTAACCATTCATTGACAAAGTCTGGACAAGCTTCAGTCATCAGGCAACAATTCCCTATGAGATTGAGAAAATTAATGCAGCTGTAGTCAGAAATAATTATCTGGACTTTTACAAGAAAAAAAAGATCACTTACATTAATATCTGGGGCATTGTTCTGTACTAGAAAACCTGCTAGAATTTGAATTCATATTGGGAGCTGGGACTTGTGTAGTAAAGCCATGACTGTCTTCTTTATCTCCCGCTCTACATGGATCCTGCCTCTCCTGCTGCTGCTGCTGCCACATCTTCTTATGTCTTTTCGTCTGCCCAAATCTGTCCAAAAACTTCAAAATGGAATGGGCGAGTTTGAGGGAAGCCTGGAAAATTTTGAAGGATTGGTAAAGGTAAGTGATACTATATGACCTAAAGTGCTTCTAACTTACAAACTAACCTATTTTCATTTTGTGCATGGTGGAGATGTTTCTTTATATGTGCCTACATATAATTAGTATTCTAATTTTAAAAGCTCATTATGTTAAATTTCTTGACAATAATGTTACGAGTCAAAGGTGATGACAATCAAAAGCTATTTTGGTTTGTGAAAACATCTGTATGGGTGGAGTCAGTCACAGTCTCCACGTGGCCTTCTGTTCATACTCTGCTGAAGTTGGTGATTTTTCAATTCTGTTTCATATTTGGATTCACAGAACTGTTCTGAAAGCTGCAGTGAACATGACAATACGGTAAGTCTACGACAATGCTCTTTATTTTTCCAGTTGACGTCTTGTGCCTGTAACTCTGACTTTATCTTACGCCGCAGCCTGTCGTTTCCATTCACCAGATTAGTTTATTATTTTGTCTGACACTCGTGGGAGGAATGCTAAGAAACAAAAACTTAATCTCTCTGATGCCAAACACGTGTTTTTCCAGTTTTGTAGAATAGATGAATGAAAAGCAAACAGGGAACAGACATAAAGAAAGTGTCATTCCTTCACTTAACCCAACCGCTCAGGGCAGATGCCCGCCGACCCTGAGCTTGGTTCTGCTGGAGCTTTCTTCTGATAGAGAGAGATTTCCTTCCGTTCTAGTGGGTTATGTAATTCTTACTTATATGCTGTAAGGTTTTACAGTGTGATTTGACGCTCAAAAAATAAACTGAATTCAATCAGTTTATGTAAAGTTTTACGTAACATATAGTAACATATAGACTGAGCTAAGAAACTGAAATGGTATTTTCACATTTTCACATGCCTGCACTCTATATCATAACTGTATTTTTCTGCAAGGTGCACACACAGCTTCAGCATCAGGACTTCTTTACCACTTCCTCTTTACTTTCACCGTTATCTCCTCTCAGTTCAATTTCATTTATCCGTTTATAGTCCTAACTGCTAATGCACTGTTGTTCTGCAGTCTTGTCTCAATCCACCTCCAGTTCACGAACCTTTTTACATCATCTGTCTTATCTCTACAGGTTGGATATTGCCAGTGTTTTAACTTCAGTGTCTCACAACAGGTAAGTGGTGTATGTTTATGTGAGGAGCAATTTGAGAAGGAAGACTAGCATTAATAACACAATTACTCATCAGTTCATTAGACGTTGGATTGTTTTTACCACTTAGCATTAGATACATATTATTAGCCCTACTTAGCCTAGCTTAGCACAAAGGTGTAACATATATTGTTAAAGCCGGTACCGGGTCCACTGCGACTTCCGGTTACAAAGTCATTCTGTGTTCCAAATTCATTTACTCTCACTCAGTGACATAAATATTACATTTTAGAACTTTAGAGCATTCTCTGGAGTCTTGCCTTTGTTTTGGTACCAAGATAGCTCAAATAGACCCTATAGTTCCTGAGATATATTCAATTCATTTTGGGTACGTCTTTTTCAAGCAAATTCCTATAAAATGGTTTAGGGTTCAACAGGTTAAAATGGTGAAAATTCAGCAAACTTTTTATTGTTTAAAACCATTTAGAATGTCCTGGAAACAATTTGTACCCACACAGCAGAGATGTTGTTTGTCAAGCTTAAAATAAAAATATTTTCACATTAACATAAAAAAACAAAAACATAATGCAGCTGTTTGGGCTCTTACCATCACATGAAATTATCTTTATGATGATGATAGTGTATTGTTTGTATTTTGAAATGATACGTGTGAAGACTGTTTTTAGCCTCATGCATTTTGTAGTAGTCCACTGTGTACTGATGTTGCTCGTCTCTCTCCTCTGAAAAGGAATGTAGTTTTCCTGGGGATTTCCTCAAGAGCCTGGCCTCCAATACCAATATTTCCAAACTAAGTAATGTGGAAGAGCTGACTGATTTAATGAAGGGAATCAGTGAATCACTTGATGTAAGTGATCACAGATTATGATTTGTGTGTGTGTGTGTGTGTGTGTGTGTGTGTGTGTGTGTACTTATTGTCTTTGCTTTTAGCTCTGGTGAGGGTATAAATGGTCACTAAAAGCACTCATTAAAACTGAGATGTGTATGTGTTCCTCTCCTCAGATAAATGTTAACCTCTGTTCATCGGACATAAAGAGTAAGGTATTCTTAATGTCACTAAAACGCCTTCATAAAGAACTGAAATACGCGATGCAGCGGCTGAACAGCCTCCTCAACTCAAGCAAGTAAAGCAACCCAGAGACGCCGTGGGCATCCTCACAACAACAGCAAATCCTCACAAAAGACGAGAGTTTAGCAGTCAACAGCGTTATAGCTGTATGCTTTTGAATGTGTTTAGTATTATTTAGGAAAAAATGTCCTCACAAGGTAGCGGGCATCACTGGAGCAAGGACTCAGCATTTCTCTGACGTTAATGGGTTTTGAGTATAAGAATGGCAACTAATCAAGAAACCTCACAACTCTCATAGGTTTCTTTTTTTTCACAATTTTATCATTTTGAAGATTTAGTCCACTATGATGACTATAGTCCCCATATTTCAGCAGATCATAAATAATGAAACAAAAACAAGATTTCTCACCTTATGCAAAAACAAGACAGAAATATATATTCAAGGAATAATATATAAGAATAATGATAATCAGTTAATGGTAGTTAGAGATTGATAAAGCATCACCAAAAAATATAGGATAAACATGAACTCTTAATGTCCTCAATGTTCTTGTTTGTCAATGACAATATTCATATTTGCTAATGTTACATTTTTGACCTGTTATTTATTTTATTTATTATTAATTTATCATCTTGAGAATGACTGAACCTTTTTTCAGTTTTTTCATGTATTGTGAATGACTTGGTTTTAATCCTTACACAAATAAAATCCCTACTTTCAGCATCATTGGTTGGTTTGCTGTTGTAATCACCATTTACCTGAAAAAATAAATCTGTGCTCATACTAGCAGCATACGCAAGCAGAGAAAATGTTTACTGTACACAGATAGTGGATTAGCAGTGTATCAGAGTATTATTATCTGTGAATACAAAGTACCACTGAGGGTGATGGGAATGTCAGTATTTTATTTAGTCGTAAACCAAAGAGTTGGTTTCTTTTAATTTAAACCAATACATACAATACGTTAAACAATATAAAACATATTTTAACAAAAACAACTGGTGAGGACCCAAGAGCAGAACATGAAGAGGCAGAAATATGGTCTCAGGTGACTGAGAGGAGACTCCCAGTGGGTAAAATAAAGAAAAAAAGAGCTCATGGTGACTTTTGAGATTTGTCCACATTCTATTCCCAGTAGAACATAAAAATATATCAAATGTTTAAACTGAGAAAATAAAGCTTGTTAAGAAATGGAATTAATTCCAGCAACACGTTGACGGAGGGTGTATCATCCCCCCAGTCTATAACGTCTGGGAACTGACGAGATCAGTGGCTGGAGTTTAAGGAGAGGTATGTTGTCATAGATGCAGTTTGGTATATGTAAAGACATTGTTGTGTGCTAGCTGGCCATTCTCCAGGGAGTAATACACGCGCAGTACGATCAGAGATGCAGCTTTCTGGAAGACATGGTGCCCGTGGCCTATCTCTTGTTTGCAGATTACAGATTCTCCTAAAGTTTTGATCATATGTACCTGTAGATCTTGATATCTTCAACTTCTTTGCAGTTTACATTGAGAAGCATTATTCTGAAAACACCTCATGTTTATGGTCTTGTTACTGATGTATTGCTAATTAATTTAATTAGTGGCAAATAAGAACAACCCCACGTTTCTTTTCAGCACTGTAGCCAGGCTGACAATGTACAATTCCCTCATCTCAGCAGCGATTCATTAACTTTGTTAAAACTAAAATTATAGCTTTTAAAGAATAAAATGATCAGAACCTCCCTAAAATTGTCATTGACAAGTTAGCAAACATGCTTTTCTCTCTCCCCTGGTTGTGCCTCACCCTCTCTCTCTCTCTCTCTCTCTCTCTCTCTCTCTCTCATTTTCTCTATTTCCTCAGGTACTCTTGACATTGGAGCTGTGCTTACTAGTACAACCTGTCCAGTGCTTCGTCTGCTGCTCCTTGTTGTTGTATTGATCTCAGTACCAGTAGTCAGCTGGCAACAGCCAAAAATAGATTTGTATTTTCCTTTATTATACTTTACACAAAAATTAAAATTAAACAAATAAAGAAATTTGATGTTCATTTCCGGCCCTGCGATGGACTGGCGATTCGTCCAGGGTGTACCCCGCCTCTCGCCCGAAGGAAGCTGGGATAGGCTCCAGCA
>JAUMHF010000002.1:1305238-1318805 GCA_032359275.1 Microctenopoma steveboyesi | reverse complement strand
TCTAATGTTTATCAATAAATTACAGAAAATAATGAACTTTATCACAATATGCTAATTTTTTGAGAAGGACCTGTATGCTCCCATTGGGGTCTATTTTACAGAAACACGGCTTTTCCTTCCACTGCTATGCTGACGACATTCAGATATATCTACCTCTGGCAGCTCTGAGGGGCATGTCTTTTCAGCCTCTGCTTGACTGTCTGACTGACTTGAGAGATTGGCTGGCGGTTAACTTCCTACGCCTTAATGAAAATAAAACAGAGTGTGTGTTGTTTGGAGACCCAACAATTCTAACTAAATTTGATCAAGGCCTTGGCCCCCTGACCCCTCATCTGAAGACAACTGTAAAAAACTTAGGAGTCTTATTTGATAGTGATCTCAAATTTGATAAGCAGATCAATTCTGTCGTTAAGTCCAGCTTCCTCCAGTTGAGGTTGTCATTTCTTTCTTTTAATGCATTGGAAACAGCAATCCACGCTTTTATCAGTTCAAGACTTGACTACTGTAACGCTCTGTACTCCGGTGTTAATCAGTCTTCTCTATCACGCCTTTAGATGGTCCAAAATTCTGCTGCTCGTCTCCTAACAACTACAAGAAAACGCGATCATATAACTCCAGTCCTGGCCTCTCTCCACTGGTTTCATGTTCGCTTTCGAATTGATTTTAAGTTGTTGACTTTTGTTTTTAAAGCCATATATGACCTATCTCCTTCTTACTTAAGTGAACTGTTGCACCATCACAAACCATCCAGGTCACTCAGATCGTCTGCACAGTTTTTGTTAATGGTACCTAGGGCTAAATACAAATGTTGGGGTGATCGGGCATTTGCCGTTTCTGCCCCAAAGCTCTGGAACAGTCTGCCCCTGAATGTTAGGACAGCCCCAGACTTGAATACTTTTAAATCGCAGCTTAAAACACAATTCTATTCTTTGGCTTTTAACCAATAGTAGAGTCTGATTCTTAACTGTCCCCATGTTTTATTGGCCTTTTTGTTTTTATCTGTTTTTTAGATATTTATTCTAATTTTCTTTTCATCATCTCCTTGTGTATACTTTTTTTATTTTTATTTTTCCTCTTATCAATCATTTTTCACTTCCTTTATATTTTATGTAAAGTACTCTGGTCAACAAGCTGTTGTTTTTAAAGTGCTATATATATATATAAATTTGATTTGATTTGATTTGATTTGATTTGATTTGATTTGATGAACAGGGATGATGGAGTGTACACATGGGACCGAATCATCAAAGAGGAAGACACAGGCAGAAGGGGGCGACATCGTCCCCCGCTGCCTGTTGATAAAGGGAAGATTAAGTAACCTTAAAACAATGCTCTGATGGCGGCTGTAAGAACAGCTGAAACGTTAGCAGGTAAACAACAAAACTTTTTACTGTGTTCCAAAAAAGAATCAAAGATATATGATAGAATACACAGAATGAACGTACAAAAAACACTTTAAGAGATATTACTTATTAAGTTCAGTTTAGTGTCTTCAAATGCTGAAAAAAAAGATAATACAGTATGTGAGGACCACACATATCCTGTGATATGTTACCTGAGACAATGAATGCTTTAATAAAAGGACAAGGAATTAGGTTTATTTTGCTGTGACTGTTGATAGCAAGCACATGTCAAATCCTGATATAAGCATTCTTTTGTATTTACAGTGCAGTGCACATATATGATACATTAAGTCAGTTAATATAGTTGTAAATTACTTTACATAGAATTTAGTGAAAGTTAAATTTATATACAGTGCATAAAGACAAAGAAAAACTGCTGCTTAGTTACCTTTTCAACGCAAGAATACAACATGTCATGTTGACAATGTGATGTGCTGGATGACCAGCACAGGGTGACATACAATGTACAATCTAATGATCAGGCTTTACAATAAAAGCATGAATGAGGCCTAAATAAAATGAGTGAACTGTATTTTACACTTCACTGAATGGGGAAAATAAAGACACACACTCAAACAGAAGATGGATGGAATAAATTAGCTAATGTACATATACTGCTGTACCCCACCCCACCCCAGCACACCAGGAAGTGGATACTGGATAAATGATAGAGGGAGGGTGGCTAGGACAGCAGACTCTGGTCTCTGTGAGTTGTTTCACATGAACAATAGAACACAAAAAGGAATGCGAGAAGGAGGGCGGACAAAAACACACGAGAGCAGAAAGAATCTACAAAAGAACCAATCGATTACACAGAATGAACTGCCTCTAGTGAAGTAGCCTCTAGGACTGGTGGGTCTGACATATTCTGGGTTGAAGTCCAGCAAATACACATTGAGATAAATACAGATTACTGCAGGGCTCAATATCAGCCTGGTCCTTAAGACAGAAAGAAGGAGTCCCTTGAGAAATACTCTGTCTTAATGTTTGTGTATTTAATTATTTATTAGTTCAGTCTTTGTATAAACAATAGATAAACTGATCATGTTAATGGTTTGACTCAGAGCAACTCAGAGGGCAATATCTAATATCTGTGTTTCCATAAGCTGTCACAATTGTTTGCAATTTACAAGCTGGTTTCCTTTCTTTTTGTAGTCATGATGCTTTCTGATAATTTTGGATCATGGATTTCACAGGTTTCTGTTATTAAAATGTTTCTGTTTAACAGTTAACTCTCAAATGTAGAAACGTGTAGAAAAGTGGAAGCTACACAAAGCTACACAAATGAAACCAGGGCTGTAAAACATATATTTTCTTTAATACTGGGGCAAAAGAGACATTTCACAGCATCTCACTTTTGAATATCCTTTTATATTATTACTGTAGTAATCATGTTTTTATTTAAGAGTATATACTGTAGATGTACTGTTTATTTCCCCAAGGGGATCAATAAAGTATTCATTGCATGATCAACTGGGTGAATTTGTGCCATGTAATATAATCAGCACACAGTATAACAGTAACATTACATTTTTTTGAGTCTAACTCCGGCTGTATTTTTCTTCTGCAAGAGGGCCCCCCAACAAAGTGGAGCCTAGGGGCCCATGACCTCTGAATCCACCTCTGAATCACCATGGGCAGTGTGAGATCTTTGCCCAACAAGATGGATGAAAAATATTTATAATTCAAGGTTATATGGTTGTGCAAATGATTGCTGTTTATAGTGGTTTGTGTGGTGATTGTTGAGGTGTGGACATCCTTGTGTGTGGTGGCTGAATTTGTTGGTCAGACTATTTAGAGTTGTGGAGCCTTGTGGCCTGGGGGAAGAAACTTATCCTGAGCCTCTGTCCTGGACATTATGCAGCAGAACCGTCTGCCTGAGTGCAGTATGTGGAACAGATAGTGTGCAGGGTGTGAGGGGTCTCGTAGAATTTTTTTGTAGATCTCTTCTGCCCAGGGATGGGAGAGGAGATCTGACACAGCGTTCAGCTGCCTTGATCACCCTCTGCAGGGCTTTAATGTCTTTTTGAAAGCAATTTCCGAACCATGCTGTGACGTTAGCGGTTAGGATGCGCTCAACGGCAGTTATGTAGAATGATTGCTGGGGCAACCCTAAATATTTTCAGCTGCCTCAGATGGTACAGTCTTTTCCTCGCTTTTGTGACCAGAGAGTTGATGTGTGTGTGCCAGGTGAGGTCTTCAGTGATGACAGCCCCAAGCTACTTGATATTATCAACCCTCTCCACTGTGGCACCATCTATCCGGAGGTGTTGAAAAGAAGCAGAGCCTTTTGCTGTAGTGGCCTGCTGTAGTCCACTATCAGCTCCTTGGTTTTACCGACATTCAGACTCAGACAGTTAGACCTACACCATGCAGACAGGTTATCTTCCTCCGCTAGGTAGATAACCTGTCACAGATGAGCCCAATTATCACTGTGTCGTCCGCAAACTTAACAATAGTGTTTGAGCTGTGGGATGCGACGCAGTCGTAGGTGTAGAGTGTGTAGAGCAGTGAGCTCAGGACACAGGCTTAAGGAGCACCGGTGTTAGAAGTGAATTTGACAGCTAAGGTCCCGCTCGCACTCTTTGTGGTCTGCTTGTGAGGAAGTCTAACACCCACTTGCACAGTTGGGAGGCCCAGATCTTTCAGTTTAGTGGGGATGATGGTGTTAAAGGCTGAGCTATCTACAAACAGGAGCCTCACATAACTCGCATTTCTGCTATCCATGTGTGTGAAGGTTGTGTGCAGTACGTGTCACGATTCAGCCCTGATCGCCCTACCCACCTGTTGTGTTGATGTGTGTTTAGGTTTTTCGGTCTTCTTTTCGCCTCCTGTCACTCACCTGTTACGTTCCTGTTCGATCCCGCACGCTCACCGGTCCTCACACACTCCGTCTTGTCTGTCTACCTGCCACGCCCCCCTCCTGCTCCTGGCCCCATACACTCGATCACTGCTTTTCTACCTTTCACTTGCCTCAGAGTACACTTACTGTATGCCAACATACAAGAGACATACAGTTCATCACCTCTCCCTCCTCTGGGAAGATCAGATCACAACCTGGTGCACTTTGCACTTTTATAAGCCCCTAGTGCACAGGGAGCAAGCAGCTACTCAGAGGAGAGCGAGGAAGCTCTAAAGGACATTTTGAGTCCACTATGTGGGAAGTGTTGTGTGACGGACAAGGGAGGACATCGACAGCCTTGTGACCTGCATTGGGGACTACATCATTTTCTGTGTGGATAACACCGTACCCACCAGGCCTGTGCGGTGCTTCTCAAACAACAAACCCTGGATTACCCCAGAAATCAAGGCTGTCCTCAAGCAGAAGAGAAGGGCCTTTAAATCAGGAGACAAAGAGGAGCTAAAAAGGGTGCAGAGGGAGTTGAAGAGACTGATCAGGGAAGGGAAAGACAGCTACAGGCAGAGTATGGAAAACTAGCTTCAGCAGGATAATGTCAGAGGAGTCTGGAGTGGCCTTGGAACAATCTTACGCCACAAAGAACAAAACTCTCTGCCAGCGGGGGACGTGAGGTGGGCAAATGAGCTAAATCACTTCTTCAACAGGTTTGATTAAGCTGCCCCCATCCCCACCCACCCAAACATTCCCATCCGAGGCACAGCCCAACATCCGATGCAACCCCCAACACTCCCACCCCCACTTCTGCTCCACCTCAGATACATCAAAGCATCACCCCACCCCCACTTCTGTTCCACCTCAAACAACTCCCCCCAACAGATCTACAGAAGATGCCATCTCCCACGTTCTGCACACCTCCCTTAGCCACGTAGACAAAAAACAGAGAAACTATGTGAGAATGCTGTTTGTAGACTACAGTTCAGCATTCAACACAATAGTGTCCCGCAGACTGTACACAAAGCTGAGGGATCTCAGACTCAACATCAGGTTGTGTGCGTGGGTGCTGGATTTCCTTACATGTAGATCACAGGTAGTGAAGGTGGGCAGGTGTGTATCTGATAGCATCATCACCAACACAGGAGCGCCACAGGGATGTGTGCTCTCGCCATTGTTGTACTCCCTCTACACCTCTGACTGTGTGGCCACTCATGGCACCAAAACCATCGTGAAATTTTCAGAAGACATGGTGGTGTTGGGCCTCATCTCCAGTGCAGAGAAAACCGCCTCGCCTGAACGTCTGCAAAACCAAAGAGATGGTGGTAGATTTCAGTAGAAGATGGCAGCGAGGCTACAACCCCCTGGCCATCAACGGTGCTCCAGTGGATAGGGTGTTATCTTTCAAGTACCTAGGAGTTCACATCTCCTCAGACCTGACATGGACTGCTCACATCCAGGTGCAGACCAAAAGAGCCAGGCAGCTCCTGTATCACATGAGACAACTGAGGAAGTTTGGGGTCTCTCCCAGGATCGTTAGAGCTTTCTGTTTAGGCGCTGTGGAGAGCATCATCACACAGAATATCACATCCTGGTATGGCAACAGCTGTGTTAAGGACAGGAAAGCTCTTCAGAGAGTGATCTGTACAGCAGACTACTGCTGCAGGCCTGGTCTCCCTTCTCTAGAGGGCATATACAACAGGAGATGCAGGTCCAGAGCAGCTCGGAGAGTTAAGAACCTGTCCCACCCTAGTAACGGACTGTCAACTTCTGCAATCAGGCAGAAGGTTCCTTGCTATCGTGGCCAAAACCGAGAGACTCAGGAGCCACAGCTCTGGAAAACCTCCTGCGTGGTACCAGTGCTGAAGACCCAACACCCAAAGGACTTTTACAGCTACAGGCCAGTGGCCCTGACATACCACCTGATGAAAACTCTGGAGTGGCTGGTCCTTGTGTAGCTTACGCCACTGGTAAGCTCTTCACTGGACCCACTTCAGTTTGCCTACCAGCCTGGCATTTGAGTGGATGATGCCATCATCCACCTCCTACATTGTTCCCTCTCTCACTTGGAGACTGCTGGGAGCACTGTGAGAATCATGTTCTTTGATTTCTCCAGTGCCTTCAAAATCATCCTTTCAACCATTCTGAGGGACAACCTGGAGTACACTGGAGTTGGCCACGAATTCATCACATGGATCCTGGACTACCTCACAAACTGACCACAGTATGTGAGAACTCAGGGCGTGTGTGTCGAACAGGGTTGTCTGCAGTAAAGGGGCCCCACAGGGAACATTTTTAGCACCATTCCTTTTAACCATCTACACTGCAGATAAATTGATTAATTAATGGGATCATTATTAGATCCGATTAATTAATAATGGCTAGAGGATAAATAAAATATTTTGATTCTGCAGACACTAACTAACACTAACTGTAAGTTTTCTGAAGACTCTGCAATAGTCGGCCTTATCACTGATGGGGACGACAAGGATTACAAAGATCTGACCCGGAACTTTGTGAACTGGTGCCAGCAGAACTACCTCCACATCAATGCAGGTGGACTTTTGCAGGAACAAAAAAACACTGCAACCGATGAACATACAGGGTAACGACATTAAGGCTGTAGAGAGCTGCTGTCAGACTGTAGAACAAAGACCTTGCACCTGACCACACAAACACAGACTCATGCACATACACATCTGATGCACATACACATCCAGTGCACAACAGCGTATCAGCTAATAGTGCAATATCACCTAAGTGTAATTTCACAAAGCTGCTGTTCTGTAATGCTGTGTACTGTAATAAAGGATAATCTTATCTTATCTCTTATCTTCACAGTTTTAAGGAGTGTAGAATTTGTTCTGTGTAACTTTTGTGTAGTTTGAGAGCTTGTTTCAGAGAACAATCACACTCTCATGTCTTGGCTTGGCTTGATGATACAGTCAGTACGAAATATAAACTGTACATCATAGCTCATATGATAAAAATAAGTGTTTGTAAAGTCATGTTAAATGATGTTACAATCATCATCGTTAAATATTACACATTAGTACATTTGATTTGACCCGAATCAGTTTATAAGTTTATTATTTATTATTTACAAAACATAACAAAATGCGTCGATCCATGTGAGAACGTTCTCTTCGTCTATTGGCCAGATGTGTTGCCACAGGGAACCCCAAACCTACATACAGGACCTAGATACAGGACATGTTTCTGTGATGTGGGAGAAACAGTTGCACAGTTTATGTTAACATGGGTATGTTCTTCACTTGTTGATGTTTATTACGTTACATTACTTGTACAGTCATTCGACCTCTATGAGATGTTGTTGCTGAAGTAGTGATACTTCATGTTTGTCCGAGATTCTGGACGAATAAACAAAATAAATAAAAATATACACATAGTCCACTGCTCTCAGATCACACAATTCATAGCTCTTGGTCATATTGCAGTTTATTAAATTTGTCAACAGAAGACACCTGTGTTAGCTAAATGATTCCTATTGAGACCTCCTCTCTTAGGGGGTCTCCCTGTGGTGTTTGGGTGTCCATCCCAGTGTGATTAATTTCTCGTTTCAAAAAGCCGATCTGCCCTCTGTCCAATGTCTTTGCGCTTTTACAGCTCTGGCAATGCAGGGCGCACAGTCTGTGACGCACACTCCTCATCAGAGACTGACACAAAGATTTGAAATGAAATATCTCCCAGATCATTATTTTTTTCCCCTGCCAAAGTAATGTGACACCTCTGTTGTATGGTGCCAACTTAAACATTTCCCTCAGCTGACCAAGGTCTAGATTATGTATTTATTCAGGAAAATTTCTAATGTATATTGTCAATGGTATTAATCACTATTGTTACTATTATACTATTCAAGCCCGAGCAAGCAGATTACGTTTGGCTAAACTGATAAAGGCAGCTGAAACATTAATCTCAGTGAAATGTTTCCTTTAAAATTCCCCATCTCATACCTGGTTGAGGAGGGTTTCAGTCAATCTATAAGTAAATTGATACCGCAACTGACTACATTTGGTCAGTTCAGGAGGCTAATTACCCAACTTAGAAGTAATTACAAACAAAGTGGTGTATTATTAGGGCAAAATGTACTGTATCTCTTCTGTCTGTAGTCTGTAACTCAACTTATTTTGTTCACCATTGCTACACGTCAGAGTTATGCTTAGAGGATGCACTGGTACATTTGGTCAGATCAGGAGGCTCAGGCCTAAAGTAACATCCCTGTGTCCAGACATAAAAAGCTCACAGCTGACTACATGCAGGTTAATGCAGTCATTACCTCACTTTTGAATATTTTTCTTCTTTTTTATGAATAAGCCAAACGTTCTCTGTGTTCCTCTTTAAGAATACATTTTGTATATAGTGGGACAATGGGGGGCGTTCAACAGCATTGAGATGAGATGAGCATTGAGATCAAAAAAGGTTGAGAACCACTGCACTAGAAAATATATTTCTAATACATATACTAACATCAGCAACTTCTAATATCCATCAACTTTGATGGTCACTGCAGTGAGTCAGGAAAGTGACCAGTGACAACAGGATGGCTTCTACAACACCACAATCATTCAAAGCAGAGCATGAAGTCCGCCATAACCCACTTTAGGAAACATAAACTGAAGATTTAGAAACAGTGCCCACAGCCACCTGACTGTATGTGGGAAGATCTTGTTTTGTGTGCAAGTCAGATCAAGAAATCTCAACAAAAAATTAATCAGTCGAGTGGTCCAAATATTTCATTAAGTTCTAAGGGGTGGTGTTTACTTAACGTACTTACTTTACGTAAAATACTGTTTAGTCAAATTCACTGATTTACACTACCAGTCAAAAGTTTGGACACACAGAAATGACTGTGTTTTTAGTATAGAAGCAGATTTTGTTTTACATCACATTCTAATCTTAGACATTGTAGACATTGGTAATTTTAAAATTTACTATTGTATATAGAAACTGTGTTTTAAAGGAATATTTACATAAACATACAGAGGCCTATAATCATCAGACATTAGTACTATCTACCAACAGCACATAATGTTTGCTAATGGAAGTTTATTAGTAATTTTGTAATGATAGCTAAGAACATGCACTTTTCCATGAAAAACATGGTAATGTGTGTTCTTCCCTTCCCTGAATTGGCGCTATATAAATAAGAAAGAAAAAAGAAAGAAAGTTCCCTTTACTGGTATTTAACTGTGTAATAGGTGTAAACTGAATGACGACTGTATATCTGAATTCACAATCAGAAGGATCCGCCATAAACTCTATTAAACACACCTATTAAACATGCAAATGATGATAGAAAAATTAAGTGGGGCCTCAGGTGGTAACAAACCACTGAATGAAATGATAATCAAGGTGTGGTTTAGAGCTACCTTGACTTCTGAAAACACCCAAAACAAGTCAGTGTGCTGTTCATAAGCAGCATTAGTTAATGTTTATGGGCCCATAAACAAAAAAAAATGCAAGAAGTGATTGCTTGGGATCAGTGTCATTAAACCCAGTTTCACTTACTTTTTCTACTATCACTCTGTATGTTTAATGTGTTCAGTAATGATCGTGTTTGTGTTTTATCAGCTTATGACTTATGATATTATGACTTTGGTGAAAATTAGATCACATTTCATAACCAATTTCTAGAGAAAATCAGGGCATGTTAGTAATAGTTTACAGCTGTGGTTACACGAATAAAGACATACATTATTACTACAGCTCCTTTCTTATGACCAGCTGAGCAATGCCACTCTTTACTTCTTGGACTGCCAGAAGACAACTTGAGGTGTCAGTCAGTCCTGTTTTGATTGACCATCTTCTCCATCTCTTCTTTCACTTCCTCTTCTCCTTGCACCTGTGTCATTTATCAGTCTGTAATATCTTCCATCTCCATCATGTCATATTTATCCTGGTGTAACATTAGGCTATCCTCTTCCCCAGAAGTCTCTTCTCTTTGAGTCGCATGTTGTGCAGCTCCTAAAGCAGAAATCTGACCAATTTCTGGACAAATTCGCGTTTTTTCAAGAAAAACGTCTGAAATATCTTTCTGTTGTTTTACTGGAGCAAAGATTCTTCATCCTCCACCATAGTGACAACAGAAAACTCTCTCTTGCTGTCAGGGCTGGCTTTGATGATGGTCACACTACTTATTCTGCTCCCCAAAGGTGAGGAGGGAGACAGTGGACTGGAGGGTGACAGGGGCAAACTACGCCATCTGTCAGCAGAAAGCTGATCAGAGGGAGAGGACAGAGCAAAACCTTTAAAATCTCCGTCTGTTGGTGAAAGTTTAGCTGCTTTGAGGATCCCGACCCTCTTTTTTTCTATTTTTTGTTTTGTCTCTAGGAGTTTGGCTTCTAGCTCCTGATCCTTTAAGGATAATGGGCTTGAAACTATACTGGCTTTGGCAATAGATGTTAAGGACATAACACTGTCTGGATTCAAAGTCACTTGAGGTGAAGTTCTGAAGCTCTGGATTTGGTCAGCTGGAAAGAAAGGAGTTGGTGAAGGTGTTTGGGCTTTTAATGGACTAATGCTTTTTCCTAAGGATGACGATGGAACAGGGGATTGTCTAGACACTGCTTGACCTGGAAGGAGTTTTGGGCTTTGAGTGAGGGCAGTGGAAAAGGCAGCTTTTATAGACTCTGGTGTATTTGTTAAGCTTTGTTTAGGGCTTGGTGTGGCTGCTGGGGGTGAGGTAGGAGTTTTTAATGAAGAGGCTGAAGATGGGGTTTTGATTGGGAATGAGGATGCCGGAGATGAACCTAAACTTATTAAAGCTAGGCTACCACCAAAATCTGGTTCCAGATCTAGGCTGGAGCTTAGGTCAGGGGGAGTCTGGGTGACTGGAAAACAGATAGAACGAGGTTCATGTGAAGTGGGATTGACAGGAGTGAAACATGAAATAGATCCTGCCGTGGGAACAATTGGTGTAGAGGTCTGTAGTGGCCCAGGATCATATAGCTCCTCAATTTTCAACAAATGATTTTTTGCATCTGCTTGTTTGTCTGTTATATTACATGTCTGTCCAGACCAAGTGGGCGATGGAATAGGGAGTGAACTGGGGGCAGATGTCATCATACTACCAATGAATGGTTTGACTGTAAGCTCTCTTTCAGGATTGGGCCCATGTTTAGAGCCATCATTTGAACAGTTTAAGTCACGAAACAGGCTCTTATTTTGTGGAGAGGGGGATTCAACAGAACCTGCAGTTTTAGCATCATGTTGAGGTGGAAGAGGCAACCGACTCTGTGAGGGCTCAGTCTCTGTTTTGGGACAACATTTAGAGACGGTTTCATTGCTCTCTGCAGGTACCGGCTTCTCCTGAATAGCGAATTTAACACCTCCAGTAACCCTCCCTGTCCCCTCAAATCCTTTAATGCCAACAGGCTCACTGCCCCGCCTCAGCCCAAATATGGTCACACTCTTTCTTCGTTTCGCTACATATGGAGCAACTCCATTGTTGCTCTCTGAGGCTGGTTGGGCATTCTTGAACATGCTTCTTAGGTTGTACCCACCCTCCCTCCGCTCGTCACTGTCCTGAGATTGGTCCAGCTGGTCCCCTGAACTGGCCAGTGGATCGGGACCTCCATGAAGCTTCTTATCCGTGTGTGTCACGCGAAATCTAAGCACACAAGGATGCATGGAGAATGCAGCTTTTGTGATTTTTGCTAATTAGTTTAACAATGTAGCTTCATGTCCTCTCTACCTTTTATCATCTTATGCTGCCTCTCCATACCAGCTTTTCTACATGTTGTTACCTGCCAACGGAGAAGACAGTCTGCTCTCCAGGTCGTTGTTTGAATCGGGGAGTTCTGCTTTGTCTGCGCCCCTTTTTAGATCGAACCTGGGCACAGAGGTGGCAAGGCTTGTGGTCAGTGCCTGAGTGGACTGTGTGGTGATGGGGAGGAACGCCACCAATAGACTCTCTATGCAGCCTGGGAATCAAACATAGATCACAAACATCTTTAAAGTAGTGTGCTTAGACTAAAGCAGCAATTTTGTTTTTCTGGGATTTGTTAAGTTTGTTCACTCTGGGAAGTGGTCATTAATAATCAGAAGCTTGTTCAAAATTGTACTCTGATTGCTCTGTGACACCATAAACCTTCATTTTGATTAATTTCACATTATGAATAAAGCACTTAATGTATGATACATATGAAGTCAGGTAAGTTTACCTAGGGTCATGACGGGCACAAATATTGTGGTTTCCCAGCATCTCATTGAAGGCTTCCATGTTAGCTGATGAGATAGATATTATTATGTTTAATTAATATTGATGAACCTGTATGTTCAGCTACGTTAACCAGAATTCAACCTTTTTAATTTATATTAATGATTTGTATATCACTCACCTTCATTTTCAATTATGCATTTGAGGATTTGCTCCACTGTATCCTGATTCTCTTCGTCATCATCTGAAATACAGTGAAACACATTAAACACATTAAACACTTACTACAGGTTCACCTAATTTAAGAAAAAATGGTGTGTATGCTGTTTAAATTCACTGGTTATCATATGTGGATCATGAATTTGTTGAGTTGAGGTTCCCACGCACACCAATGAAAGAACCATCAGTACAAGTCAGTACAGATCAACTGTCTAAGCAGTATTTCAGCCTGAAGGTGCGTGAATATCTTGCAGAGCAGAGAGGACATGGATGCTGAATGTAAACAAATAAATAGCCTTTTCCACAAGAACAACAGCATTACCATGGTGACTGGACACAATTACTATATCGACAGCTACTGTATCAAAATGCTCAGAAGAAGGGCCGAAAATGAAAATTACAGGACAAAAAAGAGACACTGAGCTGGGAGGAGGAGAGTGGACTGATTTTGCTACAACATGCTTGATTCCCAAAAATCCTGTGTTGTAGCCGTAGTGATTTCCTTATGTAATTGTGGGGAGAGCTGAAAGCTCGCCACAAGTATGAGTTCTTATGACTTTACTCTACTTTATTGTGGGGTGTGCTGAAGGCACAGTTTGATTTCCTCCAACTTTAATCTACATTATTATTATTATTGTGCCTAGAAGTTTGCCACTCAGTTAGTCCCACACGCTTTGTCCAAACAATCTCGTTCAAACTTCATAATCAGAATCAGAAAGAGTTTTATTGCCAAGTACGCTTGCACATACAAGGAATTTGCTTTGGTGGCAGAGCTTCCAGCACAACAAAAAACAAGTAACAAATGACAAGACAAAAAACAGCACGACACAAAAGTGAATATTTCAATTCAATTCAATTCATCTTTATTTGTATAGCGCCAAATCACAACGAAAGTCATTTCAGGGCACTTTACAT
>JAUMHF010000002.1:1294416-1305138 GCA_032359275.1 Microctenopoma steveboyesi | reverse complement strand
GAGTCAGACGGGGTTCGAACCCACAACCTTCTGCATCTCAGTCTGACGCTTAACCCATTGAGCTACCAGGCCACCACCAGGCCATCATCTGCAAATTTGAGGAGCTTGGAAGTGGGGTCTGTGGAAGTGCAGTCGTTGGTGTAGATGGAGAAGTGCAGTGGGGAGAGAATGCATCCCTGAGGGGCTCCAGTATTGGTGGTGTGACTGTTGGACGTGAATTTTCCCGGTCTCACTAGCTGCTGCCTGTCTTTCAGAAAGCTAGTGATCCAGTGACAGAGAGAACTAGGAACGGAGAGCTGGTTTAATTTGGTCTGAAGCAGTGCTGGGATGATCGTATTAAAAGCTGATGAAAAGTCTATAAACAATACCCTTGCATAAGCCCCTGGTTTGTCCAGATGTTGAAGGATGAAGTGCAGTCCCACGTTGACTGCATCATCAACAGACCTGTTTGCTCTATAAGCAAACTGCAGGGGGTCCAGTAGGGGTCCTGTGATGTCCCTCAGATAGGCCAACACCAGTCTTTCAAACGACTTCATGACCACAGAAGTTAGGGCAACTGGTCTGTAGTCATTAAGTCCTGTGATTTTAGGTTTTTTTGGA
Organism: Microctenopoma steveboyesi; assembly: GCA_032359275.1. NCBI lineage: Eukaryota > Metazoa > Chordata > Actinopteri > Anabantiformes > Anabantidae > Microctenopoma > Microctenopoma steveboyesi. The sequence continues at coordinate 1,304,538 of JAUMHF010000002.1, read as the reverse complement.
ATGGGGATGATTGTGGAGCGTTTAAAGCACAAAGGCACTTCACATTGTTCCAGTGATCTGTTGAAGATCTGTGTGAAGATTGGCGCCAGCTGGTCAGCACAGGATCTCAGACAGGCTGGTGTCACCCAGCCTGTGTATCGTGTGCTTTTTTTATCATGTGGTTCATCTGTAATTAATTACTTTATATCCAATTTATTCTGCGTGTTATACACATTTTCGGTCACTAGATGGGGCCGTTGCTCTACCCTTCAGTAAATAATGAAACTGGCAAGCATTGGCTGTCATCAAATATGACCCTCAACCTATCAAGGCAATGTTTCTCACGCCTACATAATGTGACGTGGTCATGTTTACAAATGCTCTGTGTAAGAGAAAGCATGCTAATTAGCACTTGTGTTTGTGTCAGAGGGGAGGATTTATAGTTTTATCCAGGTTCGGTGTTTCTCACCTTTTTTAGTCGGCTTTTAACTGATTTTGTCTTGTTTCTTATTGTTTTTTCACTTAGCATGGTATTACCTATGTAGGTATTTTAGTGGTTGTATAGGTTTTATTTCTTTTTGTGTGCAATAAAGTGTATTTTTCCATTCTAACCTGTGTTAGCCTTTGCCTGCTGGATTAATTTTTAAAAGAACCCGTTGAGTCTGAGCAGAGCAGAGTCGACAGTGCGGCAGCAGCACGCAGCCATACTCCGGAGCCATGAGGTTAGTTGTCCTAGAGTTTATTAAACACGTACCGCGTGACAGAGCTGTCGGGGAAAACGAGAGGTGGAGGAATATACTTATGTTCTGTGTTTTTTTAACTCAATAATTGTGACACAAGTTGGATGAAGCTGTTCAAATTGGTCCTCGGCCGTATTGTTAGGAAGCAGGACTCAGTTCATATGCAAAATACTGATGTACAGTACAGTTGTTATAAAGTAAACAGAACCATTTACTTGTACGCCTTTAGTACATTTTCTTAGTTGCTATCAGTAAAAAAAATTTCCACAGTCAGGAGAATTCTGTATTGAGAATTGTAGGTGTGCTTAGAAACACAGCGTGCATTTCTGCAGTTGTGGCTTCAGTCTTAATCCGCTGTTAGCGAGGTACGAGATACGCTGTTAGCTTAATTAAACAATTATGATCATTAATTGTCCCCGACACAATCTCGCGATCGGTGTGTACACTGCAACCATACAATACAGCTGAAAAAACGAAACTATAACACTCCGTCATGGAACTGTGGTTAACCTGTGTTTGGACTGGGACTGAATAATCATCACCAGTGGTGGTAGCGTGGACTGCAGACAGGAGATCTTCTTAAAGTGGAAGTAACTACTACACGTATCCTTGAGTTCATTAATTGTCCCAGACACAGTCTCGAGATCGGTGTGTGACAGTAACTTATTGTAAGCTTTTAAAATTGCTCAATCAGCTCTCCCCATGCAATTTCTGCAGGAATTGCTAAATCTAGTGTGCTTTCTTTTTCTAACTCACCATCTGCATTCACTCCAATTTTCTCCTCCTCCTCCTCCTCTTCTTCATCATCTATGTCCCCAGTTCGGCAGCGGTAGCCCTTTTTCTTCAGCAGGTGGCAGATGAGGAAACCCAGAAGTCCAGTGAGGAAGAAGAAGAAAACCACCAGAAAGATTATGTAGGGTGGGGGGTGCTCCCCCACACCGGAGGCTTCTAATTCAGTCATAATGGGGGTTTAACCTAAAGTTAAACACAAAAACCAAATTCCCAATAACTTACATTTAATCTTAATTAACATTTTTTAATGAAAGCGTGCTTAAAATTTTTAATGGCATCAATTACTACCTTGCTGGTAACCTAACTAAGCAGTTTGACCCCTTTACTTTACTTTACTTTATCCAAAGCGACTTACAGGGAGCTGGCGCTGGGTGTCTGGCTCAGGGACACACCTGGTAGGGGATGGATTAGGAGTCAGACAGGATTCGAAACTTCGACCTTCTACACTCCAGTCTCACGCTTAACCCATTGAGCTACCAGGCTGCTTAAGACTCAAAGACACCCTACCACAAAAAAACTGTGATAGCAACCAACCAAGGAACAGAAGACAATAAAATATAGGGTAGTGTGAGGGACGAATGTACACACTTTGTGGTTGATTCAGATAATCTTTAAGCCTTCGACTCAACACCAAATGTAAGTCTGTGGAAAACGGAGAGAGCCAGAATCAGATGAAACATAATTGCAAAAGTGTTTCCTTATGTTCAGTTAGCCCTTTAAATTGATAAACATGCATTAGGAAACATTTTCCTCTGGAACAAAGTACAAGGCTAATGTTGATATTCGGTTCAAATAACATCCATTTTTCAATCAACTTCAGATCAGTAATTGTACAGTAATAGTAAGTAGTAAACATACAACTTTAAGACAAATGAAGTCTTTTTGAAAAGTTTTCTATTTTGACAGGACATAGCTTCAGAATATGTGTAACATAATGATTTGTGTTAAGACTTTTCACATTCTGAATGCTGGGAACACAAGTGAAGTTTAATAAAGAGGGGGGGTTTAGAAAGCTGTGAACAAGGAAACAGACTTTTTTAAGCGGAGATTCACATGTAGAAAATGAAGGAACTTAAAACCTGATAATAAACAAAATGTCAAATAAACAAAATGTAAATGTTCTAATAGTAAGTAATGTCTGCTATTTATAACTCCTTTGGCCATCTGGAAACACAGATATGAAAAAGGCCCCCCCACCGAAGAAGACGCACACAGAACAAGACACCAAACAAGCTGCGTTAAGCTTAAGTTAGCTCAAGTTTCCTTTCAATAAACTGCACTGAAGCACACATTTTACAAACGTAAAAGGGGAATGTTGTTTAACTGACTACTTTATATTTATTAATACCTTTAACCTGACTTCAGTTATGTGGTATTTACACACACTGTGCACACAGCCTGCTTTTTCACCAAACTAAAATATTATTATGTTAACACATTTATCTGCAGCAGGAAACTGTATCAAGGTTAACAGATTATGCAACAACAGTGATGTCAGTAGACTGCTAGAAAAGAAAAGCCAAACATCACCCTGACAAAAACTCAACAAATACCTCATAGACTTCAGACTTCAAATGTTTACTTAATATTCTTCTTGCTCTTAATCTTTTCTGCAAGCAAGTGCGTGTAAATATGCACAGTCCACCACCTCCTAATTCTGTATGTACCCAGCATCACTTTACTGGCATTGTGCCCAACCTAAATCTGTCCTATAAATATACAAGGTTAGCAGAATATCCTACCTATGGAAAGTCTTTCATTATCCAACAAACAGGTGGATCTTACCAGTTTTTTGCCTGTCAGAAATGGACACATCCAACCATTTTCAATGTTCACATCAATGTTCAGTGAACAGTGTGCCAACAAATACACGGGAAAAGCTCATGAGATTTGGCTGAAGCACTGTAAAAATAAGTGTTTTGCATAAGGAGCTAAAACCAGCAGACAGAGTGTGCCTCTGCTGTACGTTCTTCTTCTAAGTCCCGCCTTCTCTGTCCATCTCCCGAGAAACAAGGAGGCACAGAGAGAGAGTGAGGCGGGCATAATAAAAAAAGTTTTATTGTCATTAATTACATTTTTCACATGTTACAATGAAATTTGTCTTCTTCTGCATTTGACCCACCCCCCCTTGGGGGGAGCAGTGAGCAGCCATGGCGGGTGCCTGGGGAGCTTGCACTGAGTGTCTCGCTCAGGGACACACCTGGTATGGGGGATGGGCTTGGAGTCTGGCTGGGATTCGATCCTGCCACCAGAAAGAAAGATAACCCAAGAGAACGCCTTCAAATATGACGCTGCTCTCACCTATAATACATCTCCTTCCACGTATATGCAAAATGTAGAAGAAGAACCAGCATACAGCAGTTTATCAGTGTTGGCCTGTCACCGGCTTATCAGCCTCTAATAACACCACACTCTCATAGACACTCTTATCAGCACTAACATGGTTTAGGGTGGTTTATCTTGAAAACCTATGAAAAAGGACATATCTTTCCCACTGAACACTGAACATCTTCAAAACAGCTTTTTGCTACATCAAAAACTGTTAGGTGATAATTCAAAGCACAATTCAGCAGTGCAGTCAGTGATGGTTTATGAATGGACAGGAGTCTGTGGGCTCAAGCTACACTCAGCACTCACTACAAGCATGTTTAGCTTTCAGTTAGAAATATTGAAATTATATTATTTTTATTTTATTTTATCCAAATAAAAGAGAAAATGATTAGGTAACACTAATTTTAGCAGCAGTGTAGTGTCGTAGTTTTTTGCCTTTGCATACGACTCCAACTATCTCCACCTATAAGAGGGGTAGTGCAGAACATGAAACCTGAGAGGTCTGAAACGAGACTAAAAGAAATTCAGCAGAGGATTTACATGCTGATGATGGCAAAGATTTTTGCTGTGAGAAGAAGAAGAAGAACAATCAATTTTATTGTCATTGAATACATTTTTTCAAAACAAAATTTGTCTTCTGCATTTGACTCATTCCCCCTTGGGGGGAACAATGAGCAGCCACAGACGGTGCTTGGGGAGCTAACGCTGGGTGTCTCACTCAGGAACACACCTGGTATGGGGGATGGGTTGGATGACTCAGCTGGGATTTGATACTTACAAATACTTCTGGGCCCAGTTGGCCCAGAAGTATTTGTTCGACTCCCATTTCATCTTTGCCAGTGTCCCAGCGTCCCAACCAATATATTCACTGACATTAATCAAGTATTCAATTCTAAATTTAAAATATGAGGATCTTTATTATTATTTATTGACATGTGACATCCTGCAAACAGTTGTTAGAACCAGTTTACTCTCTGTCTGACCTTCTCCCTGTCAGCTTCTTTTTTAATGTGATGTTCGTGTGAAAACAGCTTCACCGTGTGCTTGACAAGTAAGCAAAATGCTGATGGTTTCAGATTTAACATTGACCTGTATGATGCATTTAAGTAACCTTCAACCACAGCAAAACCATTTGCTGTTTCCTCTGAGATACATATGAACTCAAGAGCAAACACATTATAATATGCTTCTGATGCTGAGGGAGGAAGGTACATACAATACATGCCCACACACACACACGCACGCACACAGTCTAGGAAGGAAAGCAGATGACTCAGCATCATCACTCTGTGACGAGTGATGACCTCTTTGATGCCTTATGCCTGGAGTATGTTGTTCAGTCTAAATGAAAAGGAGGCGAGGGTGAACAGAAAACTCTGGCATAGAGATGAGGATTAAGATAAGGCAGGTTGGATTACTGGTTATGCACGTGAGGAAGGTACATACAATACATGCCCCCCCCCCCACCAAACACATAAGATCATAAACTGATTTCTCTATATTTTACACTATTTGAGTGAAACACTCATCAGACAGTTCAGCTCAGAAAGAAACCGACGAGGATCATTTTTATGCATTAAGACTACTTTTTGTTCTATATGTATATTTATCTATGTTACTGGTGGGTTCAAAAGGAGATGGACATTAGAAAGTGTGATCACTGGCATCATTTGATGGTCATGTTTATTTGACCCATTTGACTGAACAGGAATCCCACTAGCAGTGCAACATGAGGGGTCACAGTGGTGGTCGGGTCACCACACTGAGAAGACTGGAGATGGGTCACTTAAAAATGTATGGTTTGGTTTTAAAAACTATCTTGAATCGAACCCAATTTAGTGTTTAATTTAATTTTTGACTAGACAATAAAGAAATATCTCTTTATTGATACAAGCGACTTAATAGACTTAATAGGCACGGCCATATAGTTGGAGAACAGGGACACATTTCACTGCAAGTTGTGTGAGTATAACTGTGTACGTGACGAATAAAACCTCTTGAATCTTGAATCTAATACAAATACTAAAACTTAACTAACTAAACTTAACTCGAACAATGCACAAATCGCAGGAATAAGCTTTTAACAACAGTATTATTTTCAGTGAGACAGAGGAGGCTTCATGTCTGACTTAATCTGCAGCCTCCAAATTCCTCAGTCTGGCAGTCACTGATACATGTTATTTAAAAATAGTTGATGCAGTTAGTGCGGGTGGCTTTTTTCCGGTTAGTCAGAACTTTATGATTAAACCAGTGCCTGTTAGCTCAGTGGGTTAAGGCATCATGCATGGGATGCAGAAGGTGGCAAGATCGATTCCCAGCCGTGGCAACCAGACCATCCCCCAAACCAGGTGTGTCCCCGAGCAATACACTTAATGCTAGCCCCAGGGGGATGGGTTAAGTGCAGAGGATACATTTCACTGCATGTTGTACACTGTGTAACTATGTATGTGACAAATTAAGCTGATTCTACTTCTTCTTTAAACAACAAAACATTTTTGTTTTTGTTCCCAATGATCCAGACCCTCCACAACCAACAACACATATAAACAGAGATACATCATATGTCTAGAACTTTTAGAAACAAAAGACTCATTGTGCACCTTACAACACAAAGTATTTAACATGTACTAGAAATATGCAGTCACGTTTATTGATGGTACCTGATTTATTGATATGGTTAATAATTTCTGCATTACGATACATGACAAACAGACTAATTTTCCTGTGGGAAACAAAGACGTGCGTTCGGAAAAGCCGAACCTCAGCATCTAACACACCACCTCTACTCCTCATTAGCCTTTAGAAATAATATATATCAGTCCCATTCCACACAATTCAGTTTAAGTTTCATTAGTAAAAGCTATCAAAAGCAACAGAATAGTTTTTATTAAGTCAAATGGCTGCTCTTTAGATCGGCTAATAGATAATCTATAAATGTATTATCTAAATGTAAATTAGAGTTTACTTCTCTCAGCTGACCGTTTTCAAAAGCCCAGTTTCTGCAATGTGCCACAAGACTTAGCGTAACAGGGAAACATTATGTAGTTTTCATTTTATTCGTAAATACTAACATAATTGAATAAACACATTCAGCCGAATTAACCGTGAGATACCACCCATTTCTAAAATATAGTGGGTTTTACTTTTCTCCGTAGCTTTCGAAGATGTTCAGACAAGTTAGGTAATAATCAGGAGAATCTTGAATGAGGTTTTACGTGTCGTTCAAGCAGGATGACGTGCATCAGGTCGTGTTACCTACTTTGTCGCTGATACACTACATCATCCTCCGCACCCTGTTAATAACACTCCAGCCACATCACCATCTTCACGGTTACACAAACCGATCACCCACAACACATCGCGGCGCTCACTGGCCAACATCAAGCCTGTCTCAATGAGACCTCATCAGTATGAAGGTTAAACACTTGATGAGTCAGTAGTAAGAGCACAAAACAGAGACATCTAGTCGGGACGCTCACCTTCAGGAGGGGTTATAGCAGATCACACACCCCGCTGCTCCATTGCTGCAGCCGTGTGCGTGTCCCCCTGGGCGGAGAAAAAGGATGCGCCGGTGCACAGTGTGGGGCAGAGTGACAGGAAGCTGGAAAAATGACTCTGCTTTACGGGCTGCTCCTGCTGCAAGTAAGATTTTAACTATTGTTTATCCAGATTCAGCTGAGATCCACAAAGACTCACGTGGACTCAAATAGCTGGGTGTGTGTTTTTTTAATAATTATAAATCCTGCCCACTCGACTAGGCTACAGTTATATTCTGCATTAAGTGATTTTCTGTGGTACAGCATTAGTATCTGTGAAGGTTCTCCGACATCCAGGTCATGGTTATCGCAAAAAAGGTTTATCCAATAGCAACTGGGCTTGTTAGGTTTCTTGACGACGTTTCTCCCTTCATTCCAGAGGGCTTTCTCAAGTCTGACTGACTGGTGTGAGTAGCAGGTTTATAAATCAGATGTGTTTGTGTGTGTATTTATAATTATAGTTTAACTGTACATATAAACTATGAGATGTGTTCTCCACAGCCAGAAAACCACCCACTTGATACTTCCAAGGTGTCATCGGTTAAAATGTCAGCAGTCAATGCATTTTTATACTAGTATCACAGTAACAACAATCATGTTCTTTGTCATAGTTAATCCAGTTTTAGCACACACACAACACACACATAGTGTTATAAAGCTAAAGTATTATAAAGCTTTCATACAATTTTTTTTTTCAGCTTATCGAACTCAGTTATGTCACCAGAGTTATCAAAGGCTAAATAAATATAGACATACAGGTAAGTCTACCGTAAAACATAGTTAGCGTTTTATTTTAAAATTCAGTTTATTATCATTGGTAATAATTTCTGTAGTGCAAAACAAAAATGTACTAAACTAGTTTAATTTTGAAAAGTCCACCAGGATGTGTTAGTGACTACTGCCACAGTCAGCTAAACAACTAGCTTGTTTGTTGTTGCTTCAATAACAGCTGCTGAAGTATATTGTACTTTCTGTTGATGTTGACGCCTCCTTGATTAGCTTTCTTATGGATATCAGTTTTAGGACTTGGCTAGACTGAGGCACAGAGTCTAAAAACTGTATTGACGTTTATGTGTTGGAAGAATTTGCAACCTCGCCCATTTGCTAACGCTAGCTGCTAAGCTGTTCAAAACCTCATCGCTAGCTCAAGCAAGCCAGCCGTGCTCAGCACCATCAGGTGTTCAGTTGAAGCGATGAATCGGAGGTATGTTGTTGCTTTATTTATTCCTAAAATGCACGTTTGATTAACATTATGTTACAAATATACTGAGGATGCTAACAGGGTAACACAGTGCTATTCCACTTCCGCTTTCGACTTTATGGTTTCTGTAGCCTTTAAGCGCATTTGATTTAACATTGCCTGGGTAATAAAATATAACGTGTCATTCGCTATTTGAGTGCAAAGCAGATGATCTGAGTGTCTGTGTGCGGATGTGAAATATTCGAGCTCCAGTCAGTAGGAAAACAACCGAGCTGTCGCAGCTTGCTGAAAACCTTCAGTCTTGTGACCTACAAACTGTTCGGAGCCTCTCTTTCTTCATACTCTGTGGTTTGATTAAGAATTTTCCAATGATGTTCGGCTGATTTCCAAAACCAAAATGGGTTTACACATACATATTAGTCAAATAAAACGTATAAATATTCTGCGTCTTTTCGTTTCTAAAAGCCATAAATGGAACCAAAATGTATCTGTTTTACATGGAATATACTGTATTATATACTAATATACTGTACTGAGTATTGTAAATGTGTGTCACATTTGGGTGTAATTGATAATAAAAATACTGTTAGCTGATGTTTTTCTTAATATTTAGTTTGTTTTTTCTTTGGCCCTGCCTGATACAAAACAGATTGACTGGAATATATTTTCTAGAATTAACCCTTTTTTGCATTTAATCATTGACTTCCGATTCTGACTCCTGTCATTCTGTTTGTGTGTAGATAAATCCACAGTTGAACTGTTAAGATGACAGGTTCCCAGTGGGAGCTTCCTCCAGAGCTATGTTGCCGACCCATGGCCTTTGTAGCTCTAACCGGTTTGGATGTGGTGTACAATGCTGTACATCGTGCCATTTGGGACGCCTTCTGTGCCAATCGTCGAGCGGACAGAGTCCCGATCTCTTTCAAAGTGCTCCCAGGAGATCATGAGTACCCTAAATGTCGCACTAAGGTGAGCAACGGAGAGATCTATGAGTGGCTCATCAACAAAGATATGTAGTGTATTATATTATATTTATATTATGTTTCATAATTCATAACAATATAAAACCTGCTAATCAGTGGTTTTAATGCAGAAACACTAACCCCCCCCAAAATTTGTTAGATGTAAGATCAGTACTCTATGTGTAGTGTATTCTGTGGTAGTGATGGATCGAGCAACACTGTGCGTCGGCACATGTATCTAGCTCACAGAGCGAGACCCCGTATCGATGCTTGTATCGCTTTAAGAAGTAGTCACTAAGAACTAGTCCTGATTGTACCGAAAAAAGATTCGAAGCTTCCACGCCTCAAGACCCCACTGGTGACATCTAGTGGTCAGCTGCAGTCATAGCAGCCATAAAACACAAATAATTCACAAACCCACAATAGACTTACACATCTTACTGATACCAGTTGCAACACTAAAAGCATAAAAATTAGTCTGAAACAGGTGTGTCTTCCTTCTGTTAATAATTCAATTCAATTTTATTTATATAGCGCCATTTTACAACAAAAGTTATCTCAAGGCACTTTACAGTGTAAGG
>JAUMHF010000002.1:1268551-1281488 GCA_032359275.1 Microctenopoma steveboyesi | reverse complement strand
TCCCAGGGTCAGTTAAAAGTGGAAGAAATAAATCCGGAGTAGCGTGTTCATAACGGAGCAGCTCAGCTCTGCTGTATGTGATCGTGTTACAATATACATAAACAAATAAGTTACAAAAAACAAGACAGAAAAGGAAAAGTCCTAGAGAGCGAAAAACCGAAGCAGCCGTCTGCGGCGCCATCTTGAATTCAGGTCAGGATCTTTTAGCTGGTCCTTAGAGGTTTATTCCAGGTGTAAGGGCTAGTTCATGATAAGGTATTTAGTTGTGATGTTAGGATAGAGAATGCATTTTGACAGTAAGTGTCCAAATAAGTATTGTGGGACAGATATTTTTTTCCCCTTATTTTTTAGATGACCAGTATCGAGGTGATGCTGGGCAGTGATCATGGCCGCTTCGTTTTCCTCAGCTGGAGAGGGGCTGGTGGGGATGCGGCCTCTGCCCACGAAGCTCTGCAAGCAAGCAGGTCATCACGGCGTTGGGGGCGAAGCGTTGAAGCGCGGCATGAGCTGGACTGGGACAGCCTGGCCCCGCAGCACAGCACCATGTAAGGCTCGGCTCGCATGTGGTGAGAGTCCCAGCTACATCACATGTGTGATCATTGTCTTTGTGTGTTTAGGATAGTTTCCAGAGTCCCAAAGATCTCTGTTCAGCTGAGCCACCAGCCTCCAGCACTCAACAACGAAATGTACTGCATTCAACTTACTGTCCAATCACAGGAGGAGGGTGTGGTAAAGGATGTCAAATTGACAGCTGGTCTCAAACCAGGTGAAAAACATCACCTAATACAGCAATAAGACTGATGATCTTATCTGACTTTTTCTAAGATGTTATTGACTTGATCATATTCAAAGTTCTATTAAGGTCCACGGACTAAATAAACCTTCAGTGATAAACGTGAAAGACTTTAACATGCGTGTATATGGTCTGTACAGGCCAGGATGCTAATCTAGGCCAAACCACACACGTGACACTTGACGGCTCAAAGGTTTGCGATGACACCACACCCTCCCTGCTCCCTGACGTGCCTCTGGGAGACCTGAAACCAGGTGAAAAGGTACTACTCCAAAGGAAATGTTCTATACACTCGTAAAGCACAGCATGTTGTGAGCTGTAACTTCCCTTTACACACTATTACACGATTTTCAGCCTCTGCATAGTGCAAAGTAACAACTTAATTTCTGTGTGTTTCTCTAGCTGGAGAAGTGTGTGTGTGTGAGGTGTACGTCCACTGGATCAAGGGTCTTCCTGTTCCACGTGGCTTACAGCGTAGAAACCGCAGTAGAAGGACGTCAGATTGTCTGCAAGTGTCATAAGGTAGAAAACCTCGCAAACGTTGGACATCACCTCTCTAAACTAATATTGTGTTGTTTCTTACCAACTCTACTGCTTTTGTTGTGCTGTTCTTCAGGATGAAACTGTTTCCATAGAAACGGTGGTCCCTTTTGAGGTGTCTGCCAAATTTGTATCTACCAAGGTGAGTTAGGTGTTTGCTCATAGATTTTATCCACCAATGTAGACTTTGACTTTTGCTCCCTTAGTACAGAGCTGTGGAGGAGTATTTGCCCCATTTCCACAGTTCTGTCACACATCAAACTAATTTTTATATTACATCTTATTTATCCTCAGTCTTTTTAAGCATCAGTAAAATAAAAATAGCATTGCTACTGTGTGTTTCCAGTTTGAGCCACTGGACCGGATAGCAGTGGACATCCCCCTTCTGTTAATGACAGACATCCTCTCCTTGTCTCCCTGGCCTCTTCTGCTGGCCTCATCCTCGCTGCAGCTGACTACCATGGCCAGCAACACACCACAGCTTCAGTCACAGCTACAGCAAGGTAACGGGCGATGTCATTAGAAACACTTAGAGAGTCAAATCATGTTTTAGTGGAGATGTGCTCCGTAACTCATCTTATTGTGGTGAGGTACTGTCAAAGCCTCAGGTGACTCAAACTCTGCACAGGCGGTGTCTTAAAGAGCCAGGTGCCCCCTTCTAACCAATCAGAAAGTTAAACCCTGTGCATCACACACTGAGACGCCACAGGCCGTGGTCATAGATGCATGGTTTTAACACTGTCAGCATTTGGTCCTGGATAGATTGATGTCCTGTTTCATGCTACAGCTAGCTTGAAAACCATGTGTTGCATGTTGTAGCTTCTACCTAATGCAGTATAAACACCATGACTATAACATGTTTTGTATTTGTTTATTCAGTGGTTTTGCAGACGGGCGAATGTGCCAGCGAGTGTTTCTGTCTCCGCTGTCCACCACAGTCCAACAGTAACATCACTGTGGCTACAGGACAGTACCTGCTCTCGTGGAGGAGGTGTGTACACACAGACACCCCGTGAGAGGATGCTGCTGAGCCATCAGTGGGTTTGAATAGGCTGCTAACGTGTTTACCTCTGTTTGAACTGTTCTGGGACAGGAAGTCCTCCAATGCAGACAGTCCTCTAATCCAGAGCACAGTCACTCTACCTCATGTCATCCTGGAATCTGTTCCTCTCTACATCCATGCTGGTCAGTACACACTAAACATTACATCTGGTTATTTCATATGAAATTAGTTATTTACACATTTTGGAGAAATCAGTTTCTTCAGTAATCAATAATCACAGGCCTCTGTGTTTTGTATGTAACTTGTACATTTCAGCAGATAAGCTGACATTCAAAGCCCTGATGCATCGACATGAAGATATTTCTATAAGATATACAGATAATCATCTTAAGGCATGGTTTCATTTAGTAACTGTTTTTGAAAAAAATAAGACCACTGAAAGAGACAACTGTTGTTTGTAGACCTGTTTGAGTATAAAGAATGTTATGATTCCCAAGATGCTTTATGTACCACATACTTTCCAGCAGATGTTTCTATTTGTATGTCAGAAGCTAAATTTCACCACCTTTCACCACCTTTGCTTTGGTGCAGATTTACCATCCTTTGGGAGAGTTAGAGAGTCTCTTCCAGTTCGATACCACATAGAGAACAGAACAGCTCTGGTGCAGGAGATAGAGATGACTGTGGAACCTTCTGATGCCTTCATGTTTTCTGGACTCAAACAGGTACAAATGTACTCACTTTTCAATAAAGATCTGTGTTAACTGAACACATTTCTTCTTTGTATTCTGAATCAAGAAATGCTGATATATTGTTGCCTTTTGGTTCTTATCATGTCACACTGACTTGATAAAAGGAAACCTGCAAAGTTTTCACCTCACAAAGTGTGTGTGTGCGCATGTGCAGGTGCGTCTTCGTATCCTTCCTGGTTCAGAGCAGCAGGTGCTGTATAACTACTACCCGCTGATGGCTGGTTACCAAACACTACCACAGCTCAACATCAGCCTTCCACGCTGCCCAACCACCAACACACACATACTGAAGCGCTTCCTGCCCCAACGCATCTTTGTCAAGGTAAGACACACACAGTTCGGAGACTAAATGTGACAATGTTAAAGAAGAAGAAGATTCCACTTTATTGTCATTGATACATTTTTACATGTTACAACGAAATTTCTTCTCTGCATTTGACGCATCCCCCCTTGGGGGGAGCAGTGAGCCGCCACAGGCGTCGCTCGGGGAGCTAGCGCTGGGTGTCTCGCTCAGGGACACACCTGGTGTGGGGGGTGGGCTGGGTGCCTCAGCTGGGAATCAAACCCGGGGCTCCTGCTTCCCAGCCCTCTGCCTTAACCACTTTGAGTAAAAATAGGCAGCCTGCTACCAGGCTGCCTAAGAGAATGGTTGTGATGTATAATTTTCTCTCTGTTCGTCCTCAGCCTCAGGGTCAGCAGCTGGATGACGCTTCCATCGCTGCAGCTTGAGAAGAACACACTTCCAAGTGTTTCTTGGAAGTATGAAAACAAAGCAGCCGCAGCAGAATGTGGGAATAGGTTGTTGCAGAATTATGATTCCTCACTCATGACCATATTAACAGTATTTGCTTACAATGCTGTGTAAAACCACACTAGAAAGCAAAACTGTTGACCAAACATAAGGAAACCTTTGTTTCCAGTGATTCTGTGCTGTTGTGTGAATGTGATGACATGAAGTGTGCATGGCAGGACGCTGCTGAATGAACTGATACCCTCATGTTCATTTAACACTGAAAATCATGTATAATTTAGGTGAGAACTGTAGAGATTTGAGTAGATTGTATTACATGAAAAGAGAATGTGATGAAGGTTGGATTAAATTGAAGTGATGTAAAGGAGCTGTGCATCATTTGTAATTGTCATATACATAATGGATGAATGAGTGTTCAATGCAGGTTTGTTCAGCATGAAAACTTAGTTGGCTAAAAGATGATTACTATTAAACCAGGTAAGGATTCAGCAAAGGCACAAAATTATAAACCTACCCAGGTGAAAAATGTATACACCTAGTACACTGAATACATGTATTTATGAGATGTTTAGAATTATTAAGTTATGCATATTATAAGCATGCTTTAATATGTTTCTACATATAGTCTACTTTCACTTATCTGGTAACCTTACTGTAATTAATTTTACAGTATATTATAAAAATGTATAAAGAAATAAGCGCATTGAGGCCAAATTAAGCTTTCTGAAGCACTGAAGCTTGTTTCAAAAAACAGTTAATTACTCAAAGCTGTGTAACAGTTTTATTGGATGAAATCTAGTGGCCTTTATTATGAACAACAATTTGAATAAATGCTGTGTGTGTGTTTTGTGGTCTTGGACTTAGGTAACAGTGCATTAGAACTTGTACAATAAACCTCTAAAACACACCACAGATGCAGCCAGTGCTTCAGGTCTATTTAAACCTTTGGAGGAGCTTCGGCAGAAACCAAAGCAGTGACGTCCCAAACGAAGCTTCAGACGTCACTAACCACGTGATTCTGCTTAGACAAATCAAGCATCGACAGAGTGCTACTGAACCACTGTTTAGTTTTTTGGACAATATGCGTCGGAGATTGGGGTTCAAATGGCCACCACTAGACACAACTCTCGCTGAGAGAATCTCGTCTCGCGATAGTGACAGGAACTGAATTCAAATCGTGGCGGTTCTGAGATACAACGCTAGGTTGCGATTGAATGCTGTTCACCAACGAGGTAACTTTAAATATATGCAATTGTCTGGCGGTTACTTTTAAAGTAACAATTAATATATTTTCTTTGTTGACGTTTGTTTTACGCTCATTTCAGCGTTAATGTCTTGTGTCAACTATCCTAACCTTTTAGGATAGTAACGTGCAATAAACTTTAATGTCGACGGCGGTTAGCAGCTAAACAACAGCTAATTAGCTAACAAATGCAGTGAATTTAATCGAACATGAACGCCCTTTAGATAAACTGTCTGTCGTTCATTATGGCACCAGTTTTGATTCCATTATTGGCTGAAACGCAAGGTTAATGTTACAGAGGATCTGAAGCGGGTTTACAGCTTAACAATCGCAGAGATATGCGTTCAAAACTATACAAAAAATCTACTAACGTGTGTATTAACGTTACGAATGAACATAACACATACATCTATCTATCTATCTATCTGCCACTGGTTCAGATTTTCTGCTTTAACTGACCTGATGATGTATCTTCTGTAATATTATTTTTTAACGGCTACTGCAACCCCCAGAAGTCCCCTGGTGGAAAAATAAGGTATGTTTGTTATGTCTGTTTGTAACAAGCCAGCAGCCACCAGATGCACTGAATTCAATTAAATTCATCTTCAGTTGTATAGCGTCATTTTAGGGCACTTTACATAGCAAGGTTTAAGACCTTGCAAAAATATTTGAGCATATTTACAGAATAATGGCGAAAACCCCACAGGCTCACTTGAGCAAGCACTAGGCGACAGTGGAGAGGAAAAACTTCCTTTAATGGGAGAAACCCCCAGCAGAACCAGCCTCCGGGTTGGTGATCATCTGCCCCAACCAGTTAGGGTGAGTGGACACAGACGAGAGAAAAGAAAAACAGGTACAGAGATCAATACAACAACAAGGAGCAGTAGATGAGGCACTGGGTAGGTTAGTAGGACCAGTGGCCACAAAGTGAAATCGCACAACTCAGAGGTCATCGCCACCTGCAGAAAGGTACAGAGAGAAAGAGAGACAGAAGGAAGAAGCACAACTAGGGGAGAGAGAAGATACAATTTTAACAACATCTAATTATAGTGGAGAGAGGGAGAGAAAAGGACGAGAGGAGCTCAGTGTAATATAGGGTCCCCCCCCGCTGATTAAAGCTATAGCAGCATAACTAAGAGTGCCATCTCTTACTATAAGCTTTATCAAAAAGGAAAGTTTTAAGTCTAATCTTAAATGTAGAGAGGGTGTCTGCCCCCTGAACTTTAACTGGCAGGTGGTTCCACAGGAGAGGAACTTGATAACTAAAGTCTCCCATTCTACATTTGGAAACTCTAAGAACCACAAGTAGACCAGCACCCTGAGAGCAAAGTGCTCTGCTGGGATAATAAGGTTCTATCAGGACTTTAAGATATGTTGAAGCCTGATCATTTAGTGCTTTAAATGTGAGAAGTGGGATTTTAAACTCTATTCTAGATATAACAGGGAGCAAATGGAGAGAAGCTAATGTAGGAGTAAAATTATCTATCTTGGTAATTCTAGTCAGCATTTTGGATGAACTGGAGGCTTTTGAGTGAGGTATTGGTACATCCTATTAGTAATGAATTACAGTAGTCCAGTCTAGAAGTTACGTAAGCATGGACTAGTTTCTCAGCATCACTCTGAGACAGGATGCTCCTAATCTTAGAAATATTCCTGAGGTGGAAGAAGGCAGTTCTGGAGATTCTTTATGTAATGGGTAAAAGAGATATCTTGATCATAAATAACACCAAGATTCCTCACAGTAGTGTTCGAAGCCAATGTCCTAACATTTTTGCTACCAGCCTCTTTTTTTGTTCCTCTCTTTCTGTGCAGATGGCAGCAGAAGAGGAGATCCAGCTGCTGAGGGTTCGGCTGAGAGAGCGAGAGGAACAGCTACACCAGGCTGCTCATTCTGGCTTAGATCTCCTCAACCAGCAGATGGAGCTTCAAAGCAGGCTTGATGAACAAAGAGTAGAGATGACTAATGCACTTGATGTATGAGAGCACTTCTTTTTAGGGTCATGTCATTCTTGCGGTTTATAGGTGTGTATGTAGTTACATTGTGTGCGTGTGTGTGTCTGTCATAGGCTCTTGAGCAAGAAAAGTACTCGTTGCAGAAAGAAGTTGACCTTAAAACTCGCATGCTTCAGTCACTGCAGTCAGACAATGAGTGTGTAAAGCGCCAGCAGAAGCAGCAGCTTCAGGAACAACAAGAACACATGGAGAGGAGCCACAGCACTGCACTCAATGAGCTCAACAGCAAGGTACATTAGAGGGAGTAAAGTTGCTCTAAGCTCCTCTACATTCCTGCACGTCTTTACAGTTTGAAAACGTGGGGTTTAGAGTGAATGTCTCATGAATGAGGAAATGTAAACAGAGCCATCACAATGCATTAGCCTTCTGTTGTTGGCATAGGTGTAACAGCTCTCCAAATCAAGATCATTTCTAAGCAGTTCAGAGGTTGAAAGTGTTGGAATCAAGAACAACAAACAGTTTCCTGTGTATAATCAATTAATGGCAGATAGTTTTCCTTTCACCTCTTTCCTAGGTGCTGAGGTTGCAGTCTGCTCTGGAGGAATCTCACCTCAGTGAGATGCAGCTAAAACACAAACTTGGGGTTCAGACTGAGACTTTGAATAACAAGATGCAGGAGCTGCAGGCTCTAAATGAACACACCCAGAGCTCCATGACGTCTGAGATAATGGAGGTCCAGATGAGGATCATGGAGCTGGAGAAAGTTAAGGTAGGGAACCCACATAACTGCTACTGTTCAGCTGTGTCACAGAGTTACTCCGTTGCTACTTTAATGAGGTGGTCTTTTTTTAAACTTCCAGGTGGAGTTGGAGCAAACTCTGCAGGAATCTCATTACAGAGAGCAGCAGCTGGAGCTGACCAATAGCAACCTGCAGCGTCACTTAGGGCGAATCACAGAGGAAAAAGAGGAGAGAGAGAGGGAGGCTGTTTCCTGGTTTAATTCATTAGAGGTAAAGACGACACCATTTAGGTAGGTGTGCGTTTGTCTGTGCATGTTTGTAAGTCTTCACCCCTGTCTTGGTGGCATAGAAATCTCGAGAGGCAAACCGAGACCTCCAGATCCAGCTGGACCAGGCTCAGCAGCAGGCCCAGGATCCCAATAGTAAAGGCAACTCGCTCTTTGGTGAGGTAAAAAAAAAGAAACTAGCACAACAGTTGCGAACATTAAGTTAAATGGAATATCAAGTGCCAGTGCCACTTGTAGGGATTTATTGTGTGTGTGTTTTATATCTCAGTTGGAGGATAAGCGTGCTGAGATGGAGAGACAGCTCATCAGTATGAAGGTCCAGTATCAGTCTCTGCAAAAACAGTACATCTTCAGCAAACAGCAGCTGCAGCACATGAAGGTACTGTGTATCATGGTATAAATACATCAGCCAGAAACATGCTTTAGTTGGCTAATTGGTGGTAACTTCAATGACATGAAATGGGCGTGTTTGTGTTTTGTAGGTTCAAATAGCCACTCTGATGCAGCTTCAGGGTTCCCGTGCTGACCCTGCTCAACTGGAGAGACTCCAGGCTATGCTGGTAGAGAAGAACGGGGAGATCCAGAATCTCATGAGCAAACTGCAAAGACTGGAGAAGGTGGAGGTGAGCTCTTACTGTAATGATGGCTGCTATGATCACAGTGTTCTTTCAGTTCTCACTTGTGGAGAAAAACAACTAACAGTATAGCACAGTATAAAATGTGTTGCCTGTGTGTGTTCAGATGATGTTGAAGTCTCAGCCAACAAATCACGCTCCAGCAGAGAGCAGTTGCAGCCAAGATGAAACCTATTACACTGACCTGCTCAAAATGAAGCTCAACAATACTGTGTAAGTGTGACAAGTGTCTCAGGTTAAGTGGCCATATTCTGCTTAATTTGGGGCCTATATTTTACATCAAACCACAGAATGCACTCCTCTAAACAAACTTTCTTGAGGAATGATCCCAAAGGTGGGAAATGAATTTGTTACAGCAAAACAATAACAAGGAAGGAAAAGAACCGTAAACATCAAAGTTACTTGTCTGATTTTTAAAGTATCAGAAGAAAAGACACACAGAATGGGAGCAGGGATTTTGGGGGGGAATTTTACCTTTTAATTGACAGTTTGACAATGGGCAAGACCATAAAAGTCCAATGACTGGGCGTAATCATATACTTCAGAAATGCAATAATTGAAAATCCCTAGTTTACATTTTTCAGTTCATTGTTGGATTTGTACGTGTGAGAACGTGCTTATGTACACAGCAACCTAAGGATCAAATCTTTCTTTTTTTTCAAAACATGCGGTCTTGTCTGATGGAACATGGCAAAACCTACTAGCGAGCTACAGAGACATCTCCCACAGTCACAAAACCCACTACCAGCCAGCAAGAAAAATCAAATATCCCGCATTTCAATATTCCTTGATGCCTCCAAATTCAAGGCAGTATCCTGAAAATGTGACATTTCTTGTTTAAGAGACCGTATCACTAAGTAGAGTTTCTAATGGATTTGTCACTCTCGATCTAAATACGGGGAATTTGTGTGTCTCTAGTAAGGATGCAGAGCGTCTGGGAGACGAGCTTTCCCTACAGAGGATGAAGTCTTTGTCAGAGAGTCAGAGAGCTCTGGAGCTGGAGAGGAAACTGTTCAAAGCTGAACGGCTGCTCAAACAGGTAAATGCTACTTATATATAATCAGTGATATTAGATGTGATGTGATGTACAGTTCAGGCTTTCTTCAAGCAAAGCACTGATGTTTTTTGTGATTAATTGTAGCACTGACCTGTGATTCTGTGTCCTGCTGCAGGCTCAGAGCGACAAGATCAAGCTCCAGCTGCGAGTAGAGGAGCTACAACACAAATATGAACCCAAAGGTAAATCCACAGATTAGCAACAACAACACCCGTGTTTCAGGAATTCATTGGACTGGGTTTAAAATGTCATGTTGTGGTCTCCTGAAACATGTCTGCAGAGGCCAAAAAGAACACCTTTCAGATGAGAAAGAAAGAGAAGCTCCCTGTGGATACCGTTCCCTCTTCTGAGGACATGACATTTGGCAGAGGTGATCAGGTGGTTGCCTTGGCGATGGATGTTACCCATCCTAAGACCAGAGAACTTGAGGCTGACATCCGTCCGGAGGCACTGAACACCACACAAGGTGTGTGTCCAACGTCAGCAACAAGAAATTCAGCTTGTAGTTACAGGCAGAATGTGCACACAGCAGTAACATGGTGCGAGTCATTACCTGCATACGTCAACAGGTTCAGAGTCTGAGCCTCGGCCTGGAAAGTGTGTCAGGATCAGCGCAGTTGAGCCTGTTGTGATTCCTGCACCCAGGTCGGTGTGTGCTCTGTCAGCACTGGTGAACATTTCCTTGCTGAGTGTGATTGTTTCTGGAGTCAGCTGTTGAAGTGTTAAAACTATACAAAAGATGAGCCTGTGGAGTAGTAGTTGATTGTGTTTTTATGTTGGTACCCTGCAGCTCTCCTGTGAGTGACTGTAAAGAGAAGGTGATCGAAGAGAACCAGCAGCAGAACAGAAGAGAGGAGAGGAGAAGGAAACAAAGAGCAGTGGAGATGATCCATGTCAGCTCGAAAAGCAGCACAGATCCAATGAACCAATGTGCTCAGCAGTAGTCTCATCTGAAATACAGATATGCTGCCATCGCTTCTCATATTCTTTGTGTTGAATCTCTTTTTCTTTTTACACTTTTAGATAAATCTGCCAATGTTTATAGCATTGTTTTGTTAAATCTTTTTCGTCAAATTCTCTTAACGTGGCAAAAATAAATGGATGTTAAATATTTTGTTGTACATTACACGATGTGTAACTTCAGCAGCTTGGAATTAGTACTTAGTATAATTCTGCAAAGTATTTATGGTTATTTTTAAGCCGTCTAAAAGGAATTGTTCACTTTTTATTTCCCAGCTCTCTTACAGCTTAAACAGCAGGACTCATGATCTTACAGCAATGGCCTGACCCTGATAACTTGCTGTAAAACAATAGATAACACTTCTGAGAGCACAGTACCTTTAGACTGGGTTTAAGTTGGGTTCTGATGGAAAACTGGGCCTTGTGGCTCATGGGTTTGAGTCTGTGAAATCCGTGTTAACATGAAGCGTGTGATTGTTCCCCCTATATCACATAAACGCGCAGATTATTACACACTGGACCTCCCTCCTATATTTATGTTTTATGTCTCGCTGCGACACATCTGGCCAAAGGGCAGAAAGCACGTTCTCACGTTTCTCAATGCATTTTGTTTTGATCTTGCTGTGTGAAAAGAAACTAAACCAAGTTGAATATATAATATATATATAAATAAAAGGGCAGTGTGTGTGTGTGTATGTATATATATATATATTCGCACCAAATGTACTCATGAAAAGTTATCAGACATTCAAACTAAGGCATTAGATTCTCCATTAACAACAGAGGAACTCCATGAAGCTCTGAATAATATGCCAGATAAAAAGGCTCCAGGTCCAGATGGTTTTCCAGCAGAATTCTATAAAAAAATCTGGACAATCCTGGCACCAACATTCTACAGAATGTTGCAGGAATCCCAATTAAATGGTAACCTACCTCCAAACATGAATTCTATTATTAGTCTCTTACTTAAACCAGGCAAAGACCCACCAGCTATCGTCCAATATCACTTATTAATGTTGATCTTAAAATAATCTGCAAAGCTCTGTCAAAATAATAGAGAAGACAACACCTTTCTTAATTCATCCTGATCAAACTGGCTTTATAAAAGGGAGGCACTCATCAACAAATACACGTAGGTTACTTGATCTCGACTATTCATGCAATAGAAATCTTCAAATTACTATAATGTCTCTAGATGCAGAAAAAGCATTTTATAGAGTAAACTAGAAATTTTTATTTGCAACTTTACAAAAATTTGGTTTTGGAAACTCTTTCACAAACTGGTTAAAAATATTATATAGCTCTCCAATAGCATGTGTCAGGACGAACGACCAAACATCTTCCAGCTTCTGTCTAAAGAGGGGCACTAGGCAGGGATGCCCTCTCTCTCCCTCATTGTTTGCAATTTTTATTGAACCACTAGCAGCAGCAATTAGACAGGCAGCAAGGATTAAAGGCATCAAATGCAAAAATATAGAACATAAAATTAGTCTTTATGCAGATGATGTGCTACTCTTTCTCCAGCATTCACAAACCACGCTGTCTGAGATAATTACATTAATCCATTCCTTCTCAAGCGTGTCAGATTTTTCAGTAAACTGGTTCTACAGTTCTCCCGATTAACTGCTCCCTCCAGAACTCTTCTACCATTGCACTTCAATCTGGAAATATTAAATATTTAGGTATTAACATTTCACCTAATCTGGGAGATTTAACTAAATTAAACCACATCCCACTTTTAAAGAAGGTAGAGGATGATCTGGTTTGGTGGAAGTCTCTACCCATATCACTCATGGGAAGAGTCGCCTTAATAAAAATGATGGTATTACCAAGAATAAACTATATATTTGCTATGATCTCTGGACTCCTCCATCTCTAAATTCCTTTGGAAAGACAAACCACTTCATATTAGTTTAAAAACACTGCAAAAGATTAAGGAGAAAGGAGGGCTAGATTTACCTACCTTTTACCATTATTTTTTAGCCAACAGGCTTCAGCAGATCTCGGGGTGGTTTAAATATCCCCTTTTAAATGAACCTTGGCTATAATATAGAGATCTCGGATCTGCCATTTATTAGCTCAAACATAAAATGTCACATCTGCTTCAAAAACATCAGCATCAGCTCCTCTGACAGCATGGTGGGAATTTCTGAAATTGACGGAGTCTTCAATAATCCCATGCAAACGTACCCCCATCTGGAACAACCCTGACCTACTACAAAA
>JAUMHF010000002.1:1252443-1268451 GCA_032359275.1 Microctenopoma steveboyesi | reverse complement strand
TGGTGCTACTTATGGTGGTGGGATTTCTAATCTTTTGTATGGAGAGCGGCTGTATTCATGGCAAAACAATTTCCCTTTGGGATTAATAAAGTTTTTTGAATCTTGAATCTTGAATCTTGAATCTTTTTTAATCTTTTCTCCCATTAGCTATTGACTCCCTCCCCACCTTATGTTTCTTTTCCACTCTCTCTCCCTCCCCCCCCCCCTTTTTTTCTCTTATATCTCCAGGTTCTGTCTGTAACTGAAATAAAGAAATAGTAAAAAAATGAATGATGACTGCACAGCTATACATACATGACGTACTCATGTGTCATATGTGTTACTGACAGGCCCAAAAAAAATGTGCTCATGAGCGAGAAGTATTATACTGACAGTGATTAATATAAATGATGATTGACACCATTCAACGCCCACCAATTTCATCTGATCACCCCCTTTTGGCTGCTTCGCTCCCAGCGCCCCCTACCGATTTCTTATGATCCCCCCGTTGAGAAACAGTAACCTACAAAAAGACAAAGTGATATTACAGTGGTGACTTTATGTAATTTTGAGTTTTTCTAACATCCCGCACAGCATGGGGCAGTAGAGAGTGCAGCTGTACTGTTCGATCAGGAAGAAGAACGTTTAACGTGGACCAATGAGAACACAGAAGGCCAGGACAGAGTGCTGCGCATGTGTGTCAGCGTGTGTGTCCCACGGTTGGGTTTTTTCATGCAGTATACCGCCAGAACTCGTCATATGACATGTAACCGTAACGTTTGGTTTAGTTGTAGCTGTATGCCACTAAAACATTTGATCACATAAAACTAACTCCCGGAGTCTGTTCCTCTGTGTTTCAGTCAGCATGAGACCGCGGCCCAGCTGTTCCGTCCTGGCTTGTCTCTTGCTGCTGCACTGCTGTCGCCTCGCCTGTATTCTTGGCCACAAGGTGACTTCCACATTTTCATCAAGAGTTATTCAACTCTGGCATCTTTAATAACCACACTCGTTGTAGATGTTATAAATTGTTCTGTTGTGTGTTTCATCAGCACAGAGTGTAAGACAGCTGACAGATCACCTGAGAAATCAGCCACATGTTAGAGCTTTATCTTTAGAGATGAAAAACTCAGCAGCTAGTATGTCTACTTTGGTTAGTAATGTTAAAGGATGAGGTGGCAATCTTAATAGTGATCAACCCATGTAATCAAAAGCAAACATGTAAACATGCAGAATAAATCTACATCTGGTCCCTGACTATCTGAGAAACAGACACAGTCATTACCACCTGTGGTCCTAACATGAATCAGTCAGAGGATTAGATTAACTGTTTAGGATTTACAGCCTTTTTTTATACATGCCCCATCTTCTGAGATTATTGGGCAATTTCTGATAAGCAGTTTCTCTTATTGCTCCATGACGAATCAAACAGAAAAGTTGTAGTTCACTGGAATACTGAATACGAATTGTGCAAGTAAAGGAAGAGATCATAAGACTAAGACGGCAAAGAAAACCTGTGAGAGTTGCAGTAAAAACTTCAGGACGGGTCAAATCGACAGTATGATCTGTCCATACAAAGAAGAATGAACTCAAGTCAATGACTCAAAGTGACTGTAGTAGAAAGATCAAGCCAAGAACACAAGAGAAAAATATGTCTGCATCTGACTGTAGCTTTATTGAGAACCGAGTGGACAGTGCACCACATTCTCGCCTTTCTTCCGGTTTCTGAGCAGACTGACTTAGCACTAAGTGTGGTGGAGAACCCTGAAGGAGAAGAAGAAACACGTAGGGATGAAGAAGAGGTGATGATAGATGAAGATACTGAAGTGGTCCAACCCACTGAGCAGTGGCAAACACTCAAACCAGGTAATATGCTGTCTCTAAGTGTTATGCTTTTAATTTCCATCACTGAGGATGGACAGAAAGATATATGTGTGTGTGTGTGTGTGTGTGTGTGCGCGTGTGTGTGCGTGTGCGCACAGGCCAGGCAGTGCCACCAGGTTCCCATGTGAGGCTCAATATGCAGACGGGTCAGAGGGAGGTCCGGCTGGGGGAAGTGCAGCTGAAATACATGTCCCAGCAACACAGGTTTGCGTCCTATAGCTTGAGATGAACAGAAAGATGATTTCACAATATGTAAATATTATTGATTATTCTGCCCCTGAAGAAAGGGAGAAGAGACCTGGTCCTCCTTCAGTCCTGATGAGCTAAAGCAGGCCATGAAGAAGATAAAGGAGGACTTGAAGACAGCAAACAAAGACTCACAGGTACACAAGACAAAACATGCACTTCTTATTTATGAGTGATCGTGTTGTGTCATATGCAGAAAACAGGATTGTTATGAGCTCAGGTTTGCGGCCTGGTAGCTCAATGGGTTAAGTGTCAGACTGGGAAGGTCGCAGGTTTGAAACCCCGTTTGACTCCTAGTCCATCCCATACCAGGTGTGTCCTTGAGCCAGACACCCAGTGCTAGCTCACTGTAAGTCACTTTGGATAAAAGCGTCTGCCAAGTAAAGTAAAGTAAAGTAAGGTTTGTCACTCTGTTTTGTGTTTGTAGGACTCTGTGGCCTCCAAGTATCGCCCCCTACAGGAGTTAAAGAGAGACATGGCTCAGCTGCACCTGCTGGTGGAGACCGATGTTCAGGTCTGTCGGCTTTGACACACGTTGCTGTGCTGTAAACTGTTTGTGGCAGTTCAGCTAAATGTTGTGCTCCACTGCAGCTCATGAGGCGTTTGCTGGACCAGCTCAACAGCAGCAACTCCACCACAGAGCACAGACTGAACATCCTGCTGGAACTGGAGTATCTGGTGCACCAGGTAACAGCCATTCATATACATCAATACCTACGCGGCTACTCTGAACATGTTTCAGCCGGAACTGTGTGTGTGTGTGTGTGTGTGTGTGTGTGTGTGTGTGTGTGTGTGTGTGTGTGTGTGTGTGTGTGCATGCTGGTGCGCATATATGCATGCGCTAGGTGGACAATGCTCAGACTCTGTGCTCAATGGGGGGTCTCCAGTTGATCCTAAAAGGTCTGAACAGCTCTGACATCAGATTACAGGAAATGTCTGCATTTGTCCTGGGTTCTGCTGTGTCCAGGTAAAAACAGCAACATGTTGACTATATTTAGAACCAGCACATTTGAGCCTCAGCCTCTTTATTCAGTTTTAGAAATCAAAAAAACATTTTTTAACGATTTGATATCTAGTTTAATGTTATCAATCAATCAACTTTAATTATATAGCACCTTACTACAACTAGGATTGTCCAAAGCTCTTTACAACGGTAAAACAAATTAAAAACTAAATGCAGTATAAAAAGAATAAGAGCAGGTATAATTCTATTGTGAGTTACATATGTTTGGTATTGGTATTTTTAATATAATTAATAAACTGTCCCAGCCTTCTTTTAGCCTGTGGTCCCCACTTTACACCTTTCTAGCTGCAGCCCTGTGTAACAGTTTGACTCTGAGGTTGCTGTTGCAGTAGGACAACACGCTCTTGCATCTAATCTAAACATATGTCCCGCAGTAACCCAGAGGTTCAGGTGAAAGCTGTCGAGAATGGTGCTCTGCAGATATTGTTAACAACATTGGCGACTGTACAGCCGCTAAGAGTCAAAAAGAAGGTACATGTGTCTGCTCATGTTGCAGTGTAACAATCCAGATGGGGCATTCAAAGACACAGAATTCATCTGATGTTCTCTGTGTCAGGTTCTGTTTGCAGTGGCGTGCCTTCTACGTCACTTCCCCTATGCACAACATCACTTCCTGTCACACGGAGGACTACAGGTCCTTTCTGACCTTTTCAGGGCAGATGGAGGTGGAGTTCTGCGAACACGCATTGTTACCATGTTGTATGACATGATCAGTGAGAAGGTACAACTGACGTAATAATCAAGGTTCTTCACTTCTACTGGTCCCTAATGATAAGCTAGATAATGCTGAGGCTGTTCTCCACTGTTCCACCAGGAGCTGATCTCTCAGGCAGGTCTGGACCCAGTCCTCGATGCCTCCCACAAGGAGCGGGTGCATCAGTACTCGAAGGTGTCGCTACAGGATGACCTGCTGGAGGACGGCTGGTGCAGTCTGGTCCCACAGTTGCTGGAGTCCACGGAGCATGACTACAGAGAGAAGGTGGGCTTACATGCATGCATGCAACTTATAAACAGTTTTAAGGTGAAATGATCAATGTTATGCTGCAGGAAATCATTACACTAAACAGTGTGGTTTTTTTTCCCTTCAGGCTCTGCGGACTCTGTTAGCGATGGCTAGGGTGTGTTTGGCTAAGTATCGCTCAGACAGCTCTCTGCTTGGCACTCTGCTCTCTCTCAGAGACCAGTACCAGGAAATGGTCCAGTCTGAAATTATTTTAGGAGAAGAGAAAGGCTACTTTGCAGAGATTGTACAACTTATAGATGCTCTACAAGTCAAAATGAAGTGACCAGTGAACACAGTGACAGTCTTCACGCTCATGACCAACCAAAGAAACACACCCTATACAGGGGGCTTTGGGCTTGAAGTACATGGGGCTTTGGGGTTGAAGAGGTTAATCCACATATGCTTTTCCTGCTTTGATTTGTCAGCTGAAAAAGAGTTGTTAAATAATTAAAAAAATAAATCAAATTCTTAAATTATGCCAATATTTGAATAAAAATGTAAAGATCACTTGAAGGAGTTAGTGCAGCAGATGTTGCTTCATTTTGTACTGTAGTTGTTAAATGCTGCCATCTGGTGGTCATACTTACACTGGCCTTAACATGTTAACAAGGCTAAATATCTCAAAAAAGGTTATTCAATAGCAAATGGACTTGTAGGTCCAACCTACAAGTTGGACTAGACTTGTAGGTCCAACCTACAAGTCCAGTTGCTATTGAATAACCTTTTTTGAGATAACCATGTCCTGGAGAACTGAGAACCTTCACAGATATAAAGCTAAATATGTGATGACCCACGGACCTGCCAGGAGAAAGAAGAGGAGCCTTCGACTTCCAAGAAAAAGAAATCTACATTTAATAGACAGTATCAGGAGTCCTACTTAAAATATGGATTTATGAATTTATTCTGCCCGCATCTGCCATGAACATACAGGAGAGGTTGCAATTAAAAAGATTGCACAGGTGCCTCTTTCTGCCAGCACCATCACTCTGGTTGCAGAAAAACAAGCTCAGGGCTCCCACTGATTCAGCATTGTGGTGAGCCGGATCTTTCATGCACTTATTTTGAAGGCTTGTTTAAACGTTACCATAGCGACCAGAAAGCGTTGCGGGCAGAGAGGACGTTGCTCATGTAATATTTCTTGTTTATTATTATGTTTAGAAAATACCACAGTTTACATGCATGTCATATCATTTTTTTGTATTTATCCGCCACACCTTAAAGGCCGGTCAGTGAAAATATTGTCTGACCGGTCCGTGGGGCAAGAAAGGTTGGGGACCGCTGCTGTAAGGAACTCACCACTTTGTGGGTCCTGCCCTTTAAGTTGATTTGAAGCTTTCCTGCTGTTACTTTATAGTAAGGTCACTCATCGTTACTTACATAGTGCTTATTATTAGACGTCAATCCATCATCGTAAACGGTTTTCTTTTAAGGGCTGCACAGGTGCATGGTGGTCCAAGTAACTTAACAGCGACCGTATAAATCGAGACTTTTATTGTGAAATGTATAACCGGTAGTAAAAATTGCGACCAGGAAGCTACTGAAAACGTATGCTATGAAAGCATATCAATATGTATAAAGGACAAAGCAACATCCTTTACTTTATTGACTGCTACATGAGTTGACAAGGACTATCAAGGCTTGGTTGGAGCTAACAGGTGTAACGTTAATTAGGTTAACTATTTTAACAAGCGAACGTTACCCCTGGTAAGTGTAAGCTCTGGTTACATGTCTTAGCATTGTTGTGTTTAGTAGCGCGCTAGGTAGTAGTGGTTAGTTAGCTAACTGTTAGTTTTTTTATTATGCAACCAGCACGTTAGTAGCATACACTGTTTAAAGATGGATGTGGATAGGATTTAAGACCTTTCTATGTTTAGTATTTTAAATTTAACAGAAATTGTGTAATCGTGTGAAATTAATCCTGTTTTTTTATCTG
Organism: Microctenopoma steveboyesi; assembly: GCA_032359275.1. NCBI lineage: Eukaryota > Metazoa > Chordata > Actinopteri > Anabantiformes > Anabantidae > Microctenopoma > Microctenopoma steveboyesi. The sequence goes on along the minus strand of JAUMHF010000002.1, from coordinate 1,262,385 downwards.
AACATCGGCTAGCTTTAGCTAAGTGGCACTTGCCAAATCTTTTGTTTACAACTGCTCTACAAATGGTCTGACTTTACCATGAGACACAGCCATACGTGAGCAGAATTATAATTTCACAAAGGAACAGTCACCATTTGGAACACCACCACTGAAGATTTTTAATTTTCGCTCCTCTTAGTACATTCATGGTAACAGGTGTGTTTATGAATAGTGATGGAGTTGTCTCAGAGGGAGCGGCTGTCAGAGCTGGTGGAGGAGCTGACCACGTCAGGACAGCCACAACTCAACCAGGACAAGATGAAGGAACTTAAGAAGATCTGCAAGTATGTGATGCGCACACTTGCACAGAAGGATTCAATATGGCATAGGGTCTGTTAAAGGCAATCGTGGGGTTAATCAGTGCTTGCTAATTTGTCCTTTGTTCCTTTCAGAGTCTCTAATGACTGCATAGACCACGTGTACCATACAGTGATGTCCCAGCTCAACCAAGAACATGCTGAGATCCGACTGTCAGCTTTTCATATAGCCAGTGAACTATTCACCAGATCACACCACTTCAGGATGCTGCTGGTGGATAATTTCCAGGTAGATCAGTAGAGCCTGGATGTATTCAATCCATCATAGTCACAAGAGAACCTGACAAATACTTCATGAAAAGTGGTCTTATTCTGCTGTTACGCATCTCTTGTAGGAGTTCCTGGAGCTGACAGTAGAGACTGATTCGGAGCAGCCCCTTCCTCCTCCTAAAGAAGTAGCCAGGAAACTGAGGTCACTAGCTGCCCAGACAGTGCAGTCGTGGCACGCTGCTTATGGGACAGCATATAAGAAGTTGGCACTAGGATTCCACTTCCTCAAACAGGTTAAGAAGGTACAATTGATGGCCTTGAAACTATATATTGCTGTCAATTGCCACATATTGTAAGACAAATTAAAACCAATGATGTCATTTTGTCAGGTGAACTTCCAGGATGCTGAGGCCAGGACAATAGCAGAAAGGAGGAGGGAGGAGGAGAGACAGAGGAGAATGGAGAGAATCTATAAGGAGAGAGTAGAAGCAGCCTCCAAAGACATGAAGGGTAAACACAACTTCATTCAGTGACACTAACAGTAGTGATAATGACATCTGGAAACACATTGTTTTTGCCTCTAATTGGCAGTTTAAACCACTTTCTGATATCACAAACATAATTGTCTTTTCTTTCAGAGATGTACCAAGAAATAGAGGCAACACTGACAGAGATGGAATCTTGTATGAGGCTACTTTTCCCTGATTATGGCCTCACAGACACCCAGTTAGTCTGTAGTAGCCCTTCAACCTCCCTTTCAGCCAATGCATGTCCATCAGATGATCAACAACCCTGCTGCAGCAAAGATGTGAAGGTTGACAGGAAAGGAGGAAAGAAACAAAAGAATAGGAGCAGCAAAAATGAGATAGGCAACAGGAAGGAAAAAAACCCAGAAATAGACAAGGGAAAGATGGAGCAGAAGAGGAGCAGTTTGAAAGAGGCAAAGGAGAAGTGCTCCAACAATGTGGAGAGGGAGGGTGAGAAGAAGAGGAATGAGACTGAACAGGAAGAAGAGAAAGAAGGGACAGTAGAAGATGGAGAAGAGATCGAAAAAGGGAACATTGAGGAAGAAGATGAAGACGAGATGGCTTTTGATGGAGACATATTTATTCGGAATGCTGGGCTCATTTCTCACTCCTACAGTCTGGACATTAACCTCAGTCCTGGTGGGTAAAGCCCATGTGCAAATCTAAATGTGTGAAAAAAGTACTAAACAATTTTCTGTCATATTTTCATCGTTTTTTTTTCTTTGGCCACTAGACCTTCATGTTAAAGAGACAGAGGATAATGAAGCAGTGGTTTCCACGATGATTGACCTCCATAGAGTGATAACAAGCAAACAACTTCCTGCTGTCCTGGGCTGGGTCCAGGTTAGTTCAGATCACATCATAAATTAGCACATTAAAACACACAGATGATGCTGCTGATGCAGTGTGGAGGAAGCCCTTGACTCCGTTTACCTGTCTGTTGTTCAGTGTTCAATATGTGGACAAAATGTTGACAATAAGTATTCGTTGACAACCATTTGTTCAAATAATAAATGAGACAAAATCAGTGGCTCTGTTGCAGCAGATGATATCACATTAACACTTTCATAATTAGAGCAGGGTGTCCGGAGGATATTAAAGTATTAAAACAAATAAATCGTAATTTCATAAATATTCAATTCAAATGTTTTTTCCTGAATATGAGTTATTTGTCTGTGTTTTTCTACTAAAGTTATTTAAATGTGGGATTAGACTTTCTCATATTCGGTTTTTGTGCTGAAACAGTGGCTGCTGCTGCTGACACTCAGAAAACTTAAGAAAGGGTTTTTCATGGGTAAATGCCAATTCACAGACATGTGGTTAGAGGACCCGGCGGTTAGACTGGTTCACGTCGGTAGTACAGTATAAATGTGATTATCATATAAATGGAGGTTAATGCTTTAAACTAGTCAGAACTCAGTGGTTTAAAGTCGGACAGATTTTAACTTTTCTAGCAGTATTCAAGTTCCAGGTGGACACCGACACAAACACTTAAAGTAATGATGCTGTTCATGGGTTTTTTATGACTGTAGTCAATAGAACACCTAAAATATTACAGTATTTTAAAGTGTTTGATTGAAGGTATTTCCTGACACACACACGCACATGTATTTTGGTGATATGAAAGTATGAACAGTATGAAACTAAACAGTCAGTATGAAACTAAACAGTCTAATTCTGCAAAAAGCTTTTCTGATAAGTCACATTATTTATTTTGTAAATTGATCCTCATAGTGAAAACTCCTGTCCTGTTGTTGTTAGATCACGTAAGAGCCATAATTTTTTATTTAACTCACAACCTGTGCCAGCCTTGGGCTCATGAGCTAAATGTTGCTGGAATCTGTAGAACCTGCTCATTTCAACTGAGCCCTATCTCTGCTTTCTGTGCTGCTGTCACTCACTACACACACAAGCCAAACGGCATAATTGGATTAGCCAACATTCTTAAAAAAAACAGCTTGTAACACTAACAAGTGTTACGGCTGTGGCTTCTATTTGTGTATTGTGTTACTGAGTTGTCACCCCCCCCACGTTTTAATCAGAGTCTCTAAATCCACTAAGTTGACTTCCTATCCTTATAAATTCTTTGTGTGTCCATGAATCTTTCTCATGAGTACAGTTTTGCTAACCTTTAACCATTCTGTTGCTGTTAGTCAGTTTTTATTTCCATACTTCTTAAATTAAAGTGACTGAAAGTAAACAGAAAATTTCAATCTAAATGAACACTGCTGTGGATGTGTGTGTTCAGGTCTTCACTAAGGCAGGTGCTGAGCAGCAGCTGCTAAGACGAGCACTTGATCTGAAGAAGTCTTTAGAAGCTGCTCTGCAGAAGCACAAAGAGCTTCACATCGACTACAAGGCCAGGGTCCGCAAAGTTGTGAGTCCTAACTCTTGATGATCCCTATATTAGCTGTAGAGACATGTAGCAGTCAGTTACAGAGGGGAGTCCTGGATAATAGGCAAACACACATTTAGCTTTGTTTACATGTGAAGGGCAGTGTGAGTATGGCCACCAGATGGCATTCAACAACTACACTCTGAGGCTAAACATGCTGCATAGCCAGTACTCTCACGTCGTTGTTTCATCAGCCTTTATTAGCAGTCCAGTTTAGTACAGCTGACTTCTAATGCTAGTCCAAACTAATAGCTCAGCCAAAACACACTACCTACATTTTCATGTAGGAAATATTAGGCCCTGTATTTTAAAACAATCATTTTTAGAGCTTTTTCTTGAAGTCAGCATCTTATGATTTCTGCCTCTTCATGGTCCCAAAAAATCTTCTCTCGTACTCTATAAGAAATATTTAATTGTTCAAATAGATTTCAAGACTAAACAGGATCTTTGTCAGATCACTGAAGCCATCTCCATGTACGTGGTGCAACACTCCAAATCTAATAATTGATTATAAGAGTTAGTAAAATACCAGTACAGTCAGCGTTCTACATTATTCCCAGAGGGCCATCCTGGAAGGCGTGCAGCTACAGAAGCTGTTCCACCGCTCTGCTCTGACGCTTATTGCTTGATTCGAGTCACACTGTTTTGAGTAAGACTGTCTTTAAACAGTGAAAACCTAGAAAAATACTTTTATGTCTACTTAAGATTATCATGTCAGAAGGTTTAGTCATGGCAACTGAACTTCTTTCTTTAGGTTGAGACATTTCATTGTGCATACACAGAACTTTTTAAATCTGAGGTAAGTTGGTGAGTGGTGAATTTATCATCCAGGTTAGTTTCACCTCACACCTGACTTAAATGGGCTCGTTAAGTGAAACAAAGGCAGGGGGTGGGTGTGTAGATTTAACGCCTGGCAGCTCCTCTTGCACCCATTAAGTTGGACGTTAATGGTGGCCTGCCTGGTGGACATGTGAATTTGGCCTGATTTTCCTGGGGATGGATGAAAGGGCAGCATGATAGGTTGATGATAAGTTGTGCCTGAGACCCCCACCCCTGTTGAGTGAGGGGTTGTTAATCTGCACACGTAGAGCTTCTCTCACTCCTCTCTCGAACCACCTGTCTTCCCTGTCCAGTATTTGTACGTTTTGGTCCATAAATGAGTGTCCTTTGTCCGTTAGATGAAGGTACACGGCTGATTCTGAACCTGAGGTGTTGCTCCTTCTGTGTTGAGCCATCCTTCTGTGTAGGGGCAGTTTGGTTTCCCCAATGTACAACTCAGAGCAGTATAATGCACTGAACAGCATATACATCGTTGAGGCGGCCTGGTAGCTCAATGGATTAAGCGTCAGACTGGAATGTAGAAGGTCGCAGGTTCGAACCCCGTCTGACTCCTAGTCCATCCTCTACCAGGTGTGTCTCTGAGCCAGACACCCAGCGCTAGCTCCCTGTAAGTCGCTTTGGATAAAAGCATCTGCCAAGCAAAGTAAAGTAAGTAAAGTAAAGGTGAAACTAACCTGGATGATAAATTTGTGACCACTCACCAAGTTACCTCAGATTGAAAAAGATCTGTGGATGCAGAACGAAACGAAATTGATAACCAATAAATAGTGAAGAAATGCAATTTGTTTACTTCCTTTGTAAGCTTGCTCTCCAGTATTGATGTTCTGTGATAGATTACACTCTTCTGAAAATGACCCTCTTCCTGTTCTCCTCTTTAAATCTCTCTGTTCATTCATGCAGTGCCACGGGCTCCCAGATGGTAGTATTATAATAGAAATTGAGCGGGAGGATGGAAATATTCTAATAGTAAAGACATTTGGGAGATGTGAGATAGCAAGACATAGCTATAATGCATAATGCATCAGAGACAGATTGAAGAAATTGGGGAGCAAGGTGGAGGATGTAGCCATTCATTTACTTCACCACCACTAATGTGCCCCATGGCTTGACAGCTGATACGTCTGTCTGGGTACTTCTGTACCTTAGAATCATTACATCGGCGTGCGGTTGTGTGAGTTGTCCCAAACTCACCAAAGTAGTGATTTAATGAAGCTTGTTCAAGAGGGATACATTAGTGCTTAGACAGAAAAAATGGGCAGCAGGCTGCACTTTCAGGTTTTATACACGGCCCAATAAATGCTTTATGCGGTTGAGTCAGGAAAAAAAACGGGACAAAAGTTGTAGCAGAAGTGAATCCATCTTTAGCTGAACAGAGCAGCAGAGTGACAGTGACAGAGCGCCGGGCATCTCACTCTGCCTGGTTATCACTGTCAGGGACCAGTCTGCTGCACCAGCAGACCCAGGGCTGCGATAACCACACAACTTACAGCCCCTTTATCATAATTAGCTTTTCCTTTTTAGCCTTAAAAGGCCTTCCATTACTGGGTCCTTCTCTATCGGGCGGCTGACACGCCGCACGATTGGTTTCTCTCTCAGAGGGCCTCTCAATATAGTCTCCCATAAAGAGTGAGCTGCAGAGAGGAGTGGAGGCAGATAGAAAGTCTTGTTTACTGAATGAGATAATAATATAGAGCCAGGTGAAGAAGCATTTTCATAGAGCTGTACTATTAAAATACAAATGCACAAGGCTGTTTTTATTTTCATGGTTCACTGGTAAGGATTATGGAGTCTGTTAAAACAAGTAGTGGCCTCTCAGCTGCTTAAAACTGCCTGACAGAAATCTGCTAACATACACTCGGACCTTCCTTTTTGATGTTGCCTTCACCTTGTGAAGGATGAGACCAAAACAACAACACAAAGCACATCCAATTCCTCAGTTAATCTGACCCCAGCTCTGAGGGATGGTGGTGCCTAATTTAAAACTGGCCAGTCACATGAAAGTAGGATTCTCATTAGATAAAACTTTTAGACTTGGCCTAGTTTAGATGCTCTGTCTGTGGGAACGTTATCAGTTTAATATCCTGTAAAACATCCTTTTTCTTCATGTGGTAATAACTCAGTTTTCACAATGTAACATAACTTGTACATCATGTAAAAATTCATGTATTTTTTACATATTTAACATGTTGCTAATGTTAACGTCATCAGTTTAATATCATGTAAAACATCCTTTCTCTTCATGTGGTAATAACTCAGCTTTAACAATGTAACATAATTTGTACATCTTATAAAAATTCACGTATTTGAAAAGATTTGTTTAAAGCTACAATATGCAACTTGCTGTCCACCACGCTCTCCTGCTCTCTTATTAGTCATTATTAAAATACAGTCGATGAGAAGCTGCAAAACATTGTCATCAAGCAGAAACTGTTCAAATCTGAATACTGTCTGAAGCCTCTCTCAGACCTTTTAGAAATAAATATCCCTCTACACCCACATAAGAGCTTCAACTGCGACCCACCACAACAAGAACAATCTTTTTACGAATTAGCTGCGTTGAGCAGATGATGGTCATCCGCCAACAAATCACAGGTCTGTCAGAAACTATTTGCTGATGGCCAACATCAGCCAGTTCAATCAGCCCTTGCTGGTTTGGAGTATGAATCGAGTACAGCAGTGTATATTGGATTACATTCTGTTTTAGTGGGAATCGACAACAGTTGATAGCTGGCTCCGGACCAGAATGCTGCTCGCTCTGTCAGAGATGTAGGTAGGTTAGAGCTAAGGTATATGTATTATCTGCATGTTCTTTATGTAATATTATCATATCATACATTGGCCTCTTGTGGTTTAGGTTAAACCAAGGGTTTATCTTTGAGTTAAGTGGACACCATTTAGTATATTCTTTTGGCTGCAGTGCTAAGGTACCCCCGTCACTTTATCTTCTGCTTATAAAAGCACCTTTCCTTCTCAATGTTATCTGTAAGATATTAGTGAGTTAAAAGGTGTTGTATCTGATTTTAGCTTCCTTTTGATTCGTACAACACCACAGTTTTATTAACAATCCTCTTCTTGGTGAGTAAATATTTTTGAAGGGAGTTTCCAGTAAGAGCTATGATAAGAGAATCCTCTATGCACTGTTTGAGTGGTGCTAACTAAAAACATAAGCTTGTGTTGAGGAAAGGACAAAACATGCAGACTAATTTGAACATATCTGTTTTTAAGAGTGTATTCAGTCACTCTGGGCTCCATTCATATAGGCCAAGGCCTTGTTTACAGCTGATAACCCATCTTATCAAAAAACAATGAATGTAGCCACCTGTTTCTCATGGAGATAAACAAAGAACGACTATTGTTCTATTTACCTCCTTTAACATTACCCCCCTTTCATTTACACATTCATTCTCTCTCTCTCGCGCGCGCGTGCGCGCACGTTCAGAAATGCTTAAGGAATAGTCAGTGCTGGTTTTAATACACTGTAAAGGTAGAAATACAAATCATAGTATAAGTGTAATCTCTGTACGCAGCTGTCAAAGCAGCCGGTGCTGTGTTGGACCAGCACTGTTTCCTTCGTTGCTGCTAGTGGTTTGATGTCAGCCACTCGGGACATAGGGATCCACTTGAGTTTTAAGGAGTGTGAAAGATTGTGATTTCTTTGTTATTCTTGTTTTGCTTTGCTTTCTCTGTTCTTAACACTTACAGCAGTGGTGTAGAATCAATGGACTCATGTTTAAAAATAGCCACGTATGTGAAGTGTTGCTTTCTGAGTCAAGTCTAGTGAATCCGCTAAGTGCGCACTATGGACACAGTCTGGTTCCATCAGGGCTTTCTGAAAAGGAGAAGGCTTCTAAATCTGAACTGATGGATCCATGGGGACTGTCATGGTGTGTTGAGGGGGTCAATTTGCTGGTTATCTTTGAAATATCAGGATCGCTCTGATACCATCACCTCAGGGCCTTGATGCACTTTGGCACCTTTTCAGGAGATTCTATGTGTCGTCACAGGCTTTCAGGAATTCCCAGTAATATGAAGAATAGCACTGTGTAATTTCAGTATGGCAGTGGGCGAGAATATATAATAATGACTGTTTTGATCACAGATTGAGACAGGCTGGGAGGGGGAAGTGAACTAGACAGCTGAGAATAAGCTTGTTGACAGGAAAAGGTTTGGGAAGCTCTGGGCTGGCTAATAGACCTGCCAGGCTAGGTTAGTGGAATAAAGATGTCACCTTATACATCATATAAGCTGACTGCTCCCCAGAGACAAAGGCATGTGCATTTGGGGGGATTGGGAGGAGTGTAATAGCAGAAGACGCTGTGGAGAGAGAGAGAGAGAGAGAGGGGAGTGGACAGCTTTTTTTTTTCTCATTAGACTGAGATCCCATGGGAACCTTTGCTAGGTAGTAATGAGTGGGAGTGCAAGGTGGTAATAGAGATTTGGGAAGTTATGGAAAAATAGAAAATACAAAAGAAGTATAGTAAAATACAATGCAAAATATTATTTATCTATGGTTTGACTATTAAAATAAAGTGAAATGATTTGTATTTAGCCCTTTGTTTTAGTAAATTTTTCCTAACACAGAAAACAAGGTGTATTTCAGTTCAGTGTTGTCCAGCAGAGAGCAGCATAGACCTGCCAAAACTACACACAAAGCACGCTGTCATTAGTTTTCAGGAGGTGAGAGGCAGCTTTTAAACAGGAAGTCATCAATGTGTAATAGTAATCCAGAATGACAAGTTCAGTGTTGCATCATATTAGCTGCAATGATGCCAAAGAGAACATGCAGACACTTCACATTTGTCACATGGCTCTAACCAAATGTAGCAAAAACTAGAGGAGTTGTTAGTTGATAGTCGTACACTGGGTCACTATGCTGGTAGGACAGAGGTGACTGGGTAAAAGGAAAAGCAATGAAAAAATGAACTGAACTTTTTCTCCTGTGAGCCTTTGTCCAGCTGTAGAGGTCTGGGTGAAAGTATTGCACACAATACCTAACACTTTTACACCGTTACATGTACAGTTTGATCAGCTTCTAATCTCTTCAAATGCAGATATGACATTTCAGACTGGAATGTACTGTACCTAATAACAATATAAGGGGTTTGAAACTTTCATCTAAATTGACTTTGACAGTGTAATGATTGTGTGTATCGTGGTTTAGATTTGGAACGTTGTTGTAAAGGTGTTTGTACTGATGCCTTTTGTGATTGGGTTTGACCACTCCATGAAGAAGAAAACAAGCTTATTGTGACCAACTTTTTATCTAAAACCGAAGGATTGAGTAGCATCAACAGACTGAGGACATTTAGAATTTAGCCAATGTTACCTTTTAGATAATGACTGTTAGGTGAGTTTTACCCTCCGTATCCCCTTGATTTTCTTACTCATTTATTTAACTAATCAAAGGTTAAATGTGCTGTTTTATATATATCATCATATGTGCTCTGTTGTAAAGGCAAGAATTCGGGTATGGGAGGAGTTCAGGGAGGCCATGGAAAAAGACTTTCGATCGGCACCGAGGAGATTCTGGCAAACCGTCAAGCGTCTCAGGAGGGGAAAGCGGTGCTCCACTAACGCTGTGTACAGTGGAGGTGGGGATCTGCTGACCTCAACT
>JAUMHF010000002.1:1217010-1252343 GCA_032359275.1 Microctenopoma steveboyesi | reverse complement strand
CAGGGATAGGGAGGTCTGGGTTTCCCTACTTAGGCTACTGCCCCCGCGACCCGACCCCGGACCAAGCGGAAGATAATAGATGGATGGATGGATGGATGGATGGATGTGCTCTGTAATACGCTTAGATCTGATGGGCTGAATAGGAGACTAGCTATCATTGCTTAAACTGTTCATTTAATATAAGCAATGTGTATAGCTAACACAGATTACTTTAGCCATCAATGCTTACTGAAAATTCAGCCTCTGTCTTTTTGGAAGCTTACTGCTGCTCCTAAAAAACTCTTTTAAAAGTCACTTATGATCTACTGCATGGTACACAGGTTGCTGCAGTCACTACACCTGCCATTTACTTACTCTAACCAAGTCACCTAAGTGCATGTACGTGGTTTCTATTACCAGATTTCTATAGACGCAGCAAGTGAGGAGCTTAGGGAGCTGCAGAAGCTAATTTTGCCCTACAATATAATATTGTTTCTCATTCAAATTACTATAAATGTGGACTACCATACCCTGACTTGGTAAGCTATGATGCCTGAGCCATGTGTGGCAGTGGCTGAAATCCTCCGATAAAAACCAGCCAGTGCCAGGGGGACAACTGAGGCACAATATGGATTTCAAATTCTTTGGACAAAACACCAGCATTGCACAGAATAATCTATACACGCCTGATTCACCATGACCCAAGCAAACTTTAGACCAATTTTTTTTTAAGATGAATGGACGCCACTGGATGCTCCACGGCGTCAGGCTATTACCAGTGGAGATGGGATTTTTATCAAGCAGTAGGCGTCATCATGCTGAGCTCTGCATTTGTAGGATGTATTCAGGGGGGAGATATCATGGGAGTGGTGGACATCTTTGTGGACTGGTGTGAGCAAAACTATCTACAGCAATCATCAGCAAGACAAAAGAGGTGGTGGGTTCCTGTCACGCCTCACTATACAGGGAGAGGAGGTAGAGGTTATGTCTGAGTATAAGTACTTGCGAGTGTACTTGGACAATAATTGATTGGTCTACACACACAACTGCTATATACAAAAAGGCCCAGAGTAGCCGTTATTTTTTGAGGAGGCTCAGGTCTTGTCAGTCTGCAGCATCATGCTGCGGATGTTCTATGAGTCTGTGGTGTCCAGTGTAATTCAAGATTCAAGATTCAAGATTCAAAACACTTTAATAATCCCAGAGGGAAATTGTTTGCCATGAATACAGCCGCTAATCTTCTTTGCTGTGGTTTGGTGAGGCAGTAGCCTGAAGGGAGCTGACACTAATAGACTGGAGGGCTGGTTCTGTTCTTAGTGTGGAGCTGGACCCGCTACACGTTGTATCTTAGAGGTGGACGCCTTCCAAACTCCTCTCAATCGTGGACAATCCCTTCCACCCTCTACACAGTGTCCTGGCTGGACAGAGGAGCACGTTCAGCCAGAGACTTATCAATGTCAATTGCTCCACTGAACCCCACAGGAAATAATTTCTTCCTGTGGCCATCACACTGTACAATTCCTCCCCTGCCTCCCTCTGTAAAAAGGAGAGGGGAGAACATCATGTTTTTTGTTCTCATATATTTGTTGTTTTTGTATTTATATTTTGTTGGTGCTTGAATTTACCAACAATTCAGTGTTTTAACAACTACAGTGTTACACAAGTATTGGGGTTAGTGCTCAGAAAATAGCTAAGTTGTGTCATTGTAATCATGTACTTGTGGTATGTGTAAGAGAATGGAATTAATTAGTAATTAAAATGCGTTAGTGTATAACTGGTTCATTAAGCTAATTGTTTCTGACTTGCTCTCTTTTAAGATAAATGTTGTGTGATAGTGGCGGCATTAGAGAATCGAATTTTCCCCAAATTCATTTTTCATTTCAGGGTAGAATGAAACAATCTAGTTGTTGCGCGCGTGCGCGTATATTTGTAGGCAGGTCGAGAGCTGTATTAACTTGTCAGTGCAAATAATGGAGACATCTCTAAAGGCTTTTTTTTCACCATCTTCCTTTCTCATCTCCTCTCCTTCTTCCTATCCTCTGTCTGTGCTTTCATGTCCTCCTCCTCACTTTCTTCTCCTTCTCTGTGTGAGGTTGTGTGATACACGCTAACTTGCCCCTCCCCTCTCTGCCATACACCTGACTTATGGCTGTGCAGTAATAATTTGCCAGACCTTGGCAGGCTGAGTGTACATTAGCATATAAATAGCAGATGCACTGAGTGCCCATCACAGTCGACTACATTTAATTTTTGGTTTATAAGATTGAATGGGTTTTTAAATGCAGCGCCATCAAACTTGCCAAGAGACAAATGAAGTCAGGGGAGCAGTTGTCCAAAGCGCCGCACTCACATCATTTTTATAAAGGATAAGAGTCATACTTAAGGGAGAAAAGGAAGAAGGCGAGAGGGTGAAGCTGAGTTATCAAGGCACCTGTAGAATGTGCAATATCTTGTAGTTTCAAATATTGCAGACATGCTGACGATACATATTATGAGTATGTGGACATCTAAACAGAAGAACTCGTGTGATAGGTGAACCTGCTGTCCTACAGCTCTCTTCTACCAGAAGTTGTACCTGGTTGCAGGTTTTGCTCTCGTGTTGTTGTCGATGAGGCCTTAGAAAGTTTCATTGTTATTAATTCCAGCAATGTGTGATGGGGTTGATGTCTGGGTTCTTTGCTGAGCTTCATCATTTTAACAATAATGTGTTAATATCACAAAAATCTTATTCAGTGGCAACTGGACTACTTGGTTTAGTAGAAAGCTCAGAAAGCTTCATAGGTTCTGAACAAGTCAAAATTTTCCGGGCTAACCATAAACTGGATTTGCAGCAGCTCACTCGTTAACGATTGACATGTTGTTCCTGCTGACCACATGTCCAGGCAGCCTTGGACAAACCATTGTATCCCATTTTACTATTTTCTACTGCAGCTGTTCAACAACAATGTCCCCAAGTGGATCAAAAATGTTTTTACCCCAAATTGTCATGGCGAAGTGTTCCAGGTTGGCTTCACCAAACTGTAACAGCACTTGCTGCTGGTAAACGGATAAGAAATCTGTTGGTGTAATGCCCACACTTTTATCCAAAGTGAGGAACACACCACAAGGTGTTCAGGTGTATACAGTGCCTGGCCACAAAAGGTCATCAGCTAGATTTCACATCATTCCACTGGATCATTACTGCAGTAGTTATCATTTTTTAACTGGCCACAAAAAGAACTAGCTGATTGAGCGGGTTTTTCCTTCAGTAGATTTGAGTCGCCCTTGATGGCACAGGCATGTTTGACAAAACACATGTTGACTATAGCAGGATTTGTCAGGTTCGGATGGTGAAAGAGTGGTATGAGAAGCATGAGATATCCAGACATCAAATACCTTTGGGATGTACCTGACCAAGATTTGGTAAGAATTTAATAAAACGCCCGGGTAGGGGATAGACTAGGAGTCAGACTGTGTTTCAAACCTGCGACCTTCTGCATTCCAGTCTGATGCTTAACCAATTGAGCTACCAGGCCACTATTAGCTGTAATTGTACATCCTGAGTCACAGCTGTCAACATTCTGCATTTAGGGCGGTATGAAAGCTCGATGGGAAGAGGAAGAGTCTTCCCCCAAAGATGAGCGCGTTCAATTCCCAGTCCCACCAGGTTACATGTCAAGGACAAGACACCAGTACCCTGTAATAGTGCAGAAGGGGATTAATAAAGTATTTATTATTATATTAGATGGGCTGGATCTCGGAGCTGGGAATCGATCATGCTATCTCTGCATCCCAGCACTCTGCCTTATCCACTGAGCTAACAGGCTACCAGGCCGCCTGGTCAGCAGTCAGTATTATTCATTAATTCATTTATATTTCATTTTAAGAAGAAGAACCCAGGGACTTTTTTCATGAAAGTGCTTCATCTGATTGGATGGTTGAAGTTAAACCTGTATTGTCGCCCAAGTAAAGTATACTCTAACTTTATCAGACACTTGCAACATATCTTTTATCTTTATGTGGTTGTTGAAGAACAGTTTATTTTTCTTTTGTCCCTATTTTCCCTTTTGGAGGCTCCTGTAGTTCATCTTATAGTAAAGATTACCATTACAGTAACACATAGCCCTGCTTTACCTCTACGACTCTCTTATTTATTCTGCTCTGTTCATGAGCTATTTTTTTATTCCTATCTGGGCAAGTTACATATATTTGTTTGGTGTCTTTGCTATTAGAGTGACACATGACCCTTCTTTACTTAAACCATCACTTCTAATTTGTTTGGTAAATCTTGAGTTTCAGTTAAAGGAGCAGTTTTTATCTTGTGTGCTGGGCAGCTCTGCTTTACTGTGTTTCCTCCCGTGTGTATCCACGAGAAAATAAACCAAAGCTCTGTTAAAATGCAAAGCAACCTGTCCCATGCAGCCATGTGGCGTATGGAGCCCATATTTTAGCCTGTGCTCCCCGTAAGCAAAATGTTTTTGGAAGAAAGCTAATTCTCCTGCAAGACTTACAGCTCTGCCAGGCCAGCCGACAGCACTCGATGCTATCAGGATTAAATTAAGTTGAATTAGAGACAAAGAGGCAGAAAGAGGGGGAAAAGGGATGATGTTAGGGCAGGATTTTTCTCCAGCTGGGTGATCTCTTCTTAGTCTTAGGTCATTGATCAGAGCAGAATAAACCAGCTGGGATTAAATTAGACAAGCACAAAACCTATAGAAACTATATCTGTGCGTGTGGATGTACGTGTGCTGTGTGCAAATATGTTGTACTGTGAGGATAAATCAGTGCAGCAGCCTAATAGAGTAATGGAGAAAGTTTGGTTTGGTGTTTAAAATGTTACTCTTCGGCGAAAACAGCGTTTTGTCCACTGTGAGCTATTCCTTTTCATCAGTTTTAAGATTCATTTGTAGTTTCATACTTCCCCTTTACATGGGCAGACAGTTATTTGTGATTCTAGTGTCCTCTGCTCTGGCTAACGCTACAAAGGAGGAAGCATTTGTGCATTACACATCACTATAATAAACAAGTAAAATCCAGAGTCTAGCACACGGTGGTAGGTATTTGACTAATAAAATACCATGTGTACTGTTTGAAAACTATGTCTAAACTCTAATAGTAGGGATTTTCTCGAGTCACAAGGTTTGGACCAGAATTGAAACTGAGCTGTGGAAAATGGACCCAAACCCAATATACATAAATTAACTTTCAAAAAAAGAAGTACCTGGCCCGAGGAGCATCCAAGAAAAGCAGGACCAAACCAAACTCAACCTGATCCAACCTGAACAGAAAAGCAGTGACAGCTTAATGATGAGTAAACAAGCTGCAGTGGAAGTGTTTATATTTTCTCCGGGTGTCTTTAACAGAGTCTGAGTTAGATGTAATTCAAGTATACTAAACTGATCCCCAGGGGAAACATGTCGCTGCACATTATAATGGTGTTGCTACAGGTTTTTTAACCACTGACTCTGTGGTTCATGGATGTCTATTCTACCAGCGGAGCTGCACTCGCCTCATAAATACTTTGAACAAACCAAGTCAACGTACACGTATATGCTTGATTTGCATATTAGAGTAACAGAGAATCGTTTGTCTCCTTAGACCAGCCAGCGTGTGGGTGTTAATGAGAACTAATTAGGCTTTAGTTGTTTAGTCACAAGGTAACTGAATAATGTTCATTGTAATATGAAGTGTTGTAATTGGTCTCTGTGTGCTGGATCACGAGCTGTGTGAAGAGTTGTGTCAACAACCTTCTAAGGGCTCATCATTTGTAAACTAATTCTAAAGTTTTAATGGGATTTATCAACAGTAACACACACGCGCACACACACGCACGCACACACACACACACACACACACACACACACAGACAGAGGTATTACACGCTAATGAAAAAGAGGCCTTTGGGAATGAGAGGTTAGTTTAACATTAGGTTTTACTGCTTCGCATAATGCTAATTACTTCCATTATCATGCTGCTAGACTGGTGTGTGTGTGTGTGTGTGTGTGTGTGTGTGTGTTCTCAGCTGTTCAAGGTTTAGCAGTCAGTGCGCACGCACACACACACAGTCACATTTCTGTTATGGAAATGACCCCCTGTGTATTGAAGCCTTGTGTTCTGCATTGTAGCCCAGCCAATGGTAACGACCCCACTAGGAAATTAAAAACCATAAATTGTGCATAGCGCTGATAGCAGCTCATCACACTCTTGCACATAAACACACACACAGAAATACAGTTGTTGTATTTTGCTAATAGATCCAACCCTGAAACATGAGGAGCAAGGCATTGAAAGACAAGATGTACATACAGTGGTCTCTTTGTGGAGTTTATTGACGCATCAGTGACTGTTGTTTGTATTCTACTGTTCACTCACAATATGTGAGCAATTGTGGTTGTGAAGTGGAGCGTCCCTCCAGAAAGGTGCAATGTTTGGGCAGATATTCTAATTGCAGTGCATGTTTAATGTTTTTAGACAGTCCAGCAAAAGCTCATTTATTCATTTAAAAATCTAAAAGAAATATTTTACTCCTGGAAGTGTGAATTGAATGTCATGTCAAAGCAGAATTTGTGCAGACAAACAGTAGCTTAATATGTGGAAGGTAAAGGAAGACAAAGATTTGTTGGCCCATGAATGCAAATATTACAAAGCCACTTAGACTGTTCTAGTACTAAGCAACAATTACCCAGCAGTCTTAGCTCCAAAGTAAAATGTAATGTTTTTTTTATTTTACACGGATTTACACACACACTGAAGCTCCATTCTCTCTTGAAAAGGTAAAGAAGTTGAATTAACTAGTTCACTTGCTAGTCTCTCATAGTAAAATCTGACAGTTTTAATGAATCCTGCCTGTGTTTCATAACTGAAAACATACAGTAAATGTTCCTTTCATATTCACAGAATGAACAGTTGTTAGTGGCAGCAGAACATTTTTAACCAGTAACTGAATCAGCTGAATCTTACATGGAGTTTAGTGAATCCATATCCAGTGTTTTAACTATTTGGGTGAAAAATGTAAGATACGGTCATTTCCTCTCCCTGCCTCAGATGAGGTCTACTTCAGATCAAGAGGACGACGACATTGATGATGATTTCGATGAGGTTCCAGAGAAAGAGGGATATGAGCCATACATTCCAGAGCATCTACGAGCTGAGTATGGTGAGTGCCAACACACACACACACACACACACGTGCACATATAGTGAGGTTAAGCTACAAAAGAAGATCTGCTGCAGCCCTAATCTTTTAAGACACACACAGCGAGGCTTCAAATAAGCAGTGGTGAGCAGCTGTTCAGTGCAGGTGAGGTGCTGCTTCAGTGGGTTTATTCATACGACTGTGGTTAGAAACATAATACAACACCGATCTAATGTGACACAACATTTTTAGTTTTATGCTATTTTATGCTATGTTGCAAAACAAATGTTGAGGTCATAAACCAGCTGGCTGCTCATATTATTGCTATGTCAGCTGCATAACAACATGTTTTTTTCCAGACGTTAGGTGGCATATTATAAGTTAATATGATCATCTGTGACATTTCAAGGCTCCTTGACAGTGGTGTCGTATCACGTGTATGTGAGTGTGCGTCTGTCCATTGACATCGTAACAGAACGTGTTTTGACGGTGCTGGTGATGTTGTGGCTGTAACGTGACCATTGACCTCCCCCGCTGAGTGCTCCCCAGCAGTATCCTCAGTCATTGTTAATACTGAGCCTCGCCTCTTCTTTACCTGTGAGCCCGCCCCTCTTCCTCCCCTCACCTCCCTCCATTACTAATCAATTAGACACTAAAGTAATTAGATTGTATCTAATGGGTCCACAACAGCTGTGTGTGTGTGTGTGTGTGTGTGTGTTTGTGTTTGTGTGTGTGTGTGTGTGTGTGTGTGTGTGTGTGTGTGTGTCAGGGTGATTAGTGGGCTAGGTAATGATCTACAGGGACCATACCAAATTAACAATGCAACCTCTTTAATGAGCCCCTATTAGCCCTGCACCCAGTTTTTACCACCCACACACATAAACATGTGCAAAAACTCACAAACATTAGTTTGTCTGGAAATGTTTTTTACTGCAAATGAACATACTTTTGCTGCTTGTTCATGTTTGACACACACAGCTTCTGGCTGTTTTTTTATTTTTTCCTGTATGCTCATTTTCGGATTGTATTGATGAGTTTGAAATTACCAATAGCGTTGTAATGGTTCTACAAAACAACAGTGTTGTTCACGCCAGCTTTAATTTTTAATGGAATATTTGGGACATGTGGGTTGTATGCTATCAAAGCACACTGTGCACTGTCCCTGAACTGCATGTGCAGCAGAACTTTTGCTAACAGATGGCTCGTGCTATGTACTGTATTATAAAGACACAGTGTCGATTTAACATAAATACAGTGATAAATCCAGATTTCATGCATGATGTGTGTACTTTAATGGAATAAATATTAGATTAAACTCCTCTGAAAATTTGGTTTAAAAAGGTTGATTTCTATTCAAGTCAATCTGCAACATTAGTTGCATTATGGGTTAACTAGCAAGTGGTTTCTTTTTTATTTGTAGTAAGTCACAGTGAACCAGTACTAGAAGTGTTAGTGAGTGATGGGGATCTTCTTATTATGAAGTCCATTCTAGTTATGAATGGAGGTCAGAGATGCTTCAAAAGGATAGCTGTTTGTTTAAAACCTCACGAAACAGCTGCTGGAAAGGGGGGATGTTATGATCAAAGTCGTCCTATGTTTGGGCCAATATAGTCCCATGTGGAAGTCGGGAGATACTGGTAATGTGCAGGACACTGCTGGGACTCCTGGGACAGGTGGGAGTTCTGCACTTACCACACCGATGAATTGAAATAAACTAAAAAAAACAGTTGTTGAGCAAAGAGACTAACTAGCAAATATAGATGCTGGGTTTCCCTCTGGTAGGTCATCTGATTAGACAACAGAACACAATGAGCAATTCAGTCGTTTTGATATGTTTGTTCTGTACCACACTTTTTCTGTTGCCTCCTGGATCACATTCACCATTTCTCTCTTCTCTCCTTTTCTTTCTCTTAGTGTAAATGTTTCCTCTCTTTCTATATCGGTTTGGCTCCCTTTTTCCTCCCCTCTGTCTGGCTCTGTCATTGTGATTATCAGTGCTCTTATCCCTCTCTCTGCTGTCAGGACACTATCTCTCTTTTTCTCAAATTAACATTTTAATTACAGGCCCTGCTTAACCCAGGAAAATCAATACCTCTTTCCGCCTTTCCTCACTTTCTCACTGCCTGTCTTTTTCTCAAACCTTCTTAACCCCCTTTTTTTCTACAACCCTCCTTCCACATTCACCCACACACAAGTAGACAATTTTGCTCAAGTTGATTTGTGCTTCTAAACATCCTTAACATCCTCCCAGGACAATCTTTACATTTCTGTTCTGTGAACTTTTTCAATACTCAAAGATGCTGCCCGCGAAAGTAAACCTGCTGCTCAAAGAAATTACCACGCAGATAATCATTCAATAAAATTTTAGCAGTGTGTTCAAAGGTTTAGCATGACGGGGGAAAGAAAAGTAGATTCAGTGGAATATGATTGATCCCAAAAACAGTTTAGATACATTTTAAAAGTAGTGAATTATCTGTAAGGTCATCAGTTAGTCTAGAAATGTGAACACACTGTTATTGTTTCTTGTAATGTATTGCTATGCTGTAACATTTGTTGTGTGTGTAGTGTACTAGAGCAGTGTCCAGTTCAGCTCTAATAATGTGTAGGATCAGCACGTCTCATCTTACAACTTCTCTCTGATCTCACCTGCTCTCTGTGTATTAAGTCCTGCTCAGTCTCCAGAGACCCTGTTTGACCCAGTGTTTGACCACACAGCAGCTGGTGACTTACCCTGGACGCTAAAGTGTGCTTTTCTTAATTGATCATTGAAATTTCCAGTTTGGTCTGAGCCTCCTATTGTCTCTCTTTGTTGGTAGGTTTGGATCCTTCTCCTTCCACCTCAGCAGCCCCCGTCACAAAAAATCCTCCTGCTAAGAGAGCGGCTCCTCCACCTCGTCCTCTTCCCTGCTCATCTTCTACCTCCAAGTGGCTGAAGCGACTCGTGGAAGAGGAGCAGGATCCAACCTGTGCATCTGCAACGCTGCACCTCCTCAAAGAGAACCTCCCTGTGCCTTCAGAGAGCAGGTGACACACATTCAGCACTCAAGCCTCACTTGATGACATAGACTCAGTCCTTTTTCTCCTCAGGCACTATTTAGAAAGGTGTGGTTAACTTTTAGCTGCATGTACCTGGTTTAACTCTTCTTCCTCCTCTCCTCCTCTTTCCTCCGGCAGCTCCTCAGGTCCCAGCTCAGAACAGAAGCCTGTTAATGCTCCTGTAATTCCATTTGGTTTGGATCTGTATTACTGGGGCCAGGAGCAGCCCAATGCTGGCAAGATCATCAAGTAATAAACACACAAACACATCTGATACAGATCAGCTGTCGTGGGTTAGCAGACTTTCTGCGTTGTGTTTGGTATGAACTTCATGACCAGATTGCCCACAGGGTTTTAAAAAGTATTTACAAGGTAATAAATCATATAAGCAAAAATTAAGGCCACAAAAAAATAATATAAGGTATTAATCGCCATTTCATGAGGTATAAAATTTATAACGTTATTTAATTAGGCGATGTCTGTGATGCAAGCGTCAAACGTCGTCTCAGTTTGTGCTGAAACACCGGCCGCTGCTGATGCTCAAAGAAAGTCGGACAGTTTCTAACTTTTGGAGCAGTATTCATGCTATTTTCAACTATTTCAAGGAGGTATTTAGCAATAATGCTTATTATCAGCCTATTAATCAATAATGATCACGGTCGCGACACAGAGATCAGAGAATATTGACTGTGACCTTTAATGGCAGTAAAATAACATAAGATGAGTAACATGAGACTGTTTAGTTCAGTAAAAGAACACAATATAGACCTGCTTTAAATGGAAAATTATGTCTGATGTGATCTGGTGCTGTCTAAAAAATGGAAATAAATGCCATTCATTTCCTAATATAATGCTAGAGGAAAAATTAGACACATGAGGAATACACTTTGGTTATTGTCAAAGTGAATGTTTTATATTTTCAGGCAGTTGCATCTTTTTCATTATTCATTTATTGAAAACAATCATCGCTGTACTGACTGGCTTTCAACATTATGCCAGACCAACACAGTGTGTGGCGAAAACAGCTTGTTTTTTTAAATACATTAGTTAAATAAATGCTAGATATTTCTAAATTACTGAGTCTGTTCAGTTGACATTTTAAATTGTGTTCTACTGGAGTGTGTGAATCTGAAAAGTAGTCGATTAAAACAGTTGCTGCTCAATGTCATATTGGTCAAAAAATATCCAGGAGGTATTGAAAAAGGCATTAAAAAGTAGTAAATTCAGCCTTAGGATATTTGTATATACCTTGATGACATTGTGTGGTTGACAGTCAGCCTATATTTCAGTTAAGAAGTGTAGTGTCTGCTGTGAAAATCATTGAGGGCACTGAGTACATTTGCAATTTGACTTCTCAAAGAACAATGGTAAACCCAGCTTGTGGAAATAAAATTTCACACTCTCCCTCTTATACTGCCATTAGTTTTAAACTAGTGTTTTAATAAGAAAGCTGTGGTTTTGTTTTATTTTATTTAACTGTGTACATTTAATTCCAGCTAGCTGTAAAACCCTCATCTTAAATGCTGCACATAGCTCATGATTCCATGTTTGTGCTTGCACAGGGCAACCTCTCAGCATCAGTTCTGGGTTCCTGCTGAGGTGGAGGAGGAGGTGGAGAATGACCAGTTGCTGGCAGAGAGCAGGACAAGGTACATCTCTTTCCCTGGGAGCTTCACTCCAGTCAACCACTCCTGCAGAGCTCCGCTGGGGAAAGGAAAGCTGTGTCAGAGACAGGACCGGCTCAAGGTGACAGGACAAACACAAAGTGGTTCTTTGTCTGATGCTTTTAGTGTGTGTTTGAGCTGTGGCTGTGTTTCCTGTAGTGTCCTTTCCATGGCCAGATCATCCCCAGAGACCAGGAGGGTCGACCCTGCAGGCAGGAGGACCGACTCAGAGAGGCTGAGATGGAGAGGAGGAAGAGAGAGGAGCAGTCTGGTGAGAAGGGACACAAGCCTCTTTTAAACAGCACGTTCAAGACAGCATTTAGGATATGATCTGACACCTCTGCTTAGTATGGTAATGTTACAGTTACATCCACACATAAATCAGTAGAAGTATGTTATGTGTTAGTTCAAGCTGTGTAGACTTAGACGTTGAGATGGGCCTGTTTAAACATGAGCAGAGGTGAGAGGTGTTGCAAAGGGTTAACAGTGACACGTCGGAAAAGTAGATCAGCAGGTGAAGATGAATCTTTTACTGATATATAGATGAAAGTAGCTAATATAGAATTGAGAGAAACAAACCTGTTGGACCAACAAACAAAATGGTTCGTTAGTTTCCTCTGTAGCTTTCACCTTTCTACAGTTCGGCCCCTTTTCACAAATAAGAACAGAGATTTGTTCAGTCCCACTGAGCAAACCAAGCAAAACAAATCCAGCACAGAGATGATGGAAACACACTTTGCCTTGCTGAAGATAACAGGATGTCAGTTATGATGGAAAGGATGTGGAACAACATGCCTTGGACAGATGAGACCATGGATACATGTGAAGAGTTCAGGAAGTGTGGGCATGCTGCTGTTGTGTTTACTTATGAAGTGACTGCAGGGTGTGGAGCGTTTGGAGCTACATTTTCTCATGTGCTCAGATGTAAACATGGCTGTGGAGAAGGTGGGAAGCGTAGCTGCAATGTTGAGGGAAGCAGGTACAGTCGGAGCTCTGCTGGTGGTAAATGAGATGAGTTTGTGAGAAACCAAATCAGGCCTGATGATATTTTTTCTTTTTGTGCACCAGTAATAATTCTCATCATAGCCCAGTGTGTGTCCAGTGTCTAAGTTTGAAGCACACATTAAGGGACCAGGCTGTGTGGTAATGGTTACACACAATTGTGTATTTGTTTGTTGTGTGTGCGACTGCAGGAAGTCCATCAGCTGCCTGCAGTGTCTTGTTAACCGGCAGCTCTTTGTGTGTGTTTATGTGTGTGTGTGTGTGTGTGTGTGTGTGTGTGTGTGTGTGTGTGTGTGTGTGCGCGCGCGGCAGCCATGGCATGGAGTCCAGTGAGTTGTGAAATAGCATCTTTTGTTACCAACTACACTATCGATCCATGAGTCAATCTCACAACTAGACACATTCACACACTCACATACAAATCAATCTCACAGTGAGGGGGGGCAGTGGCCTGAATGAGCTGATGGACAATTGGCCTCGGCTCCCTCTACCTCTACAGTCACACACACACCAGCACACACACACACCTATGTGAGGTTAAACCGCCAGTGAGATATAGACACTAGTTTTGTTTTTTAAAGCTCTCTGCGTTTTATGAAATTCTGTGTTGCGATGTTGTGAATTTTCATCCAGTAAAAGTAAACTGTGTTTTAAGTGCTTCATCAAAGCCAGTTTTAAACTTTATTGGCCATGAGCGCCATTTTTCCCTCCCACAGTGGTTCATGTGGCGCTCAGTAACCCTGCAGTTCCACTGAAGCCGCATCCAGCTTTGTCCCTGCAATAGTTATGATAACACTATTTTTCTTTTTACTTCTGATAAAGTACAAATAGTGCATTTAGTTGGTAAAGAAAAAAGCTTTGTCATGCTGGACCAGTACAGGAAGCACTGACTGTGAGCACCTGCTGGTTCACACTAGTTTCCTTATTGCCACCTTTTCTGCACAAACAAACATCTTCAGCTGTTTGACGTTGTCTCTGCCCAGTCTGTAAACTCACTGCCTGATCACTGAAGACGTTGTGCAGAGTGAACTCGTAAAATCTGAGCATCAGTCTGATGTGGGATTTGCTTTGTGCTCATGAAGGTCTCGCGACATTGCAGACAGTCAGATTCTGACTGAATGTGCTTAGTGGCGCGTAGCAGAGACGTCTGAACAAACCAAAGACCACAGATGCCAGAGTGTGTGTGTGTGTGTGTGTGTGTGTGTGTGTGTGTGTGTGTGTGTGTGTGTGTCAGGGCAGAGGCCAGGCCACACACACACACAGACCCCAGCTGGGAAGGGCTAAGAGGTGATGACAGAGAAAAGAGCCCTGCTGCAACACTGATTAAATTCAGAAGGCTCTCTCTGCCAGCTCTTTTTTTCTCTGTTTTTTTCATTGGTGCCTCTGTTTTTTTAATTCTTCTTCCAACTCCTTTGACAACAACTGAGTGCTAGAGGACACACACAAACACACAATGTAAAAAGCTAATGATTCTCCTAAATACACCAGCTGTTTTTCAATTACAGCTCGTATGTGTTAAATGAGGGATAGTTGGATAGTTGAAGATCCAGTAAGACCCAGGGTCAGACCAGCTGATTAATATCCCCACATCCCCCATCTCACACACACACACACACACACACACACACACAGAGCTGGGGTCAGTGTTTTGACAGAGTTTGACAGTGTTTTTACCCCCCCCTCCAATCCTGCCCCAATCACAGTGTAATTACTTTGCATTACTGCAGGTTTATCTCTTAATTCCACGACAGTCCATCATTAAGTTGAAGAGTCTTTGTCATTACTCTGCATTACAGGCACAATTATGACATTACACTTTTTATTACCAGAATTGAATCCAAATGAGGCCGTACAAGACACTGTTTACTGCTTCTCTTTAAAACTGGGCCGTGGGAGCTCATGTATGTTATCTGCTGTAATTACGTCATTTGGTTTCTCAGTTAAATGACTTCTTGTGGAAGGTTCCGTCCTTAATTGTGCCAGATAGAGACTAGTTGTTTAAAGAAATAAAGGCCCTAATTTGATTTTCACCAGGTAAAAGACAAAGTGGAATGTACTGCTCCCAACTTCTCTTTATAACGAGCTTCAGTTGCATTTAGTTTCCATGTAGCACCTGATTCTTGACAATTCTTATTAAGCATCCTTTCAGCTGGACGTCCGCCAAACAAGCAATGCAGTAAAGTCTGGTTTATGATCAGTGAGACACATTGCAGCACTAATGAACTAAGAAAGAGAAACAAGAGAATGGCTTTCCGACGTGAAAATATCATCCCCTCAGTGGAGCACGGTGGTTTGATTGAACAATTTCCCTCTGGGATTAATAAAGTGTTTTTTTTCTTAAATGTATCATCCATATCATTACAGTTTAACTTGTACCACAGAACCTGGTCTGCGATGGGTCAAGTTTTTCTTTGTCGTACACTCTGATTTAGAAAGATGTAAAGAAAAAGCCTTCTCCATATGCTGGTGAAGGTGGGAGGGGGTTGCACATTTTACAGTAACCATGCCACAGCAGGTCACCACCAGTAGGGGGTGCACAAAAACCTGCACAAACCAATTGATGGATCATCTGTGAAAATGACTTTTATTGGATTTATATTCGTATCTTGTGTAAAACATTGTTGGTGTGTAACAGAAATGGAAAATAAATGAATACAGGACATTAAGACCTCTTTGTTGTGTTGTAGATTGGCGTGACACAGAGCTGATGAGAGACATTGAGGCAGCAATGGGAGAAAACCTGGGTTCTGACCGAGTGGGTCAGAAAGGGAAGGGGAAGAAGAAGAAGTACCCCAACCTTAGTGATCTGAAGCAGAGTGCCAACACGTCTCGCTCCAGGCTGGAGAAGAAAGTCTTTAATAAGTACGTGGTTGTGTTTGTTGACGAATGCATCAGCTGAAGATTGTGCGCATGTTGAGATGTGATCACAGTGTTGAGCTGCAGCAAGATGATGGAAAAGTTATCGGGTGTCATCATCCACATGATGTTAACATTATGGCTACATTAGGTGGTGATGGCTTGTTCTGCTTTAAATGTTTCTCATATTGGCTTAAGTACATCTTGTTTCACTGTCCTTCTCTGCAGGAGCAGCATACGCAGAGTAGCTCAGGTGATGAGTAAAGCCGACATAAGGAAACACGACAAGTTCTCCAACCAGTTCAACTACGCCCTCAACTGACCTGCAGCCACTGTAACGTGCCACGACCAAAACGAGAGGGACCTGAATTTTTTATTTATTGATTTGCACTGTGACTGATAAGACTAAAAACACTGCGATGCAGAATGAAATAAATGTTTTTGAAAGATCTCATTCTACCTCTAATGTATCAGACAAATCCGGTTTTCATTTCTTTCAACATCTGACTGAATTCCTACCCTTGTTTACCACATTTCTATTTGTGTTTGTGTGCTGTGGCCATTAAAATAGGGAACGTGTACGTGTCTTTCTGCAGCCTGCTGCTTTTCTTGATATCAAATATGAAGCTTAATTATCTTTATCTTCCATGTTGCTGCTGCCATCACCAGCATCAGAATGCCGCATGTTGAGCATTCATGGTTGGATGCTAATGTTGAAACTTAAAAAAGTAAAAAAAAAATAAAAATAAAACTGCGTAAAAGGAAGCAGAACAATTTTGCGTTGGGAATTTCTTTGAATCTTGGATGACATCATGCTGTGACTCCGTGGCTGTGACTCTGGAAAAGCCACTCGGTTGTGAAGCAGAACTAGAAGCTAGTTTGCATCAGTTAAAGAGGGCCCTGAAACCAGGTCCTAGAATAAAAGCTTCACAAACTGTTGCTGGAGTCCATCTTTGACACTAGGGCTTTATGGATTCTCAGATCTGTAGGAGGATGTTAGATCGTTTAAAAAGTTGTGACTTCGATGCGTAACATCTCTTCACTACAAGTCACTGAATTCATCTGTGTATTTTTGATAATCTGCCACTTGTCACTGTGGTTTCACAGCCACAAGAATCAAACAATATGGATCGCTGCAGTGGATCGCTGATGGATCGCTGATCCACTGCAGCCTCCTGCACTTTACAGTGGGATCATTAAAACCACGTCACTGTGCTTGGTTGCACCATTTAATTGTTATGATATGCATATCAAAGACGATATCATGTTGATTCCGAGGATTCACTACATCAGATGATTTTATGGAAACTGCCAACAAATTCTATAAATAACAAAGTAAAATGAAAACAACCACAGCTGGAGTTACATGGTACTGATGATAGATCAAGCCATTCCTTAGTCATAAATTAACATTCAATATTCATACAGACTTGTCTTAAACAATGAAATCAACTATCCGTCTAGTACGTCATTTAAAACAGCATTCAGAATAGAAGCTAGAACATAGATTTGTACAGTTTCTGTTACATATTCACATTCTATCAAAATAATCCGTTAAAACTAAAGCCTTCAAATGTTGGTAGTAAAAAGGAAGCAGAGCCAGTGACAGTCACTGACTGCACTTCGTTTAGACACCCCCAGTGTTTCACTGTCTCTGGCTCAGTGAGTCTCTGAGGATGTGTTTGTCAGGTGTATGTGTGTCTACAGGTGCGTGCTGTAGAAAGCAGGGGCAGCGTAGCTCTGTGTCCCCAGCATGAAGGGGGACAGGACGTGGCTGGCGGTAAGGAAAGGAAGCTGGACCAGGCTGCCCGTCGGGGCGTGGTGGTGGCTGGCGAACCCAGCATGCATTGCCAAGTGGCCACTGATCGGAGGGGATGGGCTGAGAGGACTGAGGCCCCCCAGGCCTCCTGCTCCTCCGCCTGAGCCCCCAGCGCCTCCTGCACCTCCGGTGGGGGCAGAGGTGTCTGCACCGGGGTTCTGTTTCTTCCACTTGGTGCGGCGGTTCTGGAACCAGATCTTGACCTGGGTCTCGGTTAGGGACAGCGACAGGGCCAGGTTGAGTCGCTCACACACTGACAGGTAGCGCGTGGACTTGAACTTGTTCTCCAGAGCCACCAGCTGCTCGTAGGTGAAGGCAGTCCTGGCTCTACGGGGCTTTCCTGACTTTGAGTCTGAGCCAGAGCGCTTCCTCTTGGGCTTGGCCCCCTGGCCCCCGTTGTTCTGCCCATTGGTGATCTGTCCTGTAGAGCCTCCGCCTGGGCTCTTGGTGTCTCTGGAGAAGTCCTGGAGGCTGTGCTGGCCCAGATCTCTGTCTCCATTACTGGGCAGAGCTGAGCTGCTCTCCTCACTGCTGTAGGGGCCATCTGGAGCCTCTGAGTCTGGGGTCCCAGATCTGTGATAGTCATCCTCGTTTGGGCTTCTGTATACAAAGCCTTCCCCTGGAAACACATACACAACAGAGACATCGTCAGGTTCCGATCATTCAGTGTGGGCAGAGCTACAGTTCCTCTAATAACCAGTGCATATAACTAGTCCAGGACACATGTCGAACCTTTCTGTCATTACTGTTTAACGTGCAGCACATTTTGATTAATGATGAGTTGGATTTTCTTTTCTGGAAATACATTTAGAAACATTTTTCAGGTCAATAAGGTGATCATGCAGTGGTAACAGAATGGGATTTGGGTTCTTCAAGATGTTGCCATCAGACAAGAGAGAACTCTGAGGCAGGTAAAACTTCGAGGTGGGAGTCTGTCTGAGCCCTTAGTCTTATAGTTCAACAGCTATAAAAAGTACAACGTTATAAAAAAAACATCCATCCATCCATCCATCCATCCATCCATTGTCTTCCGCTTATCCGAATATATATATATATATATATAAAAAAAACATTATCAAACAAATCATATTAATTAAAAATCTAAGAACATAGAGTGTGATGGATCTGCTCTGTGATTCCTGCAATATATAACTCCAAACATGTGCAGCTGGATCTGAACCACCTTCTTTCTGATAAAAATACCATAACAGAATGGTGATATTGAGAACAAACAGACCTCATAAAAGCAGGACACACTCAGCTGTCAGGACATCCGACAGCAACTGACACGTTTTATTTAGTTATTACAGTTTTTATTATGAATAATAAGTGTTAATAATAATAATTAGTGAAGCTTCCATAAACAAACTAGAACTGAGGCTTTCAGGCCCCAGGGCCGAAGCTCACTTTGCTTCAAACCAAGGCTCAGACATACAAACAATAAAACAGAGATATAGATATAAAAGCAAATAGATCTGAGGAAACATTACATATTCTGCGTGGGTATAATTTAGTTTAAATGTATGAGTTTTTTCCATTCAAATCTCCAAATCTGATTAAGCTGAAACTTAATACAAAAGTATAGCCTTACATTTAAACTGTAAAACAGCACATCATATTTAGGCCTGCCTGTTTAATCTGTATTTCCCCCACCATCAGCATCAATATTAGTGAGGCATCATTTTAATTATTTAAAACAAATTAAAGTGTTGTTTGCAAACTGCATTTTTAAATGGACCACTGATAAAGAGTATATAAATAATTGTGACTTTTCAAAAACCTTTGATATACCACATATTGCTGTGTCTGTATACTTTCAGGAAAAATAAAATATATGTTTCTAAGTTGTAAAGAAACAATTGTTAATTTAGACAAACGCTTTTCGTATAGGAAACTCTCAGCACGTTCACTTGTCTAGTTTTTTGTTCGGTTTAAAAAGTAATAGTAAGTAGTAAAAGTAAAATGTGCGGACTGTAACCGAGTCACCAAAATTACATAAATATTAAGATTTAAATACGTGAAAACGTTCAATTCTCTGGTGTACAAAAAAAGAGAGGTTAAAAAAAGTTAAAGAAGACAAAGAAAATACTGAAATGAAAGAGACGGTGAAATAAATGGAGGAGAACAGAAATAGACGCAATTCTAGCGGCATTACATCAAATAGAGGAAACTGAGCTGATTGGAGTTAATGAATGGAGTCTCTCTCTCTCTCTCACTCACACACACACACACACTGCTATCCAGATATTCAGCAATCAATAATACCGATCACACATGCGCACAATAGCCAATTACCACGTGCTTTTTTTTCTCACACACTTTGCTTTTAGTTCAGTTTATTAAAAAAAATCCTGGGTTTCGGGTATCGGGCTTTAAACCCAGACT
Organism: Microctenopoma steveboyesi; assembly: GCA_032359275.1. NCBI lineage: Eukaryota > Metazoa > Chordata > Actinopteri > Anabantiformes > Anabantidae > Microctenopoma > Microctenopoma steveboyesi. The sequence goes on along the minus strand of JAUMHF010000002.1, from coordinate 1,232,488 downwards.
CACGAGTCTCGATTTTAGCGAAAACTAAAAGAAACGAGCAAAACCATAAAAAAAAAAAACAACCCAAAAAATAATTTATAGCCACGTAATATTAACGAATAACGAATATTTACACTAACAATAATGTAAATTAGATTTACATACAAAATGAAGAACATATGTTACAATAAATGTAACACAATTCTTCCTAAAAATAAAACAAACAAAAATATCTACATTTGCTGACAGTTACTAAGAAATGTGAATCCCCTCCCATCATCAGGTTGAAGCACGCTTTTCTTTACATCTTCCTAAATCAGGCTGTTTTAAAAAGAAAAACTTGACCCATCACAGACCATGCTGCACACTAAACGGACCTATAGAAGCAGAGTGAAAGCATGTCTGGCGCAACTAAAAAGCAAACCAAGAAGAAATGTTGATTTCGTGTAAACTGGACTCACTGCTGTGGTATTCGTCGGCAGCGTAGCAGCCTTTGCTGGAGTCCAGGCTGGGCTCGTGCTGCTCCCCCGCTCCTCCCCTGCGGTTCTCCACTCCGTACCCGCTTGGCTCGCGCTCTCCTCGGTGGCTTGCATGCTGTTGCGGGTGTCGTCGGCTGCTCGTGAACTTGTTTGGGTCCAGGATGTCCAGAACGGAGAAGGAGGTGGTCCGGTGTCCGTTGGGGCCCTGACAAGTGAAACACGCGAAATTCGATATTATTATTATTTTTTCTTAATAATCAGTTCGTGGCTCAGATAAGATCTCTTTCTTTTTCGGCTCGCGAGATAAGCTGCTCCAGCACTCGCCCCTGGACCCAGACTTCCAGCCTGCGCGTTTTTTGTAGAGGGAGCGGTAAAGAGTAATATTTATATATATACTCAACATATAGTATTATTTATTAATACACAGGTTTAAAGCATCATATTATTTATTACAACAGTACAAAAATATAATAATAAAAATAATGCTGATAATAATAATATTAACACTGATAATAATAGGTCTAAAGAGATTATTCTCTATAGTTGTAACTATATTAAGTAACAAACTGTGAATCATCATTATCATCATAGGTAGATTTACTGTATCCAACATTAATGTCTATATCTATATATACACTCATTTGTATTTAGTGATGAAATAAAAAAGAGGTTTCAAACACACAATTATTAAAAAAAGAATAAAACAAACACCCGTTAGTTTTAAATAAAACGTAAATTGATTGTTTCTCTCTGGGTCAGTGTGATGTCTGTGTACACCGTGTTTATGATGTAAAGACACTGGCCCCGCACTTTCCTTCAGAAAAAGTGGCAGGAGTGTGCGGGGCAAATAAAGGAGGCGCAGTGGTTTCCTTCCTCTTGATTAGGATCATTTATTTATTATTGACGCCAGTCTGGAGCATGTTGACATGAATAATCCCACATTAATAACATTACAATATTCTTTTCTAATAATAGAGGGAGCAGGACCATGGGGCCTTTCTAACATCTGCTGATAAGAACATCGCGGAGCAGCATATGATCACAGCTGTGATTGAGATGCGGAGGATTTGATAAATAAACTCGGATTTAAATATGTCGAATTTGCAGAGACGTAAATTATTTGACAGGGAGTTATTCGATTTGAGGGATATTTTGGCTATAATTGTACATGCTGCAATTCATATTAAATTAATTCTCAAACAGTAACATTTGCTTTTCATTATTTTCACACCTTTAAAGAAATTGTTTTCATTTTACAGTTATTGATGAAGACTTCAATCAGAGAGACACCAGACACTATCATCATCCTCAGAAATGAACATTTACAACTGCTCCCGCTCTTCGGTTTCAATTCATTTTGGTTACGGTGCTAATTTTTCTACTCTTCAACACATTTCTTTTTTGCGGGTTCATGATTTCTGTCCACTTTTTACGTGAAACTATCATGTTTTTGCTGCTGCAGCTAAACACTCCCCCCACCTGAAAAATCAATCAATCATTAAAGCATCCAACTTGGCTCCCATGCATCTACCTGCTGCGGCGGGACTAACACCGGGTTCGTCGGCGGAGGTTCCGTGTGGTTCTCCATGGCCTGTGGGTCGCTGCCTCCAGCCGCCGCGTTGTTGGGGAAGAGCCGCTTGTCCGCTCCACCGCCTCCGTCCAGCATGTCTCCGCCGTCCGGGCTCACCACGGTGAGGACCCCATCTCCGCCGGGCAGCGGTACAGCTCTGTCCCTGTTCATCACAGGTTGGACCGTGTCCGTCACGGGCCCTGCTACAGCTCTGTCTCGACTTATCACGGTCTGTACCCCGTCCGCTCCGGGCCCCGGTACCGCTCGTTCCCGGTTCATCACCTCACACTCGCTTTCCCATATAGCTATAATGAATCCGTATTAAATGGAGACGCGGTGCACGTTTTAAACGGATTGTGTGAGATTCATGTCCAAATAACAAGCTGACACCACAGGTCGCTCAACATCCAGGCTGAGGAGACGTTTTCAGCCCGCTAAACTTTTCCATCGGTAACAGTCTTTAACTCAGTTAGCAACCGGACGTTAACCCTTCCAACTTTAAACTTGTTCCGCGTGTTCTTCTCTCTGCCTCTTTCCGCTTCATCCTCCGCATGCACGGCAGTAAAACAGCGTCTCCGGTGATCTTAGCTCGTCTGCCGCACGGCGCCGGTCGCTGTTAGTCACGTAAGACACACACACGTACACACATGAACGGAGCTCCGCGCCCCGACCTGCAGCCTCGCGCGATGTCTGCTAAGCGGTGTGTGCGCGCGCTGGAAGCCTGACAGGAGTTGAAGGCGGGACGGACGCTGATCTAGCTCTAATAGTTCAAACTAGCTCGCGCCCCCTCACTCTCCCTCTCTCATTCCCCCTCTCTCTCCCCATTAGTTAAGTGACCCCCCCCCTTCTCTCTCTCTCCGGCTCCTGCAGCTCTTTCCTCCTTTTTTCGGTTTTTAGCCTCTACAATCATTTACGTCCTCGCGCGCGTGTATATAGACCTATGTAGCCCGCGTGCGTGCTCTCTCTTCCTAATTTATGCATTCCTATTCAGCTCCGCGGCTCTTAATTGGCAACAAATTAATTCCCCTTTCACTAATAGTCTATTATCTCTGGGCTAAGCGCGCGGTGCAGTGCAGACCAGGCCTGCGCGAGGAAAAAACAGAGCGGGAAGCGCGCGCTGGCTCTTCTCCGCATCTAATTCGCTGAAAAGGCCCGCGCGCCTCACCACGCTGCTTTGTTTGTACACACGGCAACATGTCGGCGGCTGCAGCAGCATGTGTGTGTCTGCACTCTAGGTAACGGAGCTTCATGTTAACAGCCGAGCACTGGACGGGATGCGTAGCAGCTTCAGCTCGACTTGTGCGTCTATATGAAGGCGGCTCTTATCTAGAATGCAGATTCCAGACCAGGGCCTCTCCTCAAAACTCAATTACGGCCTGAATAAAGCCGGTAATGTCCCCGCTGCAGTGAAATATTGATTCCTAATCCTTGGCAGTCATTACTATGCCAGAAAATAATAGACCACAGAATTGGATTTTGATTTAACACACGAAGTGTTTATTCTAATGCTAGGGATGTAATATTCCGTTGACTCTCATTTGAGTCACACAGGAGGGAGTGGGGGGCAGTGTGTGGTTCTCTGACGCCACGCTTTTTATTATTGTTGTTGAAGAATTATAAAAAAGAATAGAAGGTGCTCTTTCCGGTGCTCCCGGTGCTGACACACGGAGTGAGCTGCATGTAATTGCCTTGCTCAATGATCCTTAGGAGGAAGAAATTAAAAGTTGAGCAAAATAATGGCTGAAACAATGAGACATGATTAGCCAATCAGAGTGCTCGAGCAATTACTGGAGCCCTTTTATCTACTTCCGTTTTCACCTGCAGGCTTTATGAGTTTATTTTAAAACAGTCAATATATTAATTTTAAATATCACAGCACCTCGGGAGGATTAGCATTTTAACTATGCTGCTTATAGAAAACTATAAAGCACATGGCTACAGGAGGAATGAGAAATCAGCCATGGGAGTGTGGAAGATTGTTAATAACTACTATTATTATTTTATCCGCAGACCAAGTCCAAGCAGTCAGGGAACGTCTTCAGTTAGTCTCTGTCCAGGGGAGAATCTAGACTGTTTAAAATGAGTGAGGGCTAGGCTGAGGCACACACTCAGAGAAGGGATTTAAAAGGTGTTACACAAACTCGCAGTCATGTGTTTAGTAGAGGAAATGATTCTTATCAAAATAAGAACAATAAGTAAGAAACATTTAGGTAGAGATAATAATCAAACCCTCACATGGTTAATTTGCTTTGTTACAACAGCTAGAAAAATAAATTTTCATTAGTGATATTGTAAATATTTGTTCTAATAATATTTTTTAATAGTGATATTTATACACTGCTTTTTTAAGAATGAGAAGTATTAGCAACTGCAAATAACTGAAAATAATAGAATAATACTCAATTGTAAAGTACATGTAAACACATGAAAATTCATACAAAATATTGTTGTGTATAATATAATAATATGTCATAATTAGCAGCATTTTTGTGTTACATTATTGATGTTATGACACTTGCTCTTGACTTTTGTGATAGCAGCATCGGTTGCACACACACACACACACACACACACACACACACACACAGATAGCAATAGTCCCTGTTCCCACAGTGTGTGCCAACAGATTCTGTGGGAACACTCCCGAGCCTGAGCCTCTCACCAGTTACTCTGTGCGTGTGTGTCTAGGAGAGAGTGTGTCGTGTGTAATTATTCTAATGAAGGTTAACGAGCTCTGCTCAGCCTCCTCTTTATTAAATTAATCTCAGCCAGTAATGAATCATAATTACTATAATTAGCAGCTTGAGCTGCCAGATCTCTCTGGTGTGTAGTCAGAAAGTGGTGATGGAATGGAGACCTTCACCTCCTTGTGTCTCTGCTGGCTCTTCACTGTGTCCATCTCCGCTGATATGATGCATTTTATTAAAACTAGACATTCTGATGCTTATGTGAATATTACTATTTTAAATAAATAAAAAAAAATTCAGATTAGCCCCCCAACCTCCACACACACGCACACACGCACACACACATAGCCACAGTTAGACAGTCAGATAGCATCTGACCTGAAGAATTAATTAAATATGATAGCTGATTAAAAATAGCATAACTAATAGTGTAATATCTCAAGCTGTCGTCTTTAATAGTCAACATTGTGTGTGTGTGTCTTATCTGCTGCAGACAGACGCTCTCACTATTGATTCCTGTTCATTTCAGTTGTCAGGCAGACTACTCAGCTCATCTGGAATCATTAAACTCTACTGTCTGCCTGTCTTTGTCCAACCCCCCGTGGCTCTCTGCCTGTTCCTCTTACCTGATTTTCCTTATTTCATTCATTTCATTTATATCACGTTTATTAGTCCCTGTAGCAAACAGTTGCTGATTTTCTGTACTGTATTTTACTCAGTCCAACAGCTGTGGGAGTATCAAACTTCTGCACCACAGAGTCACTGTTGTTCCTCCAACACACATATTGTTCTGACTTCTGCCAGTGTGAACTTTCCCTTTCAGGGTCATGCACAAGCTGCAAGTGCTCCACGACAGAGAGTTGGTTGTCTTAGCCGTAGAGTGGAAGGAACCAACATCTTACTATTCTGTCCTGGCTGACAGAAATTTGAAAGACCCAGTGGATTTGGCTGAAGCTGCTTTACTGAATATTCTTAGATATGTTCTTTATTTTTTTGAAAAATTACAACACAAATAAAAGACACACATGTTACAATTAAGATAAGAAATATGAAACAACACTGTACATTTGCACAGTAAACAGCAAGAATGGTTTGCACATAAACATGGCATAAAACACAAACAGAACACAGCAACACTAAACAACTAAATATTCATTTGCATGCATACTCACTGTTGGTTCCACTTTGAGGCTCAGACAACCACATCTCTGTGGTGGAGCTCTTACAGCTTGTGTATGACACTTAAAGTTCTCTGTCATTAAAGCCACGGTAACTGAAATTACTGCCAGGGGAAAAGCAAATGTGTGCATGTTTCCTTCATTCCCAGTGGGAGCTGGGACTGTGAGCTCACAGAACACAGCAGACGGAGCAGCACTCACTGGATGTTGAGTTGTTCAATTGATCATTATAACCAGTAAGAAGGAGAGAAGATGGATGAATGGGTGGTTTCAGGGTGACAGAGAGGTGAGTCTTCCCACCTGACTAGACGTTACTCTGGTGATCCCCGTGGTAAGGTCAGGGGGGAGGTAGTGGGGCCAGATGCGCTTTCATTGTTGAAAGTCACAGCTCAGTAATCAGTGTGTGTGCATGTGTGTGTATGTATGTGTGTTCTAAAGCTTTAGTAAAAGTAACTGTATTTGGCCAGCAAAGACTATCTGTCTACCTCCTGTGATCACACATAAGGGAAAGACCACGTCATGACCAAAATACCAAAAAGCCTCTTCCTTCTTTATTTAATCATCCTAATTAAAGCTAGAATATGAAAGTTTTAGCAAGCGCAGGGGGACACTCAACCACTCTGCTCTCATAAATTTACCGAACAGTCAGTGACAATGTTACAAACAGAAGTAAGTGGCCTCTTCTGATTGGTTAAAAAGGTGAACCTCATTCATCAGATAATGCTTCAGCATTACTGCTGCCACACTTATCAGTGAGTCTGGGCTACAGACCGCGCCCCTCCACACTAAGATGCAAGCAAAACGAAATTACATACTAGAACTGTAGTATGTAGCATATATGTCTTTATCAATAGCTGCAAACATTAGCTCACTCACACTGCTAACACAGCTCTGTCCTAACACAGCTAGACTTAGCAATCACATGACGCACACTCGATCAAAGCTCAATTTTCCACACACTCTCACTTATTCCAGTAGTATAAAATTATCACACAAACTACCGGCTGCAGATCAATATTTGTGAGCTATCATTGTCCCGACAAAGCAGGAAATTATTGCAGCCAAACAGTGAACTTTAAAGATCAGAAATGCCGTGTCATTATCTTCTAATTGATTAATCAATTAATCATTCATCAGTGTTGCCTCCGGAAAAGTTTTCTGCCCCATCACAGTCTGCACAGAGGAGAAAAAAACACAGGTGGGGGGTCCTTATGTAACATGCTAGTTTTAGAAATTATTATCTGACTCAGTGAATGACTGTAGTGTCATATTCACTTTGTGCTAATCAGTTCATATTAATGTGATTATACCAATAAAGAACAATTAAAGAGCAACCTGACATCTATTGTTATATCTAAAGTGCATATTGCTAAATAAATTTGTATTTGTATTAAATCAAACTGTTCAATAGAATCATGCAGTAAATCTTTGGCCTGGGTTCTGTGTGGACTAGGTGGAGGTCAACATCTGCTGTGAGTAATGGGTAATAGCATACACCTTCATTAAATCCTACCTTTGTGCCTTTGACATACGATAGAGAGGAGTTGATTCAACTCTGTGGGCACCTCTTAAGCCACGAGACCATCTTTAGATTTAACTCTAAATACTGAGAATATTCTGTCCCCCGCAGATTTGTACTGCATTGTGATCAGAACAATTAGCCCAAATTCAACAACCCCCTAATGAATTCTGCATGGAAATTATTCTCACTGGAACAAGTTGTCTTTGATTTTAATTATTAAAATTAAATAATATTAATAATAACTGCAATTACCTCAGCCAATCCCCTGACTTCAGTCAGCAGACAATAATAGCACAATCATTAGATCTGGATTTGAAGAGATTGGTGCACAGTGTAGAGTTTGGTAATAAAGTGCTTATTAGCTGTCTGCACTCACATCATAGTAAACACTGTAGTCACACTGACACTGCAATGAAAAATAAATGTAAGTAAAAATGTTCATCTTTCTCCAAAATGAGGAATCTTTGAGGTGATGAGAGCAGGAATCCAGCTTTTAAAAACCTGAAAACATAACAAGGTCTGTGTGGGTCTTCAGGGCTCAAACGGTTAAACATTACACACTTATTCTCAGTGGCTCTTTCCCAGCGTAGCAATGATATCTCCACTACACAGTGCTCAGTGTGTGTGTGTCAGTGATTGGTTTCTGTTTTATGGACTGGCTTTCAGAGTGCTAGTAATCCGTAGAAATAAATCTGCTTTATTTGACCTTAGTGTTAACTCCAATAAAATACACTTTACTGCTGGGAGGATACACACACACACACACACACAAGCCGGCTATCGGTTCATAGCTGGTCATTTGACAACATTTATAATGACACCTTCAGAACTGATTCAGTGACACACAAAGCAAAGAACGGACTTCTGTGTGATATTATATTTTACTGGTTACCAGGGTCAACATGAGCTCAGAGTTACAGGTTAGATAACTAGAACTGTTCTCAGCTGGTGTTGGCATCTGCCAGTGTCGGCGAACCTGTTCTACAGGGAGAAGAGGGTCCAGCCGTCACCTGTGGTCGCGTGTGTGGTGGATAAATAGACCGATGGAGTCTTTGGGACCCGTCTAGGTTTTTGATGAAGAAGCATTTAATTTTCCCCATGCTGACCCCTGACCACTACAAAACTGCAACCACCAGGTGGTGTTACTGTTGACCAGGATAGGATAGGGGACATAATTTTCCTACTTCTATTTGTAGGACTTGTGTGGGACTCTTAACCTTTATCATCATATTTCACAGATTTGCAGCTCCATGTTGCATTTAACATCAAATCAGAAAGTATGCCCTTCAAATAGTCACATGGTCAGTTGGCTTTTATGCAAAGCCCCCCTAAAAATTAGCTCCAATACAAACGAACAATAAGTGAGAGAGTACCACAAGAAATGTTTCATATGGTACCAGATATTGTGAACAGGATGTAGCTGTGAGTTTGGTGGGTGTTGTTGCGTATCAGAGCTTTGAACCTAATGTGAACAGGGGTGTGACATGTGACCAAGAAGGACACAATTATTTTTTTCAAATAATGATAAATAACTAATAATGGCATAAATAGAGAGCAGTGATATTGGAACAAAAAAGTCAGTGAATTTGGGGAAAGGGCTCAGTCAGTGGTCAGCAATGTTAATCAGTTTTATAAAAGAAATAAACAGGAAACAACTTACTTTCTTCATTTCATATTCCCGTTGTCATAGGCTGTCTTGTTCCTGTCACATCCAATCACAATGTAGGAAAGACTTCCACTTCTCATAATTAGGACAAGATGTTCTATTCTGATGAGGTGCAGCATGGATAATAAGGTCCAGATTCTCAGACAATTAGAACATCATGCTATGCCCACATACAAATACAGCACTGTGAAAGTATTTCTTTTGCATATGTAATTACAAAACTATAACCAGTATAAATACAAACTCATTTTAAATGGTGATTTTTGTTTACTAAAGGAAAGAAACTGTCCAAACTTGCCTGGTCCTGTTAGAAAAAAGTAATTCAGTTCAATTCAACAGCAATTATATAGCACAAAATCACAACCAATTTCAGCTCAAGGCACTTTACAGTGTTTAAGACCCTACACAAGATAAATATATTCAGAATCGTGTGGAAAACCCAACAGTCCTTGTGCATTTATGTCCACAGATATGCTACCATTACATGTCGTTAACTATGTATCTTCTAGTCACTGTCCATGGTGCTGAACTTTATCACTAAAATGTTTTCTACTCAAAGATAATGAGAAAAAAATCAATAAGTGAGAAGATAAAAATATTTTGAAAAATGAGTAACATTCAGAGTTGAGTATAAAAGTTACCTTGTGATGTATACGGTGGGGTAGGAGACACACTGTTTGTACCTATTAAAGCAAGTCTCACTTGTGTTGCTGGCTGAGAGTGTAAATCCACTGAAACAAAATGAAACACGGGGAAAATCCTGTTTAAGAACAAACGAAAACGAGACAGATCACTTTCTCTTAAACCACTGAATTAAACTGATAGCCATCGCTATTGTTACAGACTCAACAAGGACCTAAATAACTACTGCCTGTGCGCACACACACACACACACACACACACACACACATACACACAGACATGCACACACTATCTGTCCTCCTGTTCTGCATCCTGTATCTCTGTACAGCCACAGCAAAATTTGTGGTGCTAAAAATGTTGTCTTACTGTACACTCTTACAGTTTTCAGTAATGTCACAGAACCCTACACATATGCTGCATATGATGCGTTCCCACAGGAAAGATTCCACAGCAGGTGACTGGTTGTGGTTAGCTCCAGATCAGCATCTTGAATAAACCATGAAGGAGTCATTTATACTGCAGTTATGCACGTTATGCAAAATGAAATTGCAATGAAAGTGCAGTTGAGGCTCTGAACTTTACATGTCAGGACCAAACGAACTCATTACCACTCATTACAAGGACCTTTTTTTTTTTTTACATTACAAGGACCTAAATAACTACTGCCTGTGCACGTACACACACACGCGCACACACACACACACACACACACACAGCTGTCGAGTAAAACATCAGTGCTCCAGGCAGAGAAATGTGGCATGTGTGCAGCAGCAGAAAAAAGCAAATAAAGCAAATAGTGTTATCAGTAATTTAACAGCAGGCTGATATGGCCTATTGATCTGTTCACTGGAATCTTTTATCTGCACAACACAATGTATCCACTCTGCTGTTTATAACCCCCCCAACCTCTAACCACCAGCCACACACAGTAAAACACAAGCTGCAGTCTAAACACACGCACATGAATATGAACACAGTGAGAGAAGAATTTTATTCCATCGCACTAAGAATGTTTCTGAAGACCTGACCATGTCATTTTTTATTCTGCCACTAGGAGTCACCACAGCTGAAAAGTTTCAATATGTCATAAACAGATATTTACCCTGAGCTGGCTCAGGTTCAGATTCTTCAACTAGTCCGGTTCAATACTGTGTATAATATGAGACTGGATCCAAGTGGATCTGAATGGACTTGAATCCAAACAGGTTGTCTTTTATGAAATGTCTTATTATCGGTGCATTAGACAAAGACATTCATTTTTTGAACCTAACCTAAATCTACCATACCCAGTACAAAGATTTATAGTATTATGACTTTACATTTCACTAGTGACTGTGTGTATGCCCCCACAGCCTAAGTAATGTAAGAACATACACACTGAGCGGACGTTCTCTCCTCGCTGCTCTCTCTCCATCACAGCATTATAGAATGAAACGAGCAGCACTGTAGTTAAAATGCCCAATAAATCCATTCTCATCAACCAATGTGCAGCAATTACATCTCCTTTATGGCAGCTGTGTTGCCGGTGGCATCCGCAAACCTTTGGTTAATTAAGATCCTCCCATTAAGATACTAATTAACAATTAGCATAAACATAATTAGAGAAAGCTGACATTTGGCATGCACCATTGTTCAAATAATTCCTAGAAATTGCCCTCAGAGAGGTTTTTGTCAGAGGAGGATAATGGCAGCACTTTGTCACACACACACAAACAAACACACACACACACACACACAAACACATATCAGCATCACAATTAGCCAGTCAGCTTGTTGTGTGTGTGTGTGTGTGTTGAGAGAGAGAAACACACTGACACATAGTCTACCTAAGTGAAAAAATGTAAATCAGATTTTTCTGTACGTTCCATCCTCCTTTGGTAGAAGTACACAAAATCAATAATCGAGTAAAAGAGCAAATACAAGTCTAAAAAAGTACAAGTCCAATTAACACTTGAAAATTTTTAGAATCTGCATTTGCAAATCAATGAAGTTGATTAAAGGAAATTAGACAGATGGACTTGGATCTGGTTGGACGTAGATCTCAGATCAAGACTCAATTACTAGCAAATCACAGGAGCCATGAATATTTCTATTCTCCATTTACACTCTTATGATATATTTTCTTCTCTTCCAGAGTTCTTCTGATTTGGCTGAGGATGCGGCAGACACCACAAATGAACTCTGTTCTCTTTTATTAATTGCCCAGTGCTGTGGTAAAATACAACACCTCCTGTGCCCTGCGAGTCCACAGCTGCCACCTCGGCTCCAGTAAACATTCACTTTAATTCATTTGGTGACGCAAAACGGCGTGGACGAGAACAAAGCCTCGGCCTAAGCAGGCGCCAGTGCTGGCTAAAGCCTTCAGACAGATAACCAGCTGATTGATACTGACATCTCATCCCACACACACACAAACACACACACACACACACACTGACCAGTCTCCTATCATCTCCTCTCCTCTCCAATGGGTAGCAGTCTTTAGAAAATTAACTTTGAGGAGTCTGGAAGAGACATACAATTCATCACATACAACTCTGTCAACCACAACACTATTAGAGGGAGATGGGGAACGAGTGTGTGTGTGTGTGTGTGTGTGTTGCACTGACAGCTATACCACAGAAGCACTTACTGTAGGTCTTTCAGGGGTGATGTGTGTGCATGTGGGTGTATGTGTGCGATGCCATCTTTAGAGGCTTTGATAAATGTGTCTATTTGGTGGTGCATTTCAGGCACACTGGTGGTGTGTGATGGATGGATAGACAGCAGATTCCTATATGTGAGATGGGACTAAACACTGCTACACTGCTATCACCTACAGCCATCCAACCATTAACACATCAGCTTTACATACACAGAGCAAGAGGCCACCACACACAGCTCCTTATATTGAACAGGCAAGATTATAATTTTGCTTCTTAACTGTTAAAGAGCTAAATGCTCATATTGTCAGACTCAGAATCAGCATCAGCATCAGCTTTATTCGCCAAGTATGTTGCACATACAAGGAATTTGCTTCTGGACGTTTCTAGGACAGTACAGATAGAAAACAAATACATGCAAAACAATAAATTAAAGATAAATTACAGTCAAATTATAGCAAGACAGAAAGACAAGACAGTATGTATGAGTAGGTGTGTGTGTGTGTGTGTGTGTGTATCAGTGCAGTGTGCTGAGTTGTGTGCAGTTTTTGTCCATGTAGCAGCAGCAGTCAGTTGTCCATTAGTGATATTGCCTGAGGAAAGGAACTGTTCTTGTGTATGATTTTTCTAGCAAATGTAGCTCTGTAGCATTTGCCAGAGGGGAGAAGCTGGAAAAGGTTGTGTCCGGGGTGGAACTGTTCTTGTGTCTGGCTGTTCTAGCAAATGTAGCTCTGTAGCCTTTGCCAGAGGGAAGAAGCTGGAAGACGCTGTGTCTGTGCTGATATTCTCTGCCCGCTTTCTGACCCTTGAGGTGTGCAGGTCCTGAAGAGAGGGCAGAGGTGCACCAATGATCTTTTCTGCAGTTCTGACACTGTGCGCTGCAGTCTGTGCTTGTCCTGTGCAGTGGCTGCTCAAAACCAGACTGTGATGGAGGAGCAGAGGATGGACTCAACAGCAGAGTAGAACTGGATCAACAGCTCCTGTGGAAGGTGAAGGTGTACTTCCAGCTGCTGCAGGATAACGATGGTGTCTTCTGCGTACTTTGGGAGCTTCACACCTGGGTCACTGGAGATGAAGTCAATGGTGTAGGGGGAGAAGAGTAGAGGAGAGCCTTGTGAAGTGTATGAGATGAAACTGTTCCCGTCTTCACCTGTTGTGGGCTGCCTTTTCCTGCTTATGGTTCCTGTATCAACATGGATTGTTTGCTGCTCCTGCATGTTGGGTTTGATTTACAAATTTATTTCTAATCTCTAAGATCTGTAATTTACTGAATGTTAGACACAGATTGCGTGCACTGATACACAAGCTTATTTACAACCGTTTACTAATTTGCAATGTATGACGATTATTAATTTGCCAGACAGAATAGTGAAATTATGCCACACAGGTCTGAACCTCAGAGAATGGTTCAATTGACCAGATCCAGAAGAACTTTCACACAGCCTTTTCGCCTTTGAAGGCAAATTTCTGGTGACTGGATTGTCACCAGAAATTTCTGCTGGACCCTTTTAATTCTCTTTCATAACAAACCTTCAATACATTCAGACATACAACACAATATAAAAAATATCTACAGAACATGTGTTATATGGCTATATTTGGACTTTAACCCAAGGGGCCTCCAACCCAAAAATCTAAATAGTTCTTTCTAAACTTTTACAGTTCTTGGCCTTTAAACTGTAATGGTGCTTTCAGAACTTTTGCAGTTCTAGGCCTTTAAACCGTAATGGTGCTTATTATTTTTGTATTTATATTTTTTATTAAAAATCATTACTCTTCTGATAACCTAAGACATCATTTTGTCACATCAAACTGTCAATTTAGAAGTATTGCCAATATGCACAATTCGTATTAAACAGGTAGTGCTTACCTCTTGCTCTTTTCAGGTGCCTGTGCCAGTCTTAACGATGTCTGTTAAATATCTAGGTGTCAATGCATGATGCCTCTGGTATGTTGTCCAGCTCAGTCTTCCTCTCTCCTAAAGACTGGGCAAGCCCCCAATTGTTGGTCTCCATTATTTACCCTACTCGGAAACCTCTCAGGTTCATTATTTAGGAGTCAGAAGCCATTCAATTTAAAGTTAATATCAGCTTTAATATTAGAAGAATAGTGCAGAGTGCTATCTAACCAACAGACAGAATGTAAGTCAGCTGGGCAGTCCAGACTGACTCACTTACAGACCCATATAAATGTGCTATTGTACAATAGAACATCCTCTTCTTCCTTTTGTCTTCTGATTGGCTCATCACCGTTGCTACCTCCTGGTAGCTTCCTAGCTTGCAGACCTTCTTATCCACGTGGCTGTTGCTTCCTGCATGCTGCTCTTTGCACCCTGCACAGACAAATACTAGAAAGTGCATATGCACAGAGATAACGTCACACCTTTCTAAAACTTAGCGAAGTTCCCCTAAAACTAAATCACCTTCTCTTGAAACAGACATTAGTAACATGTTTCATTTTCCTGTCTAAAATGTCACCCTATATCTGGTTTTGTCTATGAACTTCTGAACTTCCTTTTGCATAGGCAAGCAAAAAAAGTTAAGGTTAAAGGTTAAGTATCTGCCCTGTAAAAAATGATCAAGGCTATATTTGCAATTTATATTTGCTAAATATTCAATAGTAGCATAAAAGTTTTAAGACTTATGTTTTACACATATAATATTGTTAAAAAAATCCAATAAAAGTCTTTTCTCTGGTCCCCTTCCCAATCTGATCAGTGATGACATGTTTATCCGCATGTCGTCTATTAATCACTGGCTGTCTACGTGGTGTCCCGAGAACAACGTGGGCTACATAGATAACTGGAAAATGTTTTGGAGAAAACCTGGGCTGAATAGAAGAGATGGCCCAGGATGCTTCGATAGCGGCCTTAAGCTCATCCAGAGTGTTGAGTTTTGTGTCTCTCAACTTTCTCAACCAAATATCCCACAGATTCTCTATGGGGTTCAGGTCAGGAGAGTTGGCAGGCCAACTGAGCACAGTAATCCCATGGTCAGTAAAGCATTTACCAGTGGTTTTGGCACTGTGAGCAGGTGTCAGGTCGTGCTGAAAAATTAAATCTCCATCTCCATAAAGCTTTTCAGCAGATGGAAGCATGAAGTGCTCCAAAATCT
>JAUMHF010000002.1:1187362-1206798 GCA_032359275.1 Microctenopoma steveboyesi | reverse complement strand
CTGTCCTCCGTCCGCTGAGGTCCTTTGAGGTCTTCTTGCCCTCGGTCAGCCACCTAGAAGGAAAATCTAAACGATGACATGGGAGTAGATGGGAGTAGTTCAGATCTCTAGTATCATGCTCCTGATTGCTGTCCCCATGTGTATCTCTGGAAAAACCTGCTAGGAGTCAAAAGTCATGTTTTTCTACATTAATTTGGGATGAAACGTAATTTCTATACAGTAACCACTCCACATGGCACATGCTATAGTGAATTTAGGTCAGTACCATTGATTTGTATCACCTTAAAAGTAGATGAGTTTATCGCATTAAAACAAAATTCAACGCAGAATAAAACTCAATCGCACACAGTGGCATATCTGTTGTTTGTCAGTGTGTTGCAGAGGCTGCAGGTAAATCTGCTCTACATCGTGTCTGCTGGCCGCAGTCTTAAATCTACAACATTGTGGTGAGCAGAGCTTTGCTAACCTCAGACAGCCACCTCTGTGGCACCACTATCACTCACTGTGTGAGTGTGTGTGTGTGTGACCAGACAATACTCCAGATAACCTGATGTTATTGATGCTCAGGACCACAGAGCCACTGCTATCTACATGTGCTGCATAACACACGCACACACACACACACACACACACACACACACACACACACACACAGTGTGACATGCAGTACATTCCCTAACCTTTAAGTAATATTAACCAAACCCATTAGGGTTAGGTTAGCATTAGCTAAACTAACCTAATGCTAACCATAAACCTAAAAGCATCTCCATTCTCACATGTTCCAGTCTTACTCACCTCTTTCTCCCTGCCTCCTCACCACTTTTTCCTCTCCTCCCTCCCTCCCTCTTTGTCTCCCACCCATTTATCTAAATCTGTGCTCTCCTTAACCACTTCTTATCAGAAGTGGCGGTCGCTCTCCATCCTTAAACATGCTGCTCTAGATTTTAATTTTCTTTAGATTAATGTTCTCCTCTCCTCTCTTAATGCCTTTAGCATTCAGCTATCTGCCTCCTTGTATCTGTGCACACATACACAGCTCATGCTCATACACAGAATTTAAGCAGCTTAAATACACATATTTGTCTCTTCTCTTCTTCAGCATCCATGCACTGAAATTACACACACACACACACATACGAAATATATATATACATATATAATCAGTATCTATACACAGAACATAGAACAGTCAGGCAGCAGGCTCAGAAAATGAAATGGACACTTTTCTTAAATTTCCTGTAAATTAGATAGTGTGTTGGAACACTCAAGTGAAGAGAAGAAAAATACTTCTTCATTGCACTGAGCAAACCGGGGCAGAGCAGATCAAACGTTCTGTTGTTGGGTGCAGCTACAAACAGCCAGCAGCTCGGGGTAAAAATCCAATTAGTACCATTCAGGATTTTTTGTAATGGCTTTTTTGCCATTTTGATGAGAATATGTTTTGAATCTAATATTTATCCCACTGCTCTGTAGGCTGTGAACGTCACACTGGGAATCAATCAAACATTATTATACTATACTGATTATTTTGTTTTATTAATTCCATTCTGAAATGTAGCTATTTAATCTAACCATCAAATGCAGAGTGAGGTAAAAGTATGTTATTCTCCTGTGAAATACAGTGAAGTCAAAGGAGAAGTAGCAGTGGTACTGAACAAACATTTTTTCTTTACTTAACTTACTTAAGTTAGATAACTTTTAGATACTGGATCCTAATCTTAGTAAATCTGTCAAATCAAATGTTACAGATCAAGTCTGGTCACATTTTGAATTTAAATATTTTCAACAATTTCTATGCAATAAGCAGTAAATAGTGGTGTATTAAAATCAGATTTATTTTTCCTTCCTCTCAGCTTTATTGTCCAAAAATGAGTCAATCTGTGCTGCCACAAATACTAACAAGTGACTATGCACATTTTAAATCCTGGAGACACCTGAAATTGTCGCTAGTGTGGCAGATTAGGTTCAGAAACCTGGTTCTAATCTCATGTCTTATTTTACTGTATTCACTGCCTTTAATGCAGTTTACATTTAGTGCAAACAGAAGAACAATGATCTGCAGTCTCTACTCTGGATATGTTGGACTAACCTTCAGTATTTAAAAACAGCTACTTAAAATTATTACAATTATAAGTTTGCACTGAAGCATCTGTGTTTAACTAAGATGCTGAAGTGATCTTCAAAAGGACTGTTAGTTTTGTAAGGATATAACTGCATAATTACATGTAGGAGTAATTATTTCTTAAGAGGTCTCGTAGCAGTGAATGTAGCAGCAATACATTCTAATTAAGCCTGAGACTGACGAAAAGCAGCAATAAAATTAGCTGGCAATCACTATTAGCAGAGTCAATTACTACACATTAGTAAGCCAAGGACACACACGCAGACTTCTATTGGGTTTCAACATTTCAACCTCATCTCACGCTCTCTTCTAGTCCCCTACCCACTCCCACACACCACACACCACACACCACACACACTGATATCCCAGGCCTCTATAATTATTTTAATAGGATTTTCTCTCTATTCAGCCTGAGCTTGTTGCTTTAATAACACCATTACAACCTGAATATAACCTCAATATATTACTGCCTGATATTGCTTTGCTGCCCGCCGTTGCGTTCTGTGTGTATGCGTGTGTGTGCATGTTGGGGTTAATAAGCTGCTGTGTGTTTTAGAAGAGGCACTTGGCCTTGCTGCTCCCTCTTTGTCTCAGACCATTGTGCGGCAGGGGAGAAAGAGAGCGCTGACAACGGCAGAATAGCCTCTGGAGAATAAAACAGCGGTCATTGTTTTCTATTAGCTAACTCTCCTCTGTGCGTTCTTTAACCTCATCTCCTCATTTTACATTAAAATGAAATTGGCTGGGGAAATGTGAATAACTGTATGTCCATCACAGAGAAATACGCTTCTCCTTTTATCTGGGCTATATATTAAAGCTGCTCCCACCAGCACGCTCTTTTCTCAAGAATAATGTTTAATTCCCTTAAACATGAGTATTAATTAGTGCAGATCTGCATCTCAATGGGAGCGCCTTTCATGTTGTGGCCCATGGCTGAGGGCCTCTGTGGGCCCTTTCACAAACACTGGCGGCTAATACGGTACCACCACAAACATGAGAAAAAGCTGCATGGGTTTTCTAACAGACAGGTGTATAATGATTGTTGCTATTATGGAAGCAGCCTCTAACTCTGTGGTGATGACTTCATTCTAATCTTGCACACTGTTCTTTTCAGCTCTGAGGCCTTCACATACTCTGCAGCTGCAGGTGAGTGTGTTTGTCATTGTATAAACCCACTCACTCAGCAACAGTAATCTCCATACATTAGTAGACTTGTGTAAAAGAAATTGGGATGCTTACATGATGTATACTTTGTACTGTACTCAGCAGGACAGTTATTTAGAGTAGAACACTGCAATAGTTTAATCCACGGAAATGTTGATTTTTAAAAAAAACTTTTTTTACTTTTACAATTGCTCGTTCAGGATAACCAGAGCCAGCTAATCAGTAGCAGTTTTAGTAAACTAAAGTGACCCATGCTGTGTAATGTTGCATCATCTAGATCACTTTTTGCCCCACGCTCAGAAATAGATTTTAGTGATGCAGACATAAGCACAATAAAGTTGTCCATCTGAATGCTGTATAGTTCCCAACTCTAAGTTAAAAAAAAGACATTGTTTCCTATTGTATAGAGAATGACCAAAGTCTTGGTTAAGTAGTATTTTTCTGCTTACGGTAAGGGGTAATTGAAATCAGAGAATGAGCCACAACATGCAGGAACAGTTTTATTTCAATATAATCCTAGCTGCCATTTGTGCAGCTGGATTTGTAGACTGGGTGTCATTCTGAATCAAAAGTTATTCTTAAATATCTGCCTGCTTAAATAAAGGTTAGATTAAGGGAGACAAATTAGAGGAAAATGTTAAATTAAAGTAGAAAGTAATAAAGTTATTCATCGATGAGTTGTCTCTGCTGATCATCTCCAGTAACTGCGCTTTCAACGTGCTGCTTCATTATCTCTGCAATAATCCCAATCTCACTCAAGTCAGAATACATTATCTACCTGAGATGACATTATCACTGTCTACTTCAATGACATTAGCATGTCAGTTTGACGGAGAGACGTGCAGCTAATCCAACGCATGGCTGCATCCTGAAGAGCTTCAGGCGGCCAATCAGCTGTCAGAGGCACAGATGTCTCCTCCTCTTAGGCTGATGAGCAGTCAGTCAGTCTGAACCTGAAAGCAGGTTAATTCTGCATAGGCCTGTTCACACACTCTGCAGATACATTGTAAATGTCGCGCAACATTTACACATAAACTAAAAACAACACAGCTCATACACAATGTGAGAAATTAGTGATAACAATTCTAGCCACAGACAGATTATAGGAAAATAGGTCCCCAGGCTGAAACACAAACAAAAACAGTTAGTACATAAACTGAGAATCGAATAGATGTCTCTCGAAAACAAAGCAAATAAGGTAAATAAATGATGCTGAACTATACCTTTTCTCTTTGGTTAATACTGAAAAGTTCATTTTAAGCATTAAATCCACAATGTGAAATGAAAAGTATTGCATTAAAAAGATGAGCAAATTGTTGCGATGGTAATACATTCTTAGCATATAATATTGTGTACTGCTGCTTCTAACCACTGACAGAAACTGATTCCACCTGTCTGCTGAATATCTGATGTTATTTAGCAGACAGATGAGACTCAGATATGACTAACACATGTGGATAGAATTGATTTCTGACTTATAATTAATATTACAGATATTGTGTTGTTCTTTGTTGCCTGTTTGTTTCTCTCTCTCTAACCGGTTGAGGCAGATGACTGCCCACCATCAGCCTGGTGTATGCAGCTGTTAAAACTTATAAAGTGAGGTTACTTGAATTATCAGTTCAGATCATTTAACGTGTACTATTTCTCACAGAACTCTGAGATTTGGGTCTACTGTATGATGTAACTGTCCAGAAAGGTTGGTGCTGAGTAGAGCAGTCTGGCCCTCAGCTACTAGTTTGTATTCTTTCATGCTTCTGCTTTCAAAACTTGTTTTACAACCCAGCAGATAAAATCCATATTTTCCTCTGTTTCCTTTACAAATTATTAGATTTTGCATGAAAATACAAGCCTGGCAATGATAGATGAATCCTTTCCATTCCCAGCGCAGCCCTGTTCCAAAACCTGGAGGTGAGAGAACTGCCCGCGGTTTCTGGGTTCTGGTGTGTAATAATAAGCCGCACAGTCAGCGTGATGAAGCCTGACAAGCCGCTACTGTAATGTTTTTACAAGGCGAGGCTTTGGGTCAGGGCTACATTGAGTTTCCAGGGACAGCAATTCACTCACCTGTGCAAATCAACAGAGAGAGGGAGAGAGAAAGAGAGAGAGAGAGTAATGAAACAAATGAAATGCACTTATAGCGCAGCTGTGGCTGCATCACATTAGTGAATATCTGACATGATACTAGTGCTTATGTAAGAGACTTAGACCTGATATAATATTCCAGTTAATAGTCTAATCCAGTCCCATGCCTGCTGTCGCCAGGTTATAGCCCTATCCCTGCCACAGCCTATTCACAGAGATAATAAACGAGCATGGTGATGGGCTGTATATCCCTCCTCAGCCTGATAAAACGCCAGCATGGAAATGAAATTTTGCTTTTGCTGAAACATTATGATTTATGGATTGTGAGCACAGCACTGGTGGCCTGTGTGTCCCGGTGTGCATAGAATAATGCGCTCACATTTACGTGAAACTATTGCATGTGTGTCCACTGTGTGTCCACTGTGTGTGTGTGTGTGTCTCTGTGTGTGTGAGTAGTCAGCTCATTTAAGCACTGCATCTGTCTGTGATTAGAATTTTCTTATTTATATAGTGTATTCCACTGAGTGAAAGGTCAGATGACTAATCGCTTTACAACAGCTGTGGCTGTGAACATTAAGACCTGTGCTGCTATTGATAATACAATAATACATTCAATTCATAATTTCATGGAAAATATATATGTATTGAGCAACTCTTTACTTTGACTATAATGAGTAGAATATGTTTATGAACAGTCTGCTTTTAAAGCAATGATCCTGGGATTGTTAGGAGTTCCAGCATCAGGCTTTAGATGAGAAGTGAATGTCTGTTGCCACTAAACAGCAATTTTGGAATTTGAACAGATTAAAATGTGACTTTTGTCTGTTCCGCACTGATGATTAATTTTGTTCTCCACCCCAGTTATCCATTTTTTAAAGCTGTAATTGGATGAAATAACAAATACGTCCTGAAATTATAGTTGATAATTAATGTTTTCACTCATACTAACATACAACCGCACACGTCAAGGTCTCACACATACAGGTAAAAGTATCTGTTAAGTAATCAGTAACAGCTGACATTACACTACAGCACCCTTAAGATGTAATGTTCTTATTTATTGTTATGAAATGTAAATAATTTATATCTGATAATAATAAATATGTATAGTACTCTAACTACCACTGTCTGTCATTGATTCCGTTTATACAATGAAAAATATTAGTTAAAATATATGCTAACTAGGAGTATGTTATTTTGGATTCTAAACCATTTATTACACACACACACATACACATACACAACCTGCAGGACATTTCGACCTCTGCAGTATTTTCAAAAAATTTTCAGCTCTTCCTAACCTATTAAGGTGATCTGTGTCTTGGTGTGTGTGTGTGTGTGTGTGAGCGTGTGGGCAGCACCACTCAATTGACCTCAGGGTCAAACCACTTGACCTGTGACCTCCCTAAGGTCCACCCTCTCACTCAAATGCCCCCACTCAGACAGAGAGCAAGTGGCTTTATGGTCAAAACCCACAAAATAAGTTTCAATTTAGTTGAATTGAAATTACCCCTAATTTTTTTTCAATTTAAACAGTTGTTAGTGTGTGTTTATATCCAGGAGTGTATCTAGATACTGAGGTAGACTTCCAATAAATTCATTTTAATATCACACATAGATAAAGTTCAGGGGATTTGCACATGGACCAGATCACAGCCGAGATCTATACTTCATTAGAACTGATTTCTCCTGTTGCCATCCAAACATTCAGCGTGTGCAGAGAGTCAGTGATGCAGTGATGGCTTTTCAGTCTTACTCCATCTAGTGGTGAGACGAGTTAACACAGTACAGGGGCGGCTGTGGCTTAGGAGGTAGAGCAGTCGCCTGCCAATCAGAAGATTGGTGGTTCAATTCCCCTCCTCCTTCAGTCCTTCGACATATGAATTAATATGTCGAAGTTTCCTTGGGCAAGAAACTACACTCTAAGTTGCCCCCGGTGAGTCTGGTCAGCTGCATAGCAGCTCTGCCATCAGTGTATGAGTGTGTGTGTGCTTGTGTGTGTGAATGGGTGACTGGGAAGCAGTGTAAAGCGCTTTGAGTACCACTCTAGGTAGAAAAGCGCTATATAAGTGCAGACTATTTATAATTTACAGTACAGGATGGTATGGAAAAGTACTTTGATCATTCGTTCATTCAGATTCTGATTTTATTTTTCACATGCACAGTCATACACAGTACGATATGCAGTGAAATGCTTAGACGACCAATAACAACCTTAGAAATGTTAAAAACAAAAGAACACAAAACAATATAAAAGAACAATAAAATTACAGAAAATACAATAAGTAGAATACAGAATACAATAAGTAAAGTGATGCAGAAAGTAGCTAATGCTATTGTGGATATGATGTTGTGATATGGTGGAACGGATTAGTGAGGTCCATGAGGTCTGGTAGCTCAATGGGTTAGTCGTCAGACTGGGATGCAGAAGGTTGTGAATTCGAACCCCGTCTGACTCCTAATCCATCTCCTACCAAGATTCCTGATCTCCTTCAGGTAGGCCGACTCGTTGTCGTGAGAGATCAGGCCCACTATGACTGCGTCATCAGCAAACTTGATGATGTTGGTGGAACTGGTGTTGGCCATGCAGTCATGTGTGTACAAGCAGTACAGCAAGGGACTCAGAACACAACACTACGGTGCTGAGAGCGAGGCACGCTAAGACCTGTCCGCCCATCCTCACTGCCTGTGGTCTGCGAGTTAGGAAATTAGAGATCCACTGGCACATGGATGGGCTGAGTCCCAGGTGCTCCAGCTTGGTAAGTATGTGGGGGTGAGTATGGAGGGGATCATGGTATTAAATGCTGAGCTGTAGTGGATGAACAGCATTTTAACACAATTCCCCCTCCTAGTGTCCAGGTTAGTTAGTAAGAAGTGTGAAGGAGGTGAGATATGGCATCCTCAGTAGACCGATTAGCACGGTAAGCAAATTGTAGTGGGTCGAGTGTATCCGATAGTGAAGAAGTGATGAAGTTCTTGACCAGTTGCTCGAAGCACTTCATCACTACTGAAGTGAGGGCTACTGGGCGGTAGTCATTGAGGGAAGCAGGTGCCATTATCATTAGCATCAAAATAATTATTACTAGTACAATTAGCATCGTTAGCTGCAGCATCAAAGCGAGCATAGAAGATGCTCAGCTCCACTGCCATAGACCCGTCTGCAATCCTCATACCAGATGTGGTTGGTTTATAGTCAGTTATTGTCCCTGTTATTCAGTCAGTTATTGTTATTAGTCCCTGCCATAGGCTACTAGAGTCACTCTGTTGGAGGTGTGACTCGCACGTTATATGACTCAGCCTTCTGTAGGTTTATGTCACATGCAAGTCCTGCATTACAGGTGTGAGATCTTAGACCATTGCTGACAATTTTGTCCACCCACGACTTCTGATTGGGAAACGTTCTGATGGTAATTTTCTGCGCTAGTTTCCTGATGAATCCCACAACCGTTTCAGTAAACTCACTGATGTCATTGGAGCTGCGCCAAAACATGTCCCAGTCTATATAAGTGCCTCA
Source organism: Microctenopoma steveboyesi (assembly GCA_032359275.1). Classification (NCBI taxonomy): domain Eukaryota; kingdom Metazoa; phylum Chordata; class Actinopteri; order Anabantiformes; family Anabantidae; genus Microctenopoma; species Microctenopoma steveboyesi. The sequence goes on along the minus strand of JAUMHF010000002.1, from coordinate 1,197,913 downwards.
TGTAGCACGCTTAAGCCAGTGTCACTATTGGCTTGAGGTGGGATGTAAACAGCACTTACTATGACTGATGTGAACTTCCAAGGAAGGTAGAAATGACGACACAAGATGGACAGTAGTTCCAAGTTGGGTGTGCAGGAGCGTGTAAGGGGAACAATTTTGCGCTGTTGCACCAGCTGTTGTTTCCATTAGACACACCACCTCCCCTCGACTTCCCCGTATCCTGTGTCTTGTCCATGCGGTAAACCAAGAAAGCCTCAGTCAGCTGGATGGCATGGTCTGGAACCGCTAGGTTCAGCCATGTCTCGGTGAAGCAGGAGATTGCAGTCCCGAATGTCTCTCTGGAACTAACCCTGACCCTGACATCGTTAAGTTTGTTTTTTAGTGACTGGATGTTGGTGAGCACGATGCTAGGCTGAGGTGTACAGTGTGCACGGGCTCTCAGCCTTTCCTGATGCCAGCTCGCTTTTCCCGGGGCCGCTGCTTCGCGTTGCGTACTTTTTCCTCCCTCCTTTCCAGTTCTGATCTGGGGTTAAAAACTTTAAATTGTGAGTACATTGTATACCAATAGAAACAAGGGTGTCTCTATTATACCTAATGTACTCAATAGCTGTGTTTTTGCAGGTCTATGGTTGCAGAGAGATTTGTTTAAAGACAAAAACAAAGTTAAAGAGGTCGGAGCAGTCGTCACAGCAGTTGACCTCACTGAGGCCATCTAGGTAGATCATTTAACCGTCTTTCTGTTGACTTTGGTTTTCAGCAGTGTACATGTGTAGTTCCTGCTGCGGCTTTCAGATTACTGTCCAGTTTAATAAATTCACCAAGATCTTCCACATGTGTCCACCTGACACCTGGACTTCATTAAGCTGTGTGACGTCACCTGTCATCTCACACATGCTTCTTCTCTTCCTCTCTCTGCTCACGCACCTGCTCACACTAAGCTTCTGATTCTCCAGGTGTGCCACTAAATGTCTGCACTTGTCCCTGGTCCACCTCCCCCTTCCTTCTTCTCCTCCTCTTCCTCCCACAATACACACCTCTCTTCTTCTACCCTCTGTTCTCCTGCTTCATGGTAGGTCTTCCCACATCCCCTCTCCCTGCCCCCTCCCTCCCTCCCCTCCACTCCCTTGCTCCTCATCTGTGTCGCTTTTGGCAGCCTATTTAAATGCTCCATTGGAGAAAGATTAAGGTTTATGCAAGGTCAGTGTGGGATGTGATAATTATAATCACAGCTTTTTGCCTGGCCAATGACAGCCATTTGTTATTCTCAGCTCAGTGGCTTCAGAAGCCCCTGGGGGTGGGGGTGGGGGGGGTGTTGACAAGAGGCTGGCTGATTTACTGGGCCTCCTCCTCCCCCTCCTCTCACAACACAGAGCTGCCTTGGGCTGTGTATGTTTCTCTCCTCCTCCTCTCTTTATCCCTCCTTTCTTTCATCACTCTTTCTCTTGGCATATTCATCCACCTTTCTTCCTTTTCATCATCTTGACCTTTACTTGTAGCCTACCTGCACTTTCTTCTCTCCACCTCGCTCTCATGGTTTAGACAGATCTGCTGAGGGAATGGAACGTGTGTGAAGCCAAAGAGGGAAACGGCCAAAAGAAAATCATAAGGACAAATCACTGATTGATTATTTCATATGTGAATAGCATGATGGAAAGCTTGCAGGACATGGATTATGTTCAGGCTAAAAAACTTTTTGTTTTCATGTGACATGTGCTGACACAGAGAGAACGTGTCTGAATAATCAAAGGTCAATAAACTTTACAAGACTGAATGTAACTGTTACCCAGAGTGATTCCAGCTGGGACGCAAGCCTCCCAGTTTAGAAGTGCTGAAGTTGCAGCTTCTTTATGAGATTAAAGCTGTACTAATCAATATTTGTATCAGAAAATTTGTAATGAGTTGTATGAGTAATGTGAAGATGCATCCATTGATATGGATTCTCCACCTTTACACAATGCTTAGTGTCTTTCAGCTCATTTTTTAGTTTTAGCGCCACCAAAACTCAAATGTTTTAGTTTTGAGCCTCTCATCCACCTTGTTTGCAGCATTTAAAAAAAGCTCAGAACAAACAAGACAAGTAAAAAATGGCATCTCTACAGCACATATGATCAGAAGCTGTTCTGATCATTTTCACACTTTTTGCAGGTCAACCCAGAAGCTAGCATCACCCTGGATCCCTGAACCAGCAGGATTTTTCCACTGGATTTTGGACTGTTGAAGAGAGTAAGAGTAAGAGTCTGTACGAAAGTAATATTCATATATTTTACTCATTAAGCTAATCTTTCCAAACACCAGATCTTTGTGACTTTCCCCAGATGTAAGAAGCTAGTGTTAGCTTTTAAAGTATTTCCTTTCAGACTTAACAACATCCACGGTTGCATGACTTTAAAAACAAGTTTCATTACTTGGCAAGAGGATACCAAAGTGTATCATCAACCGTAATCAATTATTGCACTGATTCTTGATGTTCGAAATGTTTTTTGGGTCAATATGCTTCACATGATAAGTGCTAATTCTGGTTTGCAAAGATGTTAGCAATATGAAATGTTTAAAGCTTTAGTATTTAAGGCCAAGGCCACATTATCTAACGTGTGACAGTAACGTGTAACCTGCTTGCTGCAGGGTTCTACTTGCTCTTCATCAGCAATGGCTGGAGCAATCTCAGTCTGGAGTCTTGTCTACAGGGAGCTGCCCCTTACAGCCTCATTCTATAGTGGTGTCTGACTGGAGCTGCCCAGAACAAGCCCATCTTAATCCTCTGCACACCCAGTCTCTACCAAATGCCACTGGGAGCTAACCATTGCAACCTTCTTTTCTGTAGTCTCAGCGCATGTTACTCAAAAGGGCTGTGGGGTCACTGTTGTGGTTATTTTCACCTTTGAGTTTCCCTAAATTCTAATCCTTAATGCTGTGAACACAGCCATGTTTCAGCTCACCATGTGCACCATGAGGTAACCAAGCCTTCATCCATCATCCCTCCACTCAGCCAATACCGCCAGATATGTTTGAGTGGTCACAACAGCTGCTGGGGAATAGATTTGTGCAGCTCACACACACACACAGGACTAGTCATGAGCAGGGATCACAGTGTTTTCTAGTTGACTGGTGTTACAACCTGAAGTAAGCAGAGAGAGAGCAAAAGGTCAGGGTCAGACGTCCCGTCTTCCCGTGCTTTTAGCGTGAAATGAATGCTTGAACATACATTTGGCTCTTCTGCTTCTTGAATTCGTTTTGTGCATATGAGACATTGGGATAATATTTTCATTAGAGACTACCTCTTTATTTAATTTTGCGTAGCTGTATTCTTTACATTCATATGACTAGCGTTGTGATAAACACCCCACCGCGGCTGTGGCTCAGGAGGTAGAGCAGTCGCCTGCCAATCAGTAGATTGGTGGTATAATTCCCCACCTCCTTCAGTCATATGTCGAAGTTTCCTTGGGCAAGACACTGAACCCCAAGTTGCCCCCGGTGTGTCAAGTCAGCTGCATAGCAGCTCTGCCATCGGTGTATGAGTGTGTGTGAATGGGTGAATGAGAAGCATTGTAAAGCGTTTTGAGTACCAGTCTAGGTAGAAAAATGCTATATAAGTGCGGACCATTTACCATTTACTTACTAAACTTGCCGACAGATACATACTCACCTATTGGGAGGTGAATTCTGCAGAGCATGCTGCAGTCAGGCCATGCATAAATTGTTTCAATTGCAGCACATCAAAGCAGCTTCAACATGTCCACTTTCTCAGGGTGAATCTCCTGGACAATGACCTGCTGTAAGAGGCACATTGAGACCACTGCTATGTCAGATCAAAAACTATTGTTTATTGTCGACATATGAACAAGCTCAAAATGACACAGTCTCAATGCTGCAGCAGCATTTAACTAATGGATTTTGGTAAATAGAACTTGTCTGTGAATCCAATTTGGCTAAAGCCAGCTTGAAGACTGCAGTGCTGTAAAGAAACAGGAATGGCTGCCGCCTCCCTAATTGTCTCTGCCTGTGTCCAACAGAGTCTTTTTGAAGGACAGGGTCTCTCATTAGGCATTCACACCCAGGGCTTGCTCCAATTGGGCTGCCTAAAGAATCTAAAGGCAATGCAGTTGTGTAATTTGCACACAAAGTGGTCTGGATTGATCCAAAATAAACCTCTCAACTTTAAATGTGGGTGGGAAGAGGGAGGGCGTATAATTGCATCATTTAGTGAATTGATTGGCTGAGAGTCGATGGAAGGGAATCAGGAAGCAGCAGATAAACGGTGACAGCAGTGCCTTTTAGAGCGAGGACCCATCGACGCAAAGATACACATGCCGAGACAAGAAACACACACAGGTTTGACGCACTAAAGCAAAGGTACACACAGTGAAAGCACCCCTAGAAACACAAACTGATAAACTGAGACTCAAACATAAAAACAGACACACACCCACACAGAGTCAGATTAGACAACACAAAGAGGGCCCAAGTCCACATAACACAGTGAGCATGGCAGGGCGGGACAATGGAAGACAGAATTAGAGGTAACAATGGATTTCATTAAGCTAAACTAGACTTAACGAGACAATCGATACGTCATAATTAAAGCGAGAGGGCTGAGAGCGACTTAGACTCTAAATGATGACTGCTCTTATTAAGATGGAACAGATAGAGAAACGCTGTGTGACAATGGAGCTCTATAACTACCTACCACAGCAGGCCTTTGTGCTCACAGCAGCCTTTCACCAAGACAGAAAGATAGAAAGGTGGAAGGAGGAGCAGAGGATAGAAAGAGGACAGAAAATAGGAAGAGAGGACAGGAAACAGAAGGAGACAAGAGGACATTTCTGACGGTATAAGGTAGAACTGAACCTTTGATGTGGACTCATTCCATTCACGATAAGACCCTTTGCTAAGATCAGGACATTGTGTGGTAGATCAACAGTAGTGTTTGAAACCGACTGGAACTTCTGTGTCAATCCATCAGTCCTGTACAGGAAATTTTTGTGCTGTCCCTCTCTGTGATCATCATGCAAAGCACACATGTGCTGATCCACTATGGCCTGTTCTGCAAAACCATCTGTAACAGACAAATATATCATCTATCTACCGACTGAGCTACTGCTGCCCAAGGTCCTTTGTAATACTGTAACCAAATATCTGGTGCTAAAGACCAATGTCCCCCTTCACCTACAGGTTCTGACTGACTGAGCTGTTGGTAGGTCATTTAATAACTAATATGATATTTTACACATTATAAATGTCCTAAATATTCTTCTATCACTGTGATCTTCCTGGTGGAGGAAATGATCAGCAGTTTGTCATTACGCCTTTACATCATCATAGTTGAGTCAGTGTATGGTGAGGTGAGTTGTGCTGGGTTTACCCTTCACTCTGTCAGCCTCTGATGATGAGGATGACAGATGGTAAAAAGGAGGGGGACAAGGAGAGACAGGGGAGGGGGAGAATCAGAAGGCAATGATGGGGTTTAAATGGGTCAAACACAGGTCAAACACCTCAGCCCTCAGGCTAAGTGCTACGTCGATGCACACGCACATGCACACACACCCACACACACAGACCCGGACAGGCCTATCTTCTTCATCTGCCCGGATTTTCACTTTAATTAGCTCTTATCATTAATAGACTAGTTTATCCTGCTGTTTCTTTTGACTTACGGCTGTGGGCACGTCACAGGAGCATTTCAGAAACTAAGTTGTGTCGCTGTGTGTGAGGTGCTCAATTCTAAATTAGCCACAAACTAGTTAGTAACAGTTAGTAACTAGTAATTAGCCACGATCTTCTTGTAAGTCGCTTTGGATAAAAGCGTCTGCCAAGCAAAGTAAAGTAAAGTAAAGTAAAGTAAAATTTGTTATGAAGGGTGGCAGGAGGTTTTGATTAGCAGGAGATAATTTTGTTATTGATTGATTTTTTTTTAAATCAAACCAGGTATAATTACATGTAATCTCTTCTAGATGGCACCTCTAAATTTCAGTACATTCCAACCTGAAACAACACCCCCCCACACACACAAACACAGATAATTTTCATTTCCATTTTACTTGTGTGCATGTGATAGGCCACCCCAGTGTTTTCCTGCATGGTGTCATGTTGCGTTGCAGAAGAAGAGTAATCAGAAACGAGTGCATTTTCTGGTCAAGCTGAAACCCAACTGTTCACTTTGTGTTCAGTTTAAACACACCTAAATGAACATGGGCTTGTAATTATACAGGCTTGTAATTATACAGTCTTGTGTGGGTCAAATAAGCCAAACTGTGACTTGAAAGAGGCTCTATTGAGTTTGAAAATGACTGGAGCTCTTTTCACTTCATTTTCAATCATTTGACTGAATCTTTAAATTTGCTTAATGAAGCCTTAATGTCTTAATATCAATTAGTTTGTGGAACTGTGCACTGTACTCATGTGTAATAGAAATATTTTACTTTAATCAAATAAATGTGGTGTTATTTTACAGGAGCCTTGCTGTTCATTAATCTTGATATTCTCCGTAATAGGAAGGAGAACACAATGGACAGCCCAGTGTGGCCAGTACATTAGTACAAGTATGACTTCCGCTCTTGCTGGATCTAATAAGATCTGTTTCACCCATCATTGACTGGAGCATGAGGGCCAGTTGAGTTGGGGAAGAGGTTTTCATTGTCACACTGCTGCAGGTTAAGGTGCTGAATACATCAGTGGATTAAGTTAAATAATGTGGCCTATTGAAAGCCACTGAACACATCAGAATATCAGTACAACTGTGCCTGTCTTTGTCTCCGATCTCTTTCTGTTTGCTCTGTATTCTATATTTGCTCGAATAATGTATTCTCCTCTCCTGAGCGTATGCACTTGGACAGTTAACTATTCTTGTCCTTTAGGCTCTGTGCCTCACCACATTTCATTGAAATCAAATAATTGATACTCATTAAAGTGACAAGTCTCAGCATTGTATTACACTTTTTGTGGGAAATCCTTTGCAGTCAATGACAGCCTCAAGTGTTTTCACTGATGATGTTCCAGTGTCACAGGCACAGCAGACACAAACAGACAGGTCTGCATCTTTCAGCCTGACCCTGAGCTGGAGCATTCAGCCAGCACAGTGCTCGAGTGGTTTCATCTGGATCCTCTTGACTTGTGACTAACTAAAGCCCGACTTACAGCGTCTGTGGTGAGATCTGAACTCACAGTTCAACGGGCTCCTCTGTGGAAGCTTGAGTACAGGACAGAAGAAAGATGTTTTGATGTTAACTTTTTTTTAGATGTTGTCCACCCTGGTTTGCTCATCTTGTGGCTCAGTGAAAAGAGAGAAAGAGATTCTGCTGATATGGAAACACTGTTGATAATAAACTCTTTGTCTTCCTATCTCTCTATGTGCCTCTTCCTCTCTGCCTCTCCATCTATTTAAGACCACTATCACTTCTGAATTATATTTAACGTCTCATTAAGCATCTATAGAGTGCTGAGATGAAAGCAGAGGGGAGGACAACGGATTGATGAGAAGACTGGCGAGATGTTGAAAGAAGCTCTCATGGGAGAAAACCTGTGCCTAAAAACATCCAGGATTTTTAAAAATCAAAATGTTTTTGGTTATGTTTTGACCAATTTTTACAGCATGTAACACATGTCTTTGAGAGACATGTAGGGAATTTTAGAAAACACAGCATAATTGGAAAAATGTGCGTAAACAAAGCCGATGACATCAACAAACCTAATAGGTTGGTACTTTTCTTTGCCAGAGACCATGCTGAAAGTGCACATGAATATTGGCTAAAGGTTTAGTGGACTGATGAGGCTGACGCTGAACATGAAGTTTAATTCTTAATGAACTCGATGAATGGGATAGCCTCCAGTGAACCATTTACTCACAGTTTTGTAAGGAAGAATGGTCCAAATTCCTGCGGTGACGTGGGTTCCTCCGTATGCTTTCCACTTTCAAGTCCTCGAGGGCCGCTGTCCTACTTTTTTTCCAGCTAGCTCTGCCCCACATGCTGCTGATTACCTGGATCAGGTGTGTTCATCCAATTAGCATGTTTGAAAATGACGCAGCGGCCCTCGGGGAAATGGAATTCCCACCCCTGCTCTAAAGACGTGCAGGTTAATATGTGACTTTGAATAGATAGATCGCCAGTTGAGTTGTCTTCTTTAAAATGCTTTTTCAATAATGAAACATACAGAGATGAAACAAAGCGAGACATGTGGCTCGTGGAAAGTTTGGAGGAATATTTGATGTTTGAATCTGTCCCATTGTGGGAAAATTAAACTGGAACCAAAACACAATTAAACTTTAACCTTCCTTTTTTCCCTCCATTAGAAACACAAAAAAGGCCAGTCTGCCTGTGTTGCATTTGAATGTACGAAGAAAACGGCCTGGTACCTCAGTGGGTGAGGCTGGGATGCAGGAGGTTGCTTGTCCGATTCCCAGCCGCAGCACCCAGCTCGTCCCCCATACCAGGTGTGTTCTTGAGTAAGACACACTGTAGCTGCCTACCGCTCCCCCCAGGGGGGATGGGTAAAATGCTAAAAGATATATTTCACTGCATGTTGTACACTGTGTAACTATGTATGTGACAAATAAAATTGGAATTTAAATGTGAGAATGCTCATGGCAGTAGTCCTAAACTAGAAAAAAGAGCAACGGATTCCTTTTCCCTCCTTGAACACATTATTTTTTTTAACTGGAATAGTGCTGCTTGGTGGTCTTGATACTTCTAAGAACTATCACTGAATATCACAAGCACATTCTAAAAGACACAGGACGGGATTTTACATTTTCTCCTGAGAGCTCAGCTTGGTGAGCTGGTGGGGTTAGGTGGAGTCTAGAATGATGGGGAGTCTAAAGGCCTTTTTAGACATGGAAAACAAACCATTGCTGCTTTTATCTGGGGGCATCAGGTACAGCATTGGCTATTAGTCATTCTGACAGAGAGTATGTTCAAATGTTGTGTGTGATATTTGGAGGGAATGCTGAGCATGGGTATGAGGAGGACGAGTCTCTGCTCTCACAAATGCTGGTTTAAGATAATTGTCAAAAAAACAGGTTCACAGAAAAGTCTCGCCGTTTGCCCAGCAAAAATGTTGCTTGTGTTCAGTAGTAGTAACCATAGTAACAACACTCAGTACCAACTTTGATGCGCTGCTGATGTCAGCGGCTTCCCTCTCCTGATGTTCCTTCTCCCTGTTGAAATTTTCCACCTCTGCAGGTCCTTCCAGCCACAAGGTCATGGCGTGTTTTTAATTGTGGTGCTCCTCAGTGCCCGCCCCCCCCGTCCGTCCGGCCACATCCCACCAACCCCCTCAGCCCAAATGATGAACGACTGCACCTTGTGAAAAGGGCCCTCTCCAATAAACAAGCTTATCTCTCCTCTCTCTCTCTCCCGCTGCTGCCTGTGAATAATGAGCTCTGGGTATCACTGTTAATCACTATAATTGTTAATGTTAAGAGGAGGCCAGTTGCTAGTTGCCCGCCGCCCCACGCCTTTATTGATTTCATTTTTTATATTAAAATGCTGCATGCCTTTGTCAGTATGGTGGGTCACCCCTCCCCACCACCACTCCCCGACTCCACCCCACCACCCCCATCTCCAGAGAGAAGCTAATTAGTTATTTAGTGGCCTGTGTGTGAGTGTGATGGTGTGTATGTGGGATGGCAGAGCAGAGCTAAAGTCTGTTATCAGTAGCCTGATAAAGGGAATTGGTTGTCCCACAGTAGCTGTGAGAGGCTATGGCTGATAGCAGTGTGGCTATTATAAAGACGACAGGCACGTGCATGCACACATACACTATATAAACGCGCCTCTGGAAATGTGCGGTGGTGAATGGTGGAAACATGTGTATGTGTACATGTGTATGTACACATACACAGCAGCGAGCTAAAGAGGAAGACGCATGATGAATATTCTCCCAGTTTTAGGTTGATCTGCCCTAACATGGTCCTTACCCTCCACCCAGAGGCTTGATTGGTTGAGGTTCTGTGGCCTGAACAGCGCTGTTAAAAACAGGTGAAGCTGATTCGAGATCCGGATATGTTTAGTCATAACACAATTACTTTTTTTTATTTGTTAAAAAATATAAAAACAGTGAAGGAAGATGCATACACATGCACGTACCTGATTATTTATCTATTTAAAGATCTTCAAAGATAGACCGTCATCAGGAGAAAGACAGCAGGCAAATATACAGCCTAATTTGAAAGACATTTAAAAGCAATCAGCTTCTGCTTTGTGCAACACTCCTATATGAAGACCTAGGTGTAAAATCTGAAGACACAGACACAATAAAAAACATAGAACCCTATGTATTTATGCATTCATATTTGTGACAATTGCACAACATTAAGAAATGCTCTTTATAGTTACACAATCCATTTTCTTTGTCTGACTTCTTTGTCGAAGTCAGCCAGTGGTAGGTTTCTGCATGGATAAACTCAAAGAGCAGCTGTTAATAGTGGATTCAATTCTTTTAATTGGCAAAATGTCAATATGGGTTAAAAGAAAGAAAGAAAAATTCTAAAGTAAGAAAACAGACTTTTGGAAGGAAGTCAGAAGTCTTAACAGTTGTAAAACATCTCTACCATGCTCT
>JAUMHF010000002.1:1179862-1184862 GCA_032359275.1 Microctenopoma steveboyesi | reverse complement strand
CAGACCAACGTAGCCCATTCGAGTCCAGTCCAATCCATGTTCAGCCCGTTCCAGTCCAGTCTGGTGGATCTTGTGAGAGGAGTGATTTTAATTAAAGATAAGTTGCTTGGTGTGTGGCTGTACTGAGCCTGTTAATCTGAATCCAATAGGCTGGATGTAGCAGCTAGGAGGCCCTTGTAAAGCACAGGCTCTATTGAAGCCCACTGCATTTCATTTGGCTGGGAATCAATGCAGATTGACACCACTTTACATGCAAATGGTGCTTAGGTCAACTGGCAGCTTCCTGACCATTGGCGGTGGTCCAGCATCCACAGCTCTCCTCTCTATTTCTGCCATGTCTTTTCTTTCTCTGTACTGTAATTTCATCTCTTCCCTTTTGTCTTTGCTTCACAGTTTCATTTCTTGTTGTGTCTGCCTCCATGTCTGCCTTCCTCGTCCTTATCCACCTTCCCTCCGTCTTTTCACCCCTTTCCCCTCCACTCGGTTTTTTTCCATCACATTCCTCCCTGCTGTTGTAAAAACCATATTCAGGATATTCGTCCATTTAAAGATATGAGAAAATAAAAGACTATTGATTGCTTGATAAACTGCCACTGATGGCAACAGAATGCATGTAAAGTCAGTAGAACCCCTCGCTGTGGCTGTGTGTGTGTGTTAGCTGGAGGCACTATGGGTATGGGAGATGCCATGGATCAATAAATTGTATTTGTGTATATCGGCCCTTAGCTATCCTTCCAATTACACATTTCCAGCAGCGCGGCCGAGCACAACTCTTTGTTAACACCTTAATGGATCAGCTCAGTGTCCACACACACACACAAATAGATACAGCTTTACAAGGTAAGCATTCTCAAATTGATTTGTTAAACAGCGTTTTGAGGCCCGGCGCTCTCTGCAACTGTGTAATTACTGTGAGAGCTGACGCTGGATCTGTGTGTGTGTGTCTGCATCAGAGTGTGTCTGGGAATAATTTCATGAAACGCTGTGTGTATGTGCTGCATACAGCTTCCACATGAAGAAAGCGCTGTGTGTCTGATTATTGAAGAAGAGAGCGTTTCATTAGGAGTTTACTTCACAACAACAGGCACATTAGAGCCAACAACACCTTCCTCACTCCTCTGCTCATCTCCTCATGCTTCTTCATATCTAATGCGCAAACTGGAGTTTGGAGGTTTATTCTCCAAACATTTCCACAACACGCACAAATAAATTTCAGTCCATCTGTTCTCACGGTGAACACATGTACCCTATCACCCTTAACCACTACTTACATTTAGCAACGAACCAGCTTCCAGCCAGGAAGATCTAAGAATTGCTCATGCCAAGGAGACCGACATTTGTTTAACTGCCATGTTACTGATGCCAGCATAGTCGATGCTAGTTATGTAGCTAAATGCTAAAGCTAACAAAGAAGAAGAATCCACTTTATTGTCATTGAATACATTTTTACATGTTACAATGAAATTTGTCTTCTGCAATTGACCCATCCCCCCCTTAGGGGAGCAGTGAGCAGTCACAGGTGGCGCTCGGGGAGTGGGTGTCTTGCTCAGGGACACACCTGTTATGGAGGATGGACTAGGTGCTGCAGCTCGGAGTCGATCCTGCTATCTCTGCATCTCAGCCCTCTGCCTTAACCACTGAGCTACCAGGCCTCTATGTGGCTTTAAAAATAACAAACCATGCCACCCATTTGTCCTAATCAACAATCATTACTGATCCATGTGAATCTTTTACTATTCACACTACAGCTGTTACACATAGATGAAGCATAAAATGAGGCAATGATCTTTGACCCATGAGAAGGACAGAGAACATGACAGGTGCAGTGAGTGGGAAAGTATGGGGGCATTCTCCACTCTTTTCTTACACTTTCTACTCATGTAGTCTTCACCGGGAGCTCAACACAAACACTGTAACAACACCAAAAATTAAAACAGAGCCTTCTTAACATGTTGTGAAGTTTGGTCCTTGTCTCTAGCAGGAAACACTATCACATAGTGTGTAATTTAACATGTGTGCTTTTTCTTTTTAGACAGTTTTAAGGACATGAACAACGCTAAGTTAGGATCATGTATCAAAGTGTGCTGCAGAACATGTAGTTTTGTTTCATGGGACCTGTAGATTATTTTGTAGTTTTGGTTTACTCTGGTTTGTTATAAACCTAACCTCACATACTGACTGCTGCGACAAAGCAGCAGCATCAGAGCATACATCTAAGTAATTGCCTTTTAATTACCAACTGCTGACATGCCCAGGTGATGGTACTTCCATTTTTTTCATTCAGGGCTGCAGAGACTAAAGTGTTAGCAAGTTTTCATTGTATTCTTGACATTGTATAAGCAGCTTTTCATTCGGTTTTCACACAATGTTTTATAAAAGACTCGCATTTCCATATATTGTGAATGTGTGTCTTTAATATTTGCAGGACAGTGAATGTGGGGGATATTTTGTATAGATACGGCAGGCATGTCACAGAGGTTTGGATCTGCCTTGGATCTAAGCTACTCTGAGTAAACAAATGCAAATGTCCCAGGCGCTACAGGTAACGAGTGGTTTGCACAACAATAGATTGAGGAGAATCAAGCTGAAGACCTGTGAAAATCTCAGCAGAGGTGAATAACACCTCGGGCCTGTCCCCAGAAAATAAAAATCCCGGTAACTCACCATGTTTATGTAAAGATAGTAGTAGTAGCAGTGTTAGGTGAAATGGTCCTTTAATTTAATTGGAAGTAAATAAAACAAAAACTTACCTGTATATTATATGTATAATATAATATAATAGAATGACAGTGAATAAGAAGAATGTCTATCCATGTGACTGCCCCTCTACAGTTGAACATAGGAAGTCTGCCTCCTGCTTGAGGAAACTTCAGCAGGAGGACTAGCCCCTCCCTGTTACACGTCTTAATAATGCTAAAGCGTTCTCATTAGAGCTTCATTGTTGTTGTCCTGATTGTCTTAATACACAGTAGTTAGTGAATGGTCATTCCTCCATCAACATACAGAGCAGTCCTGGTGACTGACCATGTAACATATATATAACCTACACACTATATGAATGTCCTTATGTCCGTAATGTATGTTTTTGCTTGTGTGTCTATGTTTTTATCTGACCTGCTGTAGGTGTGTGTGTCTGTGTAAACATGCGTGTGTGTATGTTTGTGTGTAGCCTTGGGAAAAGACAGCAGTCTAAGGGATGAAATTGAAGAGATTAGCATGGTCTGCTCTGCTTTTGATTAGTTCTGACTGAAAATCTACTTGAGCCACAAGGGGCCCCTCAGCAGCCCTCCCTCTCCATCTCTCTTTTTCTAACTGTGTGTGTGTGCACGTGTGTGTAAGAGTCTTGCTCTCTCGTAGCGTTTCGCGCCACGCCAGAAATTGAATTGATATTTTGTAAACCTGATTTGTGGATAATGTGATGTGACAGCGACAAATGCTTGGCTGAGAATGGTTTTCAAAGCCAGTCCAAATGAAAGTTATTACAGGGTAAATGCGCATTTCTTTGTCTCTGCAGAAGCAGCAGCCCATCCTGGCTCTGTGTATGAGTTTATATGGGTTGAATATGGATCCATTTCCTGGGTAATTGAATTGATACTGTCATGCACGGGGGCAGTGCCACATTGCTCTGCAGGGCGGATGGACTGTCTGATTGAATTGGATAGAGGGTGGAGGGTGAGGGTAGAGAGCATCCCGGTGCATGCATGTGCGTGTGTTTATGTGTGTGAAAGGGGTTGTCAGTGAGCAGTCATAAGATAGACACACCTCAGTGTTCTCCTGATTACGACCGTACAGGCAATTGTCTCTCCAGTAATCCGCCGCCTCAACCTCCCAACACACACATACACGCACTCACACACGCGGACGGATACGGGTCAGGCAGCACAGAAGCTATTTCCAATTCCAGGGTAGGCGAGCGCTCTGCAGATCTGCTACATATTAATTTTGTCCCGGCTGAGATTTGCTCCCATTCAGTTAGAGCCGATTGATGAGAGAGCAGAGAGGATCGGACGGCTGCTCATTCGCTCTCCTCACCTCTGATTAGAAACACTGCTGCTGTCACTGCGCTATTAGGACAGAGGGAGGGGATAGGGGAGGTGTAAAAAAAGAGATAAAAGGGGGACAGAGAGCAGAGAGGAAAGATGGTGCAAAAGATTAACAGGGGTGAGGAAAGAGGGTAGAGAGGAGAAGAATGAAAATAAAAAAGGCAAGTGAAGAAGAGAAGACATGAGTGACAGGGGAGAACAGAGAGAGAGAGACACACACACACACACACACACAGAACAGTGCAGAGTGAGGGAAGAATAAAAGAAATGAGAGGGAGAGGACGACAAGGAAATAATATGGAGAAGGGTGAGGGGATTGTAGCTAGAGAGAGAGAGAGAGAGATGGAAGGGTGAAAGCAAATAAGACAGGCAGTGGGGAGTAAAAAAGGTGAGATATGGGAGATGGAGGAAAGAGGCAGGACAAAGGTAAGAGAGTGGGAGGAGGGCAAGTAAAAAGAGGAAGAGAAAGGAAAAAGATGGAGTCGCATACACAAAGATAGCTGAGGAAAAACAACTGACTGCTTTTTAGTGATCTCAGAAGTCTGAACTAGAAAAAGACAAATCCACTTTATTTTATCATTGATACATTTTTACATGTTATTTTATCATTGATACATTTTTACATGTTATAACGAAATATAATCTGTGCATTTAACCCATCCTCCCTTGGGGGAACAGTGAGCAGCCACAGTCGGCGCTCAGGTAGCTAGCGCTGGGTGTCTTAGGGACACACCTGGACACACCTGGTATTCCTGCATCCCAGCCCTCTGCCATAACCACTCTGCTACCAGGCTGCCATAAGATCCACACATTTACCAGCACTAAGAAACAATAGAAGCAGGAGGGAGAGGGATATAAATGAGAGTTAGGGATTGACTGAAGTGTGTGGTCTGGGCACCCTATTAAATCCATTGTATTTGAGGAAGATTTTTCACCACAAGCCCCTAGACGACCTAT
>JAUMHF010000002.1:1126918-1139533 GCA_032359275.1 Microctenopoma steveboyesi | reverse complement strand
GCCACAATCATCAATATTAAAACAATGAAAGGCCCTGAACTACTTCAGTTGTGTGTAATGAATCTAAAATATATGACGGTCTAATGTTTATCAGTACATTTTAGAAAATAATGAACTTTATCACAATATGCTAATTTTTTGAGAAGGACCTGTATAAGTCCCACAAGTGCAAACTACACAAGCATTGTTTTAGCTTTTTTTTTACCGAATGTTAACCTGACTTTGTCAATATCCTATTCTCCAAATATCAAACTAACAGAGCTACATAAAAAGAGTGAACATGAGAGCACACAACTGCAGACATCAATAATGCTGTGAGACTCCTGAACGTCACTCACTGATCCGGACATGCACTGTGGTCTAATAAGAAAACGTAGCTTTTTGATATAAAGTTTTTCTTCTTTCTGATTAGAAATATTTTTATGAGTATTTTATAAGTATTTGTTCGAAATAAGTATTTGTAAAAAACACGTTGTTTTTGCCTTCTGTATTTGGGTTCGTCCCCTACCAGCGCTAACCCAGATTGTGATGGTGATTTCTGTCTCAGCAATCTTTGAAGTAGGGACCGGTAATCATCTGCCTCAGGTCTTACCCGGTGAAAGGGGCAAATGCCTCACAGTTATAGCTCAGGACACTGCCTGTCTTCTGTTCACTATCCATGCTACAGTCAATGGTTCTATCACAAACTCTGTGTTGTTTCCATCGAATGACTTTGTTTTTGCCTGTCTGACATCTTTCTTGGATGAAGCACACACATCCTTGAAACTAGAGTTTAAACTAGAGTGACCACTGCAATCTGGGTCTACAATCCTCTTGCCACTTCTTTCTGGATGTGGTCCCAACATTACTCACACAGAGAAAAATTTTGTTTTCACTGATCACTTGGTGGTGGAACAAGCTCCTAACTTTGTTGCAAATATTCAGAAACCTGTTGGAGACTCAACTATTTCCCAGCATCCATGCAAAAGTTACAGAAAAATGTTTTTTTCATTAGAACTTAATTCTCTTAAGACATTAACATTTGTTGTCATGCCATTTTGAATGAGTCTCTGACTTAGACAAACACACAGGGGCCTTTCAAAGACTGAGGCCTCCCTGAAGAGAAGAGTAGGAAAGGGGAATGTGCGCAGAATAGCAGATTACTGTAAAAGTCACTGACCACCCAGCTGTCTTTGCTGTTTGAAGTCCTGCAGTTTTATAAGCATGTGGCTAAAAGGTTGCTGCTTCAATTCTGTTGCACAGTTAAAGACAGAATGTCAGTCTTAATTTTCACACACAACGTGAAACTATATGAAGACTTGACTTTGTGGCTTTCTTCACACTACAGTTCATTTCTCCCTATGAGCTATTGACTGGACACTTATTGATCCCCACACAATGTATCTCACAAATCATCTGTCTGTCGATCAATAGAGAAATCTCCTGGAAAATTCATATTGAGAAGCAGGATGTGCTTTTCGCTCGCCTGCTGAACGAGAGATATCGAATATTTAGTTGATTAATCGGGCTAGTTTAAATTTGACCACAGCTAGCTCTATTAAAACGCTGAGCGATGTAAATCAAGATGCTGCCGTTGGTGAATGAAATGAACTGAGCTCTGCACACACAGCTGCTGAGGATAAATCAGCTGTTGGGTTTTTTTATTTTCATTGGCAGTAATAACCAGTAATAACTAGATGGAAATCTGGCAAAGCCAAGGCCTTTGTTATGATTGATAGTTCACTTTTGATAGATAAATAAAATGAATGTCTGTTTATACAGTAGTATGTATGGTAAAGTTAGACCACTGATGAAGCTCATATTATTGATATTAAAAAAGGATATTTCAATCAGTGCTTACCACCTCAGTTAATGAATAATTGATTACAGGATATAATTGACCTAAAATGATTCTGAGGATTTTAAAAGGATTCCACTCACTGTTAGTGTTTTAAACTGTGCTTAGTCCAAAGATCTGAACGGCTCTCAAATCTCACGGAAGCCATTTTTTATCTCTGTGTTGCACCTTATAGTGTAATCTTTAATTGCTATTTGATTGATTTTAGTTTTGCTGGACAAAATTTGCATCCAGAATAATACATTATTATGAAAATTGACATCATGATCAGGAATAAAACAACACTGCTTTATGCAGAGATGCAAACTAAAACTCTCTTATCTAAAGAGGAATTCTGCGCAGAAACACAATGCATAGAAGTCTATAAAATGATATCAAATATCCTGATCTTCAACAGATGGGTGTTTTTAAAGGTTTCTGTGGCTGGTGCTGCAAAATTTGAGCAGCTCCAATGAATGTAGGAAATGAAGGGAATATATTAGCTTCAGCCTACCAACCTGCCCAGTGCTTCGTCTGCTCCTCGTTGTTGTTGTTGTTATGATTTCTGTTACCTGCTCTTCTTTTATCTCTCCACTGTCCACTAACCCCAACCGGTCGAGGCAGATGGCCGTCCACCCTGAGCCTGGTTCTGCTTGAGGTTTCTTCCTCTTAAAGGTCCAACAGCTATAGAATTGTTTATGGGACCTCAGTCTTGCTTAGACTGCTTCCTTCCTGTAGATTATACAAAACTAATTTCAATAATTAACTCATCTAAACTTTCTACATGTCTCTTAGACCCCATCCCTATCAGACTGCTCAAGGATGTTTTACCTTTGATCAGCACAACCATTTTAGAGCAGATAAATATATCCTTATTAACAGGCTATGTACCACAGGCCTCTAAAGTAGCTGTAGTAAAACCTTTACTAAAAAAAACCTAATCTAGATCCAGAGGTTTTAGCCAATTATAGACCAATATCCAATCTACCCTTTATCTCAAAAATCCTTGAAAAGGTGGTTTTAAAGCAGCTATGTGACCATCTGCGAATGAACGAGCTCTATGAGTGTTTTCAATCAGGATTTAGAGTAAATCACAGCACAGATACGGCACTTGTTAAAGTTACCACTGATCTCCTCTTAGCTTCCGACATCGGACGTCTCTCTGTACTTGTCTTGTTAGATCTTAGTGCAGCTTTTGTCACTATTAATCACAACATTTTAACACACAGACTGGAAGATGTCATTGGGAATAAAGGAACAGCACTAAGCTGGTTTAACTCCTATTTATCAGATAGATCCTGGTTTGTTCACGTTATTGATGAATCTTCCATGCACATGCAGGTTAAATACGGAGTTCCACAGGGTTCTGTGCTTGGACCAATTCTCTTTACCATATACATCTCCGCTGGGCAATATTATAAGAAAACACTCAATAAACTTCCACTGCTATGCGGATGACACCTATTTATCAATGAAACCTTATAAAACAAATCAACTAGTAAAACTTCAAGCATGTTTAAAAGACATGTTGGACATCAAATGTGCAACATTAGATAATACAGAGGTTCTCAGGAGTGTATGGGGGGGGGGGGGGGTCAGTGGAGTTCAGCAAGGGGACAGCACTTGAAAAAAAGCTGAGGGAGGGGAGGAAACAGTCCGTGGGCAGGGTGAGACCCTTAAGAATACAGCGTGCTCAGCGCAGACAGTGCTTTCTCTGGATGTTCTTAATGGATGGAAGTGGAGTCTCTGTGATGCGCTGGGCAGTTTTCACCACTCGCTGCAACGCGTTTCGTTCAGCTACATTGCAGCTCCCATACTGTACAGTACATACATAATGAAAGTGTTCTGTAAGGATGCGCTGTTTTTAGCGCAGATATACTAGCTTCAGCACTATTCAATTTAATTGAATTAATCTTTATTTGTATAGCGCCAAATCATAATGAAAGTCATTTCAGGGCACTTTACATAGCAAGGTTTAGGACCTTGCAAAAATATAAGTGTATATGTAAACAAAATAATGCAGAAAACCCAACAGTCCCTTTTGAGCAAGCACTAGGCAACTGTGGAAAGGTAAAACTCCCTTTAATTCAATTCAATTCAATTCAACTTTATTTATATAGCGCCAAATCACAACATAAGTTATCTTAAAGCACTTTACAGTGTGAAGTTTAAGACCTTACACATTATATCAATATCTTCAGAGAAAACCCAACAGTCCCACTTGAGCAAGCATTGAGGCAACAGTGGAGAGGACAAACTCCCATTAAGAAGAAGAAACCTTTCAGCAGAACCAGGCTCAGGGTGGGCGGCCATCTGCCTCGACCAGTTGGGGTTAGTGGACAGAGGAGAGAGAAAAGAACAGCAGATGACAGAGATCATAACAACAACAAGGAGCAGCAGACAAAGTACTGGACAGGCCGGGTGGACCAGCAACCACAGCTTCAAGGTCGAGGACACCTGAGACAGAGAGAGAGAGAGGACGAAGCACAACTAGGGAAGAGAAAAAACAAAGTTATTAACATGCAATGGTGTCCAGTGAAGTGGACAGAGAAGGAAAAGGAGGAGAGGAGCTTAGTGTGATATAGAGTCCCCCAGCGGACTAAACCTATAGCAGCATGACTAAGAGATGGTTCAGTTACCTGATCCATCTCTAACTATAAGCTTAATCAAAATATAGAAATGTGATCTCTCTTGTTAAGTCTAGTCAGAACTCTGGCTGCAGAATTTTGGATTAACTGGAGGCTTTTGAGTGAGTTATTGGGACATCCTATCAGTAAAGAGTTGCAGTAGTGAAGTCTGGAGGTAACAAATGCATTGACTAGTTTCTCGGCATCACTTTGAGACAGGATGCTCCTAATTTTAGCAATATTCCTAAGGTGAAGAAGGAAGATTCCTCACAGTAGTACTTGAGGCTAGTGTAAAATCATCTAGTGTAGTAATCTGACCAGATACAGTGTCTCTAAAATTTTTGGGTCCAAATATCATAACCTCAGTTTTGTCTGAGTTAAGAAGTAGAACATTACAGGACATCAAGGCCTTTATGTCCTTTAAACAAGCGTGACATTTCCCTAAATGATTGTTTTCATTTGGTTTCATTGATAAATATATTTGTGTTTTATCTGCATAACAATTAATTAAGTGTTTCCTTATAATGTTGGGAGTCATGTATAATGAAAATAGAATGGGTCCAAGCACAGAACCCTGTGGGACCCCAAAATCAAACCAGCTTAGTGCTGTTCTTTTAATCCCAATGACATTCCAGTCTGTGTAATAAAATCTTGTGGTCAATAGTGTCGAAAGCCGCATTAAGGTCTAACAAGACAAGTATAGAGACAAGTCCATTGTCTGAGGCTAAGAGAAGACCATTGGTGACTTTTACCAGTGCTATTTCTGTACTATGGTTTACTCTAAATCCTGACTGAAAATCTTCATACAAATTGTTTCTGTGCAAGCGGTCACATAATTGCTTTGCCACAGCTTTTCCAGTTAAGCAAAAAAAGGGCAGATTGGATATTGGTCTATAATTTGCCAAAACCCCTGGATCAAGTGCAGTTTTTTTCAATATAGGTTTGACAATAGCTACCTAAAAGGCTCGTGGTACATAGCCTGTTGATATGGAAATGTTTAACTGATCTAATATGGACGAGCTGATTATAGATACAACCTCTTTGAGTAGTCCAGTCGGCATGGGGTCTAACAGACTGGTAGGTGATTTAGATGAAACTTTTGGAGCAGTATTTATGCTCCAGGCAGAGGCACTTAAAGGAATCGTTGTGTTTACGTGTTTATTTTAATGACTATAGTCAATAGAACAACTGAACTATTTAAGGAGGTTATTAATCAACATGTGCACGCACACAGGCGGTCAGAGTATGCGCGTGTCACTCACAGCAGAACGCTCACGATACAGATAGGAGTACTGACCAATGAAAGACAGAAATGACATAACATAAGTAACATGAGGCTGTTTGTTCTAGTAAAGAACAGATATAGACCTGCTTTAAATAGAAGGGGATCTGGGAGATTTCAAATAAGCAAAATACAGTATGTACAATATAATTAAATAGATAACATTAATCTGATTTAACGAGTAATGTGATGTCGATTCTAGCCCTAGTTTATTTTCGGTCTTGGTCTCGACCAGTTTTGGTCTTGGTCTCGCCTTAGTGGTGTTGGTCTTGGTCTTGGTCTCGGTACCCTAAAGTCTTGAAAGTGTCTTGGTCTTGATACCCTCCGGTCTTGGTAACGTATTGGTAACGTCTCTTTTTGCGAAATCATGCGAACCCATCTTTTATGCGAAATGAACAGTTGTGACATTACAATCAATTCCATATGTATCCAGCATTTACATGTTGTACCAGCATCCCAACCATCTGAAACATGAACAGCCTTTCTCTGACCTTAATTCTAAGACAATGGCACTGACCTACACGCAGAGACACATAGAGCAGGTTTGTGTCAGTGAAGGGCAAAAGCCTGCTGTTTTAATTTGGAGAGTAGATAACATGATGCTATCAGATAAAGCGAGATGACAGACTGACTGGGACAGACGAAGGGAGAGGGGAGAGCGGGATGGAGACATAGAGATATAGACTAGAAATGAAGTTTGTATGATATACAGTCGCTGAAATGTTACTGAAATGTAATGTAATCTTATTGAAATGTTAGAGGTTAAGTGTTTCTGTAGGATATAAACTAAAAGCAGTGTAGTTATAATATGTTAACACTGAGTTTAAAGGTGCACATTCTGAACTGTGGGGATACAGTAAAAGGCTTGTGCCAGTCTTGATCTGTACCTGTGCACTTGTGTAGGACAGTGGTATCACCAGAGAGGAAGAGAGGAAGGAAGGGATGACATTTGAAGGGAGAGACAGTAGAGACGATGACCTGATGAGAGATGGACTGATAATTGGACAGATAGATGAAGGCAGAGACAGAGAGAAGGATAGGCGGAGAGGATTAGTGGAGCAGAGGTGGTGCTCTGTAGCGCTGGGCCATGATACTATATAAAGCACAAGTGTGAGTAACAGCCAGTTAAAGGTGAGTCGCTGGGAGAACGAGCGAAGGACATGGCTAAAAACCCACGGCATTCTGACATCATTTCTTTTAACTGTTTTTTTAAACTAGTAACAACAAGCCTTTCAGATGAGAGCTGAAATTTCTAGTTGCCACTAAAGACCATCATCTGTAGAATGTTTTACCTGCTATAGCCGCTGCTAAAATGGAGTCTTAACAAAAAACTGGTTTTCGAAAAGGCCACTGGACATGAGAGTTTGGAAATAGTTCCTTCTCGTCCTGACTTTAGAGGCCATATCCACTATTACATTTGTAGCATTGTATATGGTTTGATTCCCCTGCTCCTCTCGTCATATGTCAAAGTGTCTTTGGGCAAGACACGGAACCCCAAGTTGCCCCTATGTATTAAGTCAACAGCATAGCAGCTCTATGTAAGTGTGTATGGGAGTAATAATGGGTGAATGAGAAACACTGTACCAGTAAGGAAGGAACATGTGACATGAATGCTGAAATATAAAACAGGAAATATGATGAAACCAACAGTCATTAAGTAGAGTTGGATTTTCTTCTAAAGTATTGAAACTTTGCACTTTTTTTTTTTTGGTATGATTTTGAGTGGTCATGCTTCTACTATTTGACTTTCTTATTTGTATGTTGCAGAGAAGCAAAAAGGTTTTCAGTAACACTGTTACAGT
Source organism: Microctenopoma steveboyesi (assembly GCA_032359275.1). Classification (NCBI taxonomy): domain Eukaryota; kingdom Metazoa; phylum Chordata; class Actinopteri; order Anabantiformes; family Anabantidae; genus Microctenopoma; species Microctenopoma steveboyesi. The sequence goes on along the minus strand of JAUMHF010000002.1, from coordinate 1,132,006 downwards.
AACTCACAGTGCTGTGAGTAAAAACTCCTCCATACGAGTCTCAATAGGCCACGGTAATGCCAGGGCAATGGGAGGAACCACAGAGAGGAGGAGAGTTCTCTTAATGCTCACAGGATTTATTCAATAAGCCCTTTGCTTCTTAATTAATGCTCTAATTGCACTTCCTTCCTCTCACTCCTACCCAGCCACAGACACATAACAAACCCAAGTCAGGTGGTGACCTTGTGATAACCTGTGTGTTCATCATTCAGTGGACATGCCCCAGCACTTACACACTATACACACACACACACACACACACACACACACACACGCACACACACACACACACACTGAATGTATACAAGCACACAAACAAGCCCTTTCAATAAAATACACACTCTCACATGTACACATTCTGGTCAGCACTGTGCATGCTGGTGTGCCTCCCCCAGACAGTTGGATATTATCCACAAAGACTCAAATTGAATATATTTGTTAGTGGTCCAGCCCACACTGCCTTAACGGCCATTGAGAATAAATTGCAATATGGGGCGAGACACTACATGGAGAGAGGAAGTGGTGTAATGTGAGTCACAGGAAATACAAACTGTGCATTCAAAGAAATAAATGTAAGAAATGCATGTGTTTACTTTCCAGAGGTTCAATTGTGGGGTCAGAGGTCAGGGAGTCAGAGTTAAAAACGTTAGGATATTAAAAACTAAAATATCAAACTTGGATGATTAGGAAACAATCTGCACTATAAGAGCATGAGCTTAGGACATTGGACATGGCCAAACAAAGCACCTGAAGGCACTGTTTTTGTACAAAACTAGTACTAATGCTTTCTAGATCTGTATATCACTGCCTTATGTATATAATACCACCACCCATGTATATATGACCACCACTCTTTATTTGATTCCTTGGTCTTTTTTTTGTGTGTTTCATTGTTTTTATTTCATTTTTTCTCTAAATGCACTGCTGCTGGGTGAAGCACCCACAATTTCGTTGTACTCCCTGTACAATGACAATAAAAGCCTATTCTATTTTATTCTACATATCACACTGTTGACAGTGATAACGCACTGCACTTGCAGGATGCTTTTTGCAGGATGTTATTTTCACTGACAGAGGTGTCAAAGTACTTAAGTAGAAGTACATATACTTGTGTGAAAAAACTACTCTGGTAAAAATAAAAGTACAGATGGAAATCCTTTCCTTAAGTAAAAGTACAAAAGTACAGGTTTTGAAATTTACTTAAGTACAAAAAGTAAAAACTGAAAAACTATTTCACTTTAAATTATACAAAACTCATTTTGATAAAGACAAAGTGTTCTACACATACAAAACACATGACTTTTCCTCTTTTGTTCACAACCCGCAACTCTACTATTATGTTTATGTAGATTATTATTGCATGTTAATTACTTGGTTTCTTTTCTCTCCCCTAGCTGTGCTTTGTCCTCTCTCTCTCTCTCTCTCTCTCTCTCTCTCTCTCTCTCTCAGGTATCCTCAACCTTGGAGCTGTGGTGACTGGTCCACCGGGCCTGTCCGGTGCTTCGTCTACTGCTCCTTGTTGTTGTTATGATCTATGTTACCTGCTGTTTTTTTCTCTCTCCTCTGTCCACTAACCCCATATCATATCATATTACTTCTACATTAGCTTCTCTCCATTGGCTTCATGTTAAATCTAGAATAGAATTTAAAATCATTCTCTTCACTTATAAAGCACAAAATGATCAGGCCCCAACATATCTTAAAGACCTGATAAAGACCTGAACCTTATTTTAAGATTAGACTAAAAACTTTCCTTTTTTATTACGCTTATAGTTAGAGATGGATCAGGTGACTCTGAACCATCTCTTGTTACGCTGTTACCTGCTGTTCTTTTCTCTCTCTTCTGTCCATTAACCCCAGCCGGTCGAGGCAGATGGCCGTCCACCCTGAGCCTGGTTCTGCTGGAGGTTTCTTCCTTTTAAAGAAAGTTTTTCCTCTCCACTGTCGCCTCAATGCTTACTCGAATGGGACTGTTGGGTTTTCTCAATGTCTCTGTATTTATTTATATAATGTGTAAGGTCTTAAACCTTACACTGTAAAGTGCCTTGAGATAACTTATGTTGTGAATTGGCACTATATAAAGCTGAATTGAATTGAATTGAATAATATAAATTGAAATATGGATGTGCCGATCAGGTTTTTTTCTGGTGATTCCGATCCGAGATCAGCAATAAGTGGAGATCACTGATATTGATCGTTTGGATTATACATATTCTAATTTATTATAGGTATAGATTTGTGTGTTTTGTGTGGGATTAAATTATAATGCTCCAGAATAAGACCTGACAAAGTTTAATAACATATTTATGTTTATTGCTTCTAACTACCAGTGTTTCCCCTACCATACAAGGGGGGGCACCCCCAACGCTGGCTTGTAATCAGTGTGTGAATACACCTCCCCACCCCATCCCAAGAAGTCAGGTACATTTTAGTTAATTAGACTTTTTGTGCACAAGTGCCAGATCACATTAGAAGACACTGCACCCAGGACCTTTGTATTATGTAAAATATGAACTACAGGTGATCGGCTTTCATGATCGGTAATCGTTCACATACTTTGTCACGGAAATTGTCTGATACTGATCGGTGGCCGGTCGTTGGGAACATAACTAGATTGAAGTGAACACAGCTCATGTATGAGCAGCAGTAAACGTTTTTACGTGAATATGTTCCTATTTACGTTCGCTGCAGCTGAAAGACAAATGATGGTGTTTTTTCGCCACTATGACTCTTTTTCTGTTTACTACACATGTGTCATTCTTAGCAGAACATACGTCATAGCAGGAGTGTAAAGAGTGCTTTTTGGTAAAAATATTCAGTTCATGAGAAAAGTAAGTTTGTGTTTTTCTCAGTCTTCTGGGCTGCAGAGTGCTTCTTAATTCGTCACATATATTAATGTTCCGCTTGCTTTGATACAATGCTTTGATACAATCAGTTCATTTACCTCAGTCATTTACCTTAAGCATAAATTCTGCTGTCCTTACCTCAGCATATCTTGAATAATGATATGACGAATTTGTTTGTTTGTGTTTGATAATATCCAATATTTTACATGCAACATCCGTGAAACTTAATGAAGCCATGTCAGGAAATTTCCTTACACTATTTTTTGGACATGAGGTTGCAAAATACAAAAGGCAGCCATGACTGTTGAATGGGATAATAATAATAATTATAATAATAATGAATATTTTATTGATCCCCTTGGGGAAGTTGTTGTTTGGACAGCTGCTAGAGCTGTGTCTGTGCTACTACAGGGTATCGGTGTCTTGTCCAAGGACACGTCGACATGTAACCTGGTGGGACTGGGAATAATTCTGGCATGAATCTGGAATGAAAGTGTTATTAGCTGTGATCTTTCTGCACTGCCATAAATGTCTCAAATTTTGTTCAAAAGGAGCTTGAAGTTCAATACATATTAGCACAGCGTCTACGTAAATTCAGCAAACAGCTTCAAGTAATGTTAATGCAACTCAATCCTATTTGGTGTCCCTGCCTCTGCTCTAAACAGACTTCAGGTGGTCCAGAACAAGGCAGCAAGGTTTTTGACCAACACCTCCGTAGTAACCCCTGATCTCATTAATATCAATATATTCATACAGCATATCTACGATTATAACAGATAATACCACTGGGTATCTATGTTCAGGATGAGGAATATGATTCCAGACTCCAGTAAACCGAAGCCAGTGTATCACTATCCTATGCTGCCCTCTTGTGGACAAAGAGAGAAGTTAAGGATGTTTTCCAAAGAGCTTTTACCTTAAATGACTATTTAAATTAAATACATGATGGCTGATAATAAGGTAGTGTGAGATGAATGTGGGGAGGTATGACCATGTTTTAGACTGTAGAGAATAACAGAAGAAATGGGTGATAGGTAACCTTTACACACAATGCAACACATGACTTACATTAGTTACAGTATATGGTTGGATAAACACTGACTCACAGCACATGTTTTTTATGGATTAAGAATAACTGCTGCCTGGTTAAAAACACCCATGGCATAGCTTGACTATTTTCATACAGGAATTAAAAACAGACAGAAAATACAGGAACATGTTGAAAGTTTTGCGCAACGAAATCAACTGAATAATTTCATTTCTTTAGTTACATATAAGGAGAACTAATGTTTCGTCGTGGCTGTTTGAGACAAACCAATGCACTGCTAGAGTGATGTGTACAATTGGCTTCTGGAGACCGGGAGAGTTAAACTACTGCCTAAAAATAAGTGCTCACTGAGCTCAAATCTGCATCTAATGTCTTTGTCTGAAGGTTGAGTCATGGTAACTTCTTACATTTAAGGTAGAGACATTTTATTGTGCATCCACAGTGACATGTGAATTGGGCCTGATCTTCCTGGAGATGAACATTCATTTGTGTATCAAAATGTACAAATTCTGGACAGAGAAGACAGGTAGTTTGAGAGAGTAGTGAGGGAGGCTCTACATGTGCAAATAAACAACCCCTCACTCAACAGGGGGGCCTAAATACACCCATTTCACCCCTTTTCTCACCTCTGGCTCCCAGTAGCTGCTCACAGTGAGTTCAAATCCTTGATGTTTGCCTGCAGGGCTGTATATGTAAGTGCACCCTCTTATATCAACACGCTATTAGTGAGCTACACTCCTGCACACCCTCTCAGATCTGTGAATGAGAGGAGACTGATATTTCCTTCTTCATGGGGTCTCAGATCCAAATCCAGTCATTATCCCTGGCTGGTGGAATTACTTGCCTTTAAACCACTATTTCATATATTCAAATGCAACACAAAGTAATCCCGATCAGAGCGGTATCTGAAAGGGGGTTTTATGGAAACCTTAAAGAGAGGTCAACAGGAGGAATAACTGACCAACTCCTCAGTAAGAACAGGTGAGTGAAGACTTGGTGTAGTCTTCAGCTGGAGCTTACTATGAGCACATAAGCAGCAGATTTAGCTTTAGCTTAGCAGGCTTCAGCAGAACTTCCAAAGATTCAATTCAATTCAATTCAGTTTTATTTATATAGCGCCATTTTACAACAAAAGTTATCTCAAGGCACTTTACA
>JAUMHF010000002.1:1109858-1121400 GCA_032359275.1 Microctenopoma steveboyesi | reverse complement strand
ACTGTAAAGTGCCTTGAGATAACTTTTGTTGTAAAATGGCGCTATATAAATAAAATTGAATTGAAAAAAATTGAATTGAATTACCTTGCAGTGGCTCCGCTTGGTTAACGTGCGGATGCTTCCGCATAAACATAACTAATGTTGCCAAGTCAGTATGTTTTTTTACAATGTAAACACTGAACCACTTTGTCCTTATCAGAATCCGCTTTATTCGCGACGTATGTTGTTTGTAGCTTCTCTAGGACAGTACAGACAGAAAACAAGTACATGAAAAACAATAAATTAAAGTCAAATTACAGACAACTTGTAACAAGACAGAAAGACAAGACATGGAGATGGCTGGAGATAAAGTCATTGGTGTAGAGGGAGAAGAGAAGAGGAGAGAAGACACAGCCTTGTGGGCCACCAGTGCTGATGTGACGTGTCTGGGATGTAACTGTTCCCATCTTCACCTGTTGTGACCTGTTGATCAGGAAGTTGTAGATCCACTGACAGGTGGAGGGGGGAACATAATTGTTGTTTTTAACTTCTCAGAGTATTGTCTTTAGGCCTTTTTGATCTCCTTTGTCAGCTGGTTTCTGGCCTGCTTATACAGAAGACTGTCTCCACTTTTATGGGCCTTCTCTTTGGGCCTGACCTAGCTGTCTCAGTTGAGCTGTGAACCAGGGCTTGTTGTTGAATGTGCGATGTCTTGGTGGGCACACACAAATCTTCACAGAAACTAATGTATGATGTCCAGAGGCGCTCTTAGCGGACAGGCATAGGGGCCCCAGAGGACCAACACCATTGGAACCGCATCAGAACAGCAGTAGTGAGACTGTGAAAAGTTGTCATTGACAGCACTGTCAGCAGCTCTCACAAACCCCCTTTACGGGGCCCCACTCCTCCCCCTCCCTCTCGGTGCCGGCTGGCAGGAGGTAAACAAACATGCACAGCGACAGCGAAGCAGCCTCTGCTCCGCAAAAATGAAAAGAAACTATTCTTCTGTAAGCGAAAAAAGAACAAAAAATAAATATAGTAATAATAAAAAAATAGTTAGTGGCTATGTTTTTTTTATCTCAAAGTATGTGGTTATTTTAACGTAGCCAAATATGCTACCTGGTATAAGGCTAACCTGTTTGCTTAACATTACCAAGCATGCTGCAAATTAACTACACTTTTTTGGTAGCGGCGGCTACCATACAGGCTACGTACGATGAATCCTAATTTGAGGGCTCACTTGGAATTTTTTGCGTTGGGCCCCAAGAGACCCCTGATGATTTCACAGTATCAGTCAGATCGTCAATTGTCGGCAGCGTCATATCGTCAAACACGCTCCAATCAGTACAGTCAAAGCAGGCCTGCAGCTGCTCCTGCTTTGCTTCGTTGGTCCATCTTTTAACAGATTTAACCACAGGTTTTGAACATTTAAGTTTTTGCCTATAGGTTGGGATCAGATGGATAACGCACGGATCTGAGTGTCCCAGAGCTGCGCGACGGACAGGGCAATATGCGTCCTTTATTACGGTGTAACAGTGATCTAATGTGGTGTTCTATCTGGTTGGTATCTCAGATTAGCTTTGTCAAAATAGGAGGTAGGCCTGGTAGCTCAATGGGTTAAGCGTCAGACTGGGATGCAGAAGGTTGCAGGTGGAGGATAACTCAGGCGGTGAATAGAACGATCTACAGGTAATGCTCCGTTTTTGACCCATTCAGGAGCGCGCATTCCCTGCTGGCGCAACTTAACAAGCGCTCCTGCGTTCTTTCCCCGTCTGCGTCCTCTCCACGTCCCATAGACTGCTGCTCCTCCGATCAGGGCCTCAAAGTATTTCCCAGGATCCCCGTCAAGTATAGCGGTCCGTACGAAACACAAACGAAAATTGCTGTTTTACGTGAGTTATATGACGTAAACAAAGACTCGATTCTAAAAAAAATCCTCCGTGATTTTTTTATAATCGAGTTATTCCAAAAATTCAAGGAACTGAAAGCATAGAAGAAACTGCCATCAACTTCCTGGTCCTGTCAGCTCATAGGACCTGGACCATACAGTCTCCTCCTATGATGGAGGTTTATGCAGTTAAAATGATCCAGCGTCAGCAGGAATTAACAATAAATGAGCTAAAACAAAGTGAATACTTAGATATGACCCTTTAAGATAAAACATGTAAATTTGTAAACATATGAATCAGACTGAAGATACATTTGTGTGTGTTGGAGGTTGTTCCTGTGGATGTGTCTTCAGTCATCCTGCAGTCCATAGATGGGACTCAGGCTGAGTTGAACATTAGTGGAGGAGAAAACCTCAGACCTGCTCTACTGAACCCAGACCTCTGTGCTAATTTGGTGCTGAAGGTGAGTCCATCACACAATATAACCCTTTAACCTTCCAAAGGCAACATTTTAAATCATTCCATCTTCTCAGGTTGTCTATGTAATGAAGTATAACCCAGCTGGGGAGATAGTCAATGTGACCGTGTCTCTGGTGCTTGGATTTGTCCCTGGAGGGACACAGCCTCTGAAACAGGAGTTTCACATTACCTTTGTCCAGGTAGTGTCTTTAAATAACACATTGTTGAGGTGTCATGTAGTTACTGTACATTTAGACCCATATGCAGTACTTACTTTAATGATTACTGTGTGTTTACCGGCAGGACAGGGAGGACGGGGCAGTCCACTACAGTGGAAATCCAGGATATGTGGTTGGACTACCACTTGTGTCTGGGACAAGGACAGAATATCCTTTACCTTATCATTAACCCACCCTCAGACAGGTTCATATTTTCCTCCTGGTATTTGACAGCAGTAGCAAAGAAGTTAAAGGACCTTTAGCTGTGGTCAATAAGAAGGGACCAACATGGCCCAAGATTTGTCCTTAGCAAATTTTTTCACTGGAATTGTGCAAAGCATCGACCTCAGAGACACTCTGTCTCTTCCCACCAATGCTGAAGACCAGGACTGTCTGCGGGGTCGACATCAGCAGTCTCCCGTATTGTTTGGTGTGGACTCTGTATCTGGTTGTACATTAAGGTCCATCATCCTCACCCTCAAATACCCCATTCCCATATACAGATACCAACATTTATGGGATGCAAATCTGTTGTTTTTGTTCCCACAGACTGAAGGATGCTGCCAACTGCTCCCTTGTCTCCCAGGTGCTCCTGGATGTTCTGAGAGGACCAAACTACCCCCAGTACGTGGCTTCTTTTGGAAACTCCCCCTTGGAAAATCCACTGGACTGGGTGCAGATCCAGAACGTCAGTTTTGAAGTGAGTACAAATCTGAAGCAATCCAGCAAGATTAAGCATTTTTCTTTTTAAGTTTTTAATTGATTATTTACATTATAGATAATGTACATTTTTTTATGTATTGTATTAAATAATTACTTTTTAAAATAATCCACATTACATGATTGTGTTCTGCTGTGTAGTATTTCTGTAGATTGTTTGCACCTGTATATTCTTGCTTATCATTGCTCTCTGTGGGTTCAGTGTTTCCCCTACCTGCCACTGTGATTTGATTTTCTTAATACAGCGTGGAATTAATACTGCACTTTAAAGATGAGATAGTTGATGTTCCATTAGATAAAGACGCTGTGTTGATAGAGAACAAATTTCTGGAATTTTCATTCTAATAATGTTTAGAGTGCTTTACAAGTAATTGTCAGGGACGGCCTGTCAAGGATAGGCTTAAATAACTGACCCCAGCGATGCTCATCCAGCACTATGTTTGTCACTTGCAGGCAGCACAGAGTTGCAGCATCCCCTTGTCACTTCATTTAGAAATTGAATGGACTCGATACGGATCCTTGATGAACCCCCAGTCTCAGATTGTGAGCATCAAAGAAGTTATCCAGACCAACACCACCAGCTTGGTAGGACTGAAAATAACGATTGTGAAAATGTGACAACAGAAATAAAAATAAAATTGAATTCTAATCTTTTCTACCTCTATGTCTGACTGTCCCACAGGACCTGTTGTCAGGAGGCGAGAGCTTCCTGTCAATCAGAAGCTCGGTGACCTTCAAACTAGTGTCTGCTGCTGCTGTTTCTGGTTTCAAAGCTACACCCACTATTAATGCTAAACTACCCTTTGACTTCTTCTTCCCCTTTGTCTGATCCAGCTGTTTTTTTATCAGTGCACCTACCCACCAACAGTATCAGTGTACAATGTTCACTATGTGAATAATGTAAATAGAAAGTTTGTATGTAATTTATAAATAAAATCTTCAGACTCATTTGTTTAAATCTGTTCTTTACACAGTACAGACTTAGCAAATCAAAACTGATTTATGTACAAGTTCAAAGAAAGTCTGATATTTGCAAGCAGGCTTTGGAAAGAGTTATGCAGTAGCATCTCAGTTTTTGAAATTCATTAGATAAATGCATAGCTTTTATCTAATGAATGTCATTATTATTATTTATTATAACAGAAGGCTGAATATGAAGTCACTGACTTTCAAAATAAGATGATATTTCTACAGGCGACATAGTACCAAATAGCTCTAAATGTTTTGCAATATTGAAATTGTTTCTGCTATTACGTTTATAATGTGAAAATAAAATACAGTGAAAATAAAAAAAATATAAATGAATATAACAGCAGCTCCACAAAACTTATTCTATGCCATGCTTCTTCAGGAGGGCTTGAAGCTTCTGGTTTTCTTGTTCCTATGACAGATGGAGTCAAAAAGAAGAGTTTTTTGTTAGACCTCATTCTTTGCTTTGCTGAAATACTGCACAATTAGAAAAGGTTTTGTGCAGAAAATATAACTACATACATATAACTTATACATATGAGTTATAAGTATATATACGTATATATATGTTTATATGGGCCTAAAAGTGAAATGATGTTACTTTGCAGACACTTTTATCCAAAGCAACTTACAAGGAGCTAGTGCTGGGGTTTTAAACCTGCGACCTATTGCATCCCAGTCTGACGCTCCCATTGAGCTACCAGGCCGACCTTATATAATTATATAATATTCATGTTCCAGATTTGACTTATATAGGATAGAAATTCCCTTCAGGTTAAAGTGTCCTCAGAGGTAACCATCCATCCATCCATCCATTGTCTACCGCTTATCCGAAATCGGGTCGCGGCGGGTGCTTGAGCCTATCCCAGCTGCCTTCGGGGAGAGGCGGGGTACACCCTGGACGAATCGCCAGTCCATCGCAGGGCCAACACAGAGACATACAGACGAACAACCATGCACACTCACATTCACACCTACGGACCATTTTACAGCGACCAATCAACCTAACATGCATGTCTTTGGATGGTGGGAGGAAACCGGAGTACCCGGAGGAAACCCACGCAGACACTGGGAGAACATGCAAACTCCACACAGAAAGGCACCCGGCCGACCGGGACTCAAACCCAGGTCCTTCTAGCTGTGAGGCGACAGTGCTAACCACCACACCACCGTGTCACCCAGTGGTAACCAATGAAGTGTATATAATGTTCCAGGAATTTCCTTCACATACTGATATGAATGTGTGTGGACGTGTAGCAACAACAAAACACAAGATCCATTTTGTAAAGTAGTACAGGCATCACCAGTTTATCATTGCGCTCCTGGAGTTCTGTAGATCTTTGAACAAGGTGGTCGTAGCTCTCCTTCAGCTTGCTGATCTTCTGGTCTGCACGGTTCTTTACCGACACCAGGATACCTGAAACATAGTCAAACACAGTCACCTGTGGATGTATGCAGGGTTTTCCAGTGCACACTTAAGGAATGCCTCAAACAAAGCAGTAGATTATAATTAAGTACCCATGTCCTATCTGATATATGTGTTAAAGATCTTGTACCTGACTACACACAGGTTGAAGCTTAATGCTCAGATTAGTTTTATGCTCAGTACTAATGTTAGCAGTTACTTAGAAATGTCCTGGTTTCCCATATAAACACACATTTTCAGCTGTGCTAATATAATTGCTAAACAACTTTCTAATGGTTAACATTTTTAATTAATAAACCTTTACATTAGCAAACAAAGTGTTATGTTTGCTAATGATGTGAACCTATGTAGATATACCATTAGTGTTAGAACAAGAAAGAGCTGAGACAGAGGGGAATTTGATTAGTCTGGAAAAACAGGATTGATCACTAATTTAGCCAGTCCTGAAAGGCAAATGATTGTGAGCTAGAAATGCAACACAAATGTCTGTTTTACTGCTCCTGTGAGTCTTGACCCAGACGCTGGATCAAATCAGTGTGCCACATTTATAACGATGCTGACTAAAAATGTAAATATGCTGGAGTCCTGTCAAATTATTTCCTTTGAGAACTGGCAGAACTCAAGTGAAATGAGGAAAAAAAAGGCAACAGGGTGAAAAAAACAATAATAAACTTCATGTACTGTAAGTTAACAAATATCAGCAGTTAGAGGTGGATCAGGTGACTAAACCATCTCTAAGTTATGCTGCTTATAGGTTTAGTCTGCTGGGGGACTCTATATCTCACTGAGCTCCTCTCCTCCTTTTCCTTCTCTGTCCACTTCAATGACATCATTGCATGTTAATAACTTTGTTTCCTTTCTCTCCCCTAGCTCTCTCTCTCTCAGAGGTATCCTGAACCTTGATATAATATTGATATAATGTGTAAACTTAAACCTCACACTGTAAAGTGCTTTGAGATAACTTTTGTTGTGATTTGGCACTATATAAATAAAGTTAATTTGAATTGGATTAACTTGTGAGTGGTACTGACCGTTGATGATTCTGGCCACCCTCCACAGTCGCAGCAGAATGAGGAGACCCATCCCATCAAAGGCATCCCCATGGAAGATTACGACAACATCCAGCACAAAAGACAGCACCACCACCAAACCATCAAACACTTCAAAAATATGATGGAAGAATTCCAGGCGGTAAGCAAACAGCTTCCCGGCCAGCTCCACCATGAAGAACGTGAGAACAGCCAGGCTCAGGTAATGAAAAACCTGCATCAACAAATGCTGGATAGGAATCATGAAAAAACCTCAGCTGCTACTTTGATTAAAGTAGGTGGACACATCCTGAGCTCACCTCTTCAGCAATGTGGCCATGTGCCAAGTTAATAATAGTGAGATCTATAAGCAGCTCCACCAAAACAAAGAAGGCATCCAGGATGACCAGACACACCACCAGCACCTGCAGGCAGCACAAGCAGGTGTTCAGCATGACTTTCTCACATTAACATGCTCTGATCATGGACGCTGCTAATACCTGGAAGTGGTTGGAGCTGTAGAGCCTCTTTAATGAGTCTCTGAAGGTCAACGTCGTTGGAAATTGTCCCGTGGCTGCACTCAGCTCTTCGCTGGCCACGTGCAGCTCTTCTTCCTCCCACTGGACCGGTTGCTTGTCGCCCACAGTGGTGAAATGCCTCAGGTACCGGGCCATGGCAGCAGGCACCTCAGCTCACTTCCAAGCAAAGATTAGACCTGTCAGGACCTGTACAGTCAGATAGACAGCCGTTCCTTTACACAACTAACTAACAAAGACACCTTTTGTGGTTTAAGCCACACAGTGATTCAACAGAAAACTAAATATCTGCAGGTCAGCAACTGCCTGTTCTGGTCACAGTCTTCCCCCTTGTCAGCATCTGGCAGATTTCTTCACACATTGGACAATCTGAGTTTACTTCCCCTTTACTTCGTTTGCAACATGTTGTTGCAAGTAACCCATATTTGTTTGTGTGAGAAGGAAATTGCAGCAGGATTTCCACAGACAGTACTGTACAGTTGGGGGACAGCTGCAATTTGCAGAAAACGTCACTCATTCTGTTTTCTTCTTTCTTAAATGTTCAACCATGTTGAACCAAAGTGTTCTTCGATCAGTCGTGCAGACGTGAGCAGTCCTTGTAACTAAATCTTATCTATGCATTCTTCCAAGGAGATGTGGTACACCGTAAGAGAGCGTTAAAAGCAGCTATAGCCGACGTAGAAAGCGAGTTGAACCTGACTTATCTGTCAGACCAACAACAACAAGACAAAAAAAGCCTGTCTTCGTTTTTCTTAATCTTACCAGAATCAGCAGGGATCCGTGCAGCTGACTGTGGGCAGCCCCAACTCGTGAGGCAAACATCCGCCTGCGGTGCCCTTAACCAGTCGAGCGTTTTTCCTGGAATCTTTAATCGAAGTTGATTTCGTGTCAGGATTTAGAGGTTCAGTAACTTACTTTCTACACGAGTGAGTGTGACAGGGGATTAAAACACCGTTCTAAAGAACATCACAACAATAATGATGTTTAAGAAGTTTTATAAAAGTCTGTCACCAGCCACTTAAACTGTAGAAGTCTGCTCGGGTCTTTCTCTGACCACACCGCCACCCAGTGGCTTTAAGCAGGCTTACTGTTCTCTCCATTGACACATGATACACAGTGACACAAGTAAATAATATCTTCCCAGCTTCAGTGTGATCTAATCTGCACCAAAGTTATATGTCTCAACCAACATTTCTAAACCGATTAACACAGCCTCTGTCCTCCGTCAGCCAAATGTTGTGTTTAGACTGTCATTTGTGAGTTGTTTTTTCACAAGACAGGAGTAGTAAAATGTATTCCAACACGCAGCTGCACAATAAGGCCATTTAGAACAGGCTGAACAGTTACCTGACCTCTATAAAGTGGACTAACATTAGACTGACTTGATTTTGATATGGTCACCATGATGTAGCAGAGCTACAGTAACTCAAAGTTCAAGTAAAAGTAGTACCCAACTTCAGACTACCTTAAGGCCTTTACTCAAGCTAAAGTACATGCACCAAAACGTTAGCTTGTTCTTGGCATTAATTATCAGGGTATGAATAAAGTCCAGATGTGTCCTATACTCAGATTTTCCCATTTCACCAAATCAACTCCGGCAATGTAAGATTTAGGACATGTGTATATATTTTATATATGGAAACGCTACTTCACAACTACTTCTTGCAGGATTACATGTGCTTTCACATTTCTGCAGGAATTGTTTGGGTTTTGTTAGGTTGAACTTTAAATAGCTGCTTTCTGAATGTTCACTTTAGTTTACGTCAGCCAGAACAAAGGAAATATAAAAGCCATTTAACTACAGGAAGCAAACTCTTTATCGTTACCATTTATAACATGCACTTATAGCTGACATTAACCCATTATTGGTGTCCTCTTCTATTGAGAGAAATTAAAATTAGTTTGAAGACGAATCAGAACACGAGACACAGAGGTGCTACAACATTTTATTAAAAAGTATACATTTTACTGTGCTTAATCACGTCCTCCATCTCATTCAAGTTCAGGTTCCACGGTGGGATAGTGAGTAGGTGAAAAACAGAACCCTACAGTCCAGCCAGGTTTCCCTAAATGCATAAGAACACATTAGTATGAGCAAACAGCTCGTTTCCAAGTGCAGTGTGTTACAGCAGAATGTTTCGGGTCTTTAGTCAGGTTTTTGTAAACTGTTGTCACTTAACCTGTGCCAAGTCCCGAGTTTCTCTCCCAACCCTATAATTCCCCAGCAGAGAAGAGCAGCTCTCTGCCACGGCAGTACAGATTGGTTTACAGTGCTCCTGTATTAGAACAGGGAGTTACTGTTTTCATACAAACCTAAACTCAGTCAGCCCAAGTTTCTGCAGGCATCTGCTGCCCCTTGCAGCCCAGAGGTTCCATGTGCCTCTGCAGAGAAAGAGGAATGAGTAAAACTGGAATCACAATGATCATTGCTGACAGTCAGCTGTTGTGCTCCGGGTTTAAAGTTCACCATGTTTTTTTAGCATGCGTTACTGCAACACGTCACATGAACACAAATACTGCAGCACTCACCTTCAGCTGGCCTGCACACATGCTCCACAGTGAGCATCTCGGAGGCTCATCCTGAAACACAGGAGTTCAGCATCAAACATTTTCTAAAACCTAGCAACACATCTTTAGTCAGAGGGAAAGTGTGCGGCTCTGTACTAGGCCTGCCCAGTGGGTAGACCAGGGCAGGCCACTCTCGTTGAGCCACGCTCTGCAGCAGCTCAGCAACTGCAAACTCAAAAACAGAACTTGCACAGCCAAGACCAAGAACAGAGACTTTCTCTGCCAGCACTGTAACACTGAGCCAGACACACCGCCTGATCAGCTGACTTAGAGCTGGGGGGGGTTGCTACAAAAGGTTTAGTTCTACATGACTATTTACCTTTGTTACCTAAAGGCACAACAGCAGGGTTAGAGCCCAGGATCATGGCTGATTCTC
The DNA here is from genome assembly GCA_032359275.1 of Microctenopoma steveboyesi. Classification (NCBI taxonomy): domain Eukaryota; kingdom Metazoa; phylum Chordata; class Actinopteri; order Anabantiformes; family Anabantidae; genus Microctenopoma; species Microctenopoma steveboyesi. Next base: position 1,111,232 of record JAUMHF010000002.1, on the reverse strand, counting down.
TTCAGCAGGGGACACAGCATCTATGAAACACCAATGACGTGTTACTCTTGACGTGACATAGGTGATGCCACAGACACGTTGACATGCATACCCACCACTTTCCTCAGGCTCTATTACTTTAATTATCTTAACTCCATTGACAGCGAACGTCTACTTTTCGTTAAAGTGTCACAATTAAAAATATATAGTGTATAACTGCTACTGCTACAACCACTGAGCACGTGGGGCTGTTTAGCGAGGCTCGTGTCTTTACGCAGGGCCGCTATTAAGCTAACGTGTCGAAGACAAGAATTCTGAACGCAATATTAACTACCTAACTAGCAGGTGGGCTCAATTTAGTGTAAATGCTGTTGCCTTTTAACACACGCATGTCCAAACGGCTACAAATACTCACCAGATGTAAGACAACGTCCAACAGACGTGTACATCGCATGGTTCCAACAGAGCGAGAGGCAGAGCGGACGTCACGCGTTCCTATATAAAGTGTAGCGCGCCGCTGTGCATTATGGGAGAGGAAGTTCTCTCTAACATGGCCTATATCAGGGGTCTCAAACTCAATTTACCTGGGGGCCGCTGGAGGCGGAGTCTGGATGAGGCTGGGCCGCATCATGATTTCCACAAGAAAAGCACTGATAAAACATTCAAATGTTCTCAAATATCTTTATTTTTAACACAAAATAATGAATTAAATAAACACATGCAATACAAACAAAAATGAATAAAAAAATAAATCAATCAGTAAATAAATAAAATAATAATAATGATCATACAGCAGATACAGACGACTGAAGAAACCACATATTGAATGACTGGCTGACTGCAGAAAACTAATATTTTTTATTATTTATTATTATGTATGAATTTATTTTTGCAGTCTTAGAAAGAGACATCTTTGGGGCTCTGTAATATGTGATTCCACTTGGAGTCAGTCTCGGGTTCAACTTTAACTTTCAGGGCGCATGCGCACTTTTGCTCTCCGATCGTTATCGGGTAACGGCATTTATCTGAATTTCTCAAGCGTCATGTAAACGCACTTACTGATAAGTTTCAGTTTCATTTGCGACGTGCCTACAATAAGTAGGTCGGAGTTTCTGAGAAGAACAAACGCACAGCAGCTGTACAGGCTGGATCACAGATTACAGCACCTCCTTCATTTCGGAGGACTGTGGGCGCTGAGCGGAGTCAGCGGCTTCACGGCTTCTCCTCCGCCCTGCTGACAAGAGGAATGAACAAACTAGAAAGTTCCTGGGGAAACTTTAAAGGTGCCTGCCGCCGTGCGCCGCTGAACCTTAGACCTATCTGCCCAATGCTGAACCTTAGACCGATCTGCCCAATGCTGAACCTTTGACCGATCTGCCCGACCAGAAAGCAGGA
>JAUMHF010000002.1:1070871-1084189 GCA_032359275.1 Microctenopoma steveboyesi | reverse complement strand
TATTAATACCTAAATATTTAATATTTCCACATTGAAGTGCAATGGTAGAAGAGTTCTGGAAGGAGCAGTTAATCGGGGGAACTGTAGATTTTAACCAGTTTACTGAATAATCTGACACACTTGAGAAGGAATTGATTAATGTAATTACCTCAGAGCGTGGTTTGTGAATGCTGGAAAAAGAGTAACACATCATCTGCATAAAGACTAATTTTATGTTCTATATTTTTGCATTTGATGCATTTAATCCTTGCTGCCTGTCTAATTGCTGCTGCTAGTGGTTCAATAAAAAATGCAAACAATGAGGGAGAGAGAGAGGGCATTCTTGCCTAGTGCCTCTCATTAGACAGAAACTGGAAGATGTTTGGATTTCCAGTTTACTCTATCAAATGCTTTTTCTGCATCTAGATACATTATAGTAATTTGAAGATTTTTATTGCACGAATAGTCGATCAGATCAAGTAACCTATGTGTATTAGTTGACGAGTGCCTCCCTTTTATAAAGCCAGTTTGATCAGGATGAATTCTGAAAGGCGTTATCTTCTCTATTCTTTTTGACAGAGCTTTGCAGATTATTTTAAGAACAACATTAATAAGTGATATTGGACGATAGCTGGTAGGCAATAGTGGGTCTTTGCCTGGTTTAAGTAAGAGACTAATAATAGCAGAATTCATGTTTGGAGGTAGGTTACCATTTAATTGGGATTCCTGCAACATTATGTAGAATGTTGGTGCCAGGATTGTCCAGAATTTTTTATAGAATTCTGCTGGAAAACCATCTGGGCCTGGAGCCTTTTTATCTGGCATATTTTCAGAGCTTCCTGGAGTTCCTCTGTTGTTAGTGGAGAATCAAACGCCTTAGTTTGAATGTCTGATAATTTTGGTAGAGTTATATTATCCAGAAATTGGTCTATTTCATCTTTAGATGGGTTTATCTGTGGTGAATATAGGGATTTGTAAAAGTCCCTGAAAGTGTTGTGAATTCTTTTAGGAGCATAAACTATTTCCCCGGTGAAATCTTTAATAGCACCTATAGTTGTTTTTTCTTTCTTTATTTTTAACTGATTGGCTAGAAATTGACCCGATTTGTTACTATATTGAAAGTTTTGCCACCGAAGCGTTTGTGCTTAGACTTTAGTTTTTTTATTATTAATTTCATTAAGTTCTAGTTTTGCTTTACGTATTTTGTTCAGCATCTCCTGTTCCAGAGGCTTCTTCTAAGGATTTGATAGTTTCTTCTAAATCCTGAATATGTTTGTTTTCTATTTTCTTTTTATGTGATGAAAAGGAGATTATTCTACCTCTCATCACAGCTTTGCCTGCTTCCCAGATAGCAGATGCTGATGTTCCAGGCAGGTCATTATAGTCTAGATATAAAGCCCACTCGTTTTTGAAATATTTAATGAAATCATCATCATTGAGTAATGACGTATTAAATCTCCAGTTTTTGCTTGGTGTCTAGCCTTCTTATTTATCAGCGTTAAAGATGAAGGAGCCTGATCGCTGACAGCTATAGGATGAATCTCTGTGTCTGAGATGTCACTCAGCAGTGAGCTGTTGACTATGAAGTAATCCAAACGAGAGTAGGAGTGATGGACATGTGAGAAGAAAGTATATTCCTTACGATTAGGGTGAAAAGAACGCCATGCATCGCAAAGTCCATAGTCGCTCATGTACTGTTTAAATATTTTAATAGATTCCCAATTGCGCTGAGTTCCAGCTGTGCTGAGCCTGTCCAGTTCTTTATATAGTCCAAAGTTGAGGTCGCCTCCAAGAACAAGTGCGCAATCCAGGTGTTCAGAGAGTGCAGTGAAAAAAGCATGGAAAAATGAGGGGTCATCACATTTGGACCATATATGCTGACAACACATAACTTTGTTATTTATAGATAATTTAATAATTAGAAATCTACCCTCTGGATCTATGACTGAGTTGAGTAGTGTGAAGTTAATATTTTTATTTATTAAAATTGCTACCCCCCTTTAACTAGAGTTATAGCAGGCTGAGAACACATTAGGAAACTCAGATGTTTTAAGTTCATCTATAGCTGATGTAGGTCTGTGGGTCTCTTGTAATAAAGCAACGTCTGCCTGTAGTGTACTTTATGGGTCAGCAGACCAATAACTTTAGCAGATTTCATTTTCCAACAGGACATGGCACCTGCACACAGTGCCAAAGCTCCCAGTATCTGGATTAAAGTCCATGGTATCCCTGTTCTTGATTGGCCAGCAACTCACCTGACCTTAATCTCATAGAAAATCTGTAGGGTATTGCCATGAGGAAAATGCAAGGCCCAGTAGGATTCCTTCTTTAGGTTGATTGCATCCCTCACCACTGGTGTCTATCAGTTAATGGTGGACATTAGACATTTTTGCTAATTGATTAAAAATGAAAAAACTCAGGTTGCCCCATGTGGACTGGATAATTAATATAAACTTTGTTTTAATGTAATTTTACATACAAAAAAATACTAAAAACATGCTTTAAGTGGGGCATTGTGGGTTGCATGAGTTGCTAATCTTTACTAGAAAGCCACTGACGACCACATAAGATATTAAACCATTTGAAACTGGAATTATTAGTTTTTCAAGTATTGTTCAACAATAAAGTGCTGATTTTGCTACAACTACAGCTCTGGCTCCTGCCTAGTAACAATGGCAGTTGAGCCTTATCTGTGCTGTATTGTATTATATTTGGATTTTTTTTTTGCCAAATTAAACTAATAGAAAGAACATGACTTTTCAGTAACAAAGATTAAATAGGAAAAGGACAGCAGAGCTTCCAGAGCACCAAAACCCATCTGTTGTATGGTTTCTCAATGCGCTTTAAGATAGTTTATAATGTTCAATATTTTATCAGTCCTTTCTATAGTATTTCTAAAATACTATCCATGACCCAGAGACTTTGTTAATGTACCTCTAAACTCAAATGGTCACCTTGCCTGATCACTGTTGTTCCTCCTCTTTTTCTCCTGACTTGTTCTTCGATTACTGCATGTGTAATTGCAAATGAGTGGAGAGATTTTCAATCACTACATGTCTACTACGGAGTCATCTGTCCATCCTGAAAATCCTGTGTGAAAATAGATGTCCAGCACTGTTTTTTGCCAACCACTCACCTGCCTGCAAAGACAGGTTGCTACCTGAAGATCAGAGCTGGATGCCTTTCAAAAGCTCCTCTCCCATAAAGATGGGGCTGTTGGCGATTCCATGTTCCCCCAGTTTCTCTGATGTCCCTGTCTGCCAGCTAGTTGCAAGATGTAGAAGGGAAACTATGTAGGCTATACATCTGTGAAGGTTCTCAGTCATCCAGGTCATGTTATCTCAAAAAGGTCAGACTTGAAAGCCCTCTGGAATGAAAGTGTGAAACACCGTCAAGAAAGCAAACAAGTTCAGTTGCTTTGGATAAAAGCTTTTTGAGGTATGTGGCCATACCTGAAGCATACTCTCCACCTTGAACGTTTTTTGTTTGGGGTAGATCTGAGCATCCCGACACTGAACTTCACCCATTTCCCATATATTGTAGGCAAGTCTACCCAATCCTTTGAGTTTTGTATTGTTTATTCAGATTTGGTTAAAGTAGGTTTATTGTGTTCCACTTTTTCTTATTTCCATTATCCCAGAGACTATATTGATGAGGACCAACTGGCAGTGATTAAATGTTGGCCGTGCTCTTTGGGAGCCTTTCTTCCTGAAATCGTTGCTTTTACGTTACTTTATTTTTTGTTGCAATTTGCCTCTCCAAAAATGGATTTTCTGGTTTTATTCTGTTTCTGCTTACTAAGGAGTTTATGGTTATTAGAAACACATTTACTTTTATTCAGTCAGTTGAGGGTTACAGTCACACAAAGGGTCACACTCTTGACTTTGTTTTGTACTCAGGTTTTATTCCTAAAGTTATAAACTCTGTGAGACAAGTTAAGAGGTGGGGTAAACCCTGGACAGGTCCCATTCTATTACAGGGCTGATGCATTCACACTCACATTCACACTTCTGGGTAATTTAGAGTCACCAACTAACCTAACATGCATGTCATTGCATGGTAAGAAGAAGCCTGAGGGCATCCACAGTCAAACACATAAAGGCACCTGGCTAACCCATGAATTAAAACTCAGGTCCTGTAAGGTGACTTTGCTAACCACTACAACACTATACGGGGGTATAGTGTTGTAGTGGTTACCCCCCGTGATGGTAATTAAATTATTGCAGCAGTGCTGTATTCTATAGGTCCTGCAAAAAATAAATTCCTTCTCCTAAGATGCACTGGTTAATGAAAAGCAATCATTCAAGAGAAAGTAAAGAAATATATAGGAGTTGGTTTTGAATCATAGAAAGAACAAACCAAAGGCCCTTTCTCTATCCTCAAAGTAAAGCCTCTTTCAGTGTTTTTCATTTTAAATAGTCAGATCCTGTGTTGACTGAAGACAGTTCTGTACACCATGACACTCCTTGAGACTGTTCCATTAATCAGTCTAATTTAAATCTTTCTGCCAAATATTACCTACTATATTCTAAATTCTATCCATTATAGATATCTGACTTAACACAGCAGCTGTCCCTGCACTTAAATATGACAATATTTTTGTGTCATCTTGTAAAACATACAGTATTAGCCTCAGCTAACGTCTTTGTCGGAACAATGGTCATAACACATTTAATGGCCTCCCACCTCTTTCTAAAAAAATGAAAAAAAAAATCATCAGCCTCCACTGACCAACACACAACACAATGAGTCCTTATAAAATCCACAATAGATTACAGCATAAAGACACTGAAATAAAAAATGCAGAAACACCTATACAGAAGAGTAATAATGTGATAATAAGGATTTAAAGTAGAAAAAAATTATCAAACTGTCTGAATTCAAGCACTAATAGCAGCATTAATATCAGTGCCAGCAGAGACATAATGAGAGAGTTCTAAAACAAAAAAACCAAACATAAGAAAAGCTTTGTATTGTAGCATCAAGCTGGGACTAGACCCAGTATATTTCGCAAGGTGATTGTGTGTCTCTGTGTGTGTGTGTGTGTGTGTGTGTGTGTGTGTGTGTATTTGCTGAGTAACACTGAAAAAAGTAGCAGCTAGCTGTCAGATTTGTGAGACTGCATCACACACTCAGTGTACATACACACGCTCATATGCATGAGCAGGCTGTATGTACAGGGAGCCTAACTATATTCTCAGCACACACACACCAACATGTACACATACACACACACACACACACACTTATTTGAAGAGGCTGTATTGATTATGATGAGGCCTTCATCCTTTCTGGTTATTAAATTATTGATCAGAGACAAAGACTTTTAATGGAATCCAAATGTCATGGAGTGTAAATGCGTGTGTCGTGTGTATGTGCATGTGTGCATAGAGAGAGAGAGAAGAGAGAATAAGAGAGAGAGCTGAGAACACAAATAAGCTCCCTCCTCCATCTCTGTGTTTACACTGCCTTTACTCCATGGTCTCTATCTTGACTGATGACGCATACACACACACACACACACACATGGAAGGGTTGGGAAATATGACACACAAGTTTCCTCTCATGAGAAACAAAGAAAGCATAAATGGGCGTGACATTTTGGTAGCAAATTATTTTAAACAGAAGCCTGCATGATAAGAGGATGATCATTTATTCACAGCAGACCTTCATAATATTTATCATAATTCTCCTCAGGCATCCAACCAAGTTAGTTCAGGTGTGGAGAAGGAAGCAGGGCCCCAAGCTATTCTTAGACCAGGCAATAGGCAAGACAGCTACACACTGCTTAATTTGCTAGCTGGGTAGACTCATTTTCCTCTAAGGGGGTAAAAAGTAAATCAAATGTGCAATGAAAAACTCCAAACACTGCATTTCACCGCTCTGGCAATTCTTCATAGTCTATATTTGTATTCTGTCGAATTTGGGTTTCAGCCTGTAGGTCAAATTGTATTAGTTACATGACAAGAAGCATTGAAGGCTAAGCCAGATTTTTGTGCAACGCTTTTACTTACTACTCTTTTTTTTCCCTTTTAAATATACATATATAAGATATATATTGTAATCAGACATCCCACCCTGGAGAAAGTAATTTTAAAAAGGTGGGGGTATGAGTCACATGCATCTACTGCTCCTAAATGTCTCAAACACAAGCACCAAAGTTTCTTCTGATGAGGTGATCACACTACACCTACATAGTCACAGTGGTACATAGTCATACATATTCTGGTGCAGAAAGCTGCACATACATGTTGCTAACTCATGTACTGGCCTGGTAGCTCAGTGGATTAAGCGTCAGACTAGGAGGTCGCAGGTTTGAATCCCTAATCCATCCTCTACCAGGTGTGTCCCTGGGCCCGACACCCAGCGCTAGCTCCCTGTAAGTCGCTTTGGATAAACGCGTCTTCCAAGCAAAGTAAAGTAAAGTAAAGTAACTCACACATGCATGTGGACAGGCTGACCACTGCTGCAGTACTTTTGATTGCTTTAGCGCCACAGAAAACAAGTATCATCACGTTCTCAGAATTACTAGAAATGCAACTAGTGACTCCCCCTATTCTCATCTCTCATTGGCTATGTGGTTCTTCTCTAGGATGCTGTCGCTCACTGTGCCTCTGCCTCCTTGTGTGCTGAGTTTGACAACAAAATGCTGCAAGTGAAAGCAAGTAAATAAGCCACATATATATATTATGTGCTCTCTATTTCACTTTCCTCTCTGTCACTCTTTGTTGTGACTGCATATGGGAGCAAAACACAACATAAAGCATATGCATCAGCTTTCCATGAAACACACAGAGGAAGAGGAGGAGGCAGGAGAGTGTAAGATAGAAAGGCTCTTAGGTGAATTGTTTTGCTGGATTAATGTTGAGGGTAAATAAGGAGAAATCTGAGGTGTCTGTGGGCTGTGATGAACTCTATCACTCCACCACCTTAATGAAATCACCCAGCTCTTCATACTTCACTTAGCCACACAATATGATTAAGACCTTCTACAATGGACATGGACACATGCTGTACACACGCGTGCACACACACACAGACACACACACACACACACATGTGGGCTAGCACAAGTGTGCTGATGCATGAATACATTCACATGCAGAGACATATGGCCTGGAAAAAAGAAAGAAGGGGAGGGAGGAGGTGCGCTGCATTGGGTTTATCTCCCTAGTAAACGGAACAGTCACCTTGTTTTTGAAATGTCTCACAACTCTGCAGCAGTTATCACATTACAATTACACAATACTTTTAGGAAAGGAAAAAACAACGTAGACTGCTGAGAAGAAGTCATTACCTTTGTTTTCACTAGATCAAACTCTAAAGTTTACTTTTCATTTCCAAGAAGAGAAAGAAGATATTCTTTCTGTTGGTGATGTACATGTTTTGACAACTGGCCATCAAACACTGAACTGCTGCTAGTCACTCACTGTATGTTGATACTGACCACATCCAAACATGTTCACAGACAGCGTCCTTTTTAGTCTCTTAATCTCTATCTGAACAAAACTGTAGAGTCCGTCTCTAGAGAGACTGCCTTACCTGTATTATACAAATTTAAGCTAAATGCTAACATGCTGTTTTTAAGCACATATTTGTGGAAAGTGTCTGGGCTGGAGGTAGAACTGCTGCTCCTTCGTGTCAAGGTGGGGAACCTCCTGTGGAAATGTTACAACCAACTGTAAATTCATAAAAGATTGAGTTCTTAAGCAATCTACATGATTTGCATAAATTAACTGGCCTGTTCTTCTTTGTGAAACTGGCACTACACAATGAGCTACACTCACTAACCTCTTGGCTTTGTTGAACCACAACATTCACATGTCCTCCTCCTCATCCCGGTGAAGTTATCTAGAGGTTGAGTCATGGCTTTATTTTTTTAGGTCTGAAGGTTGAATGAGTAGTGAAATAACAAGAATGTCCTGTTGCCATGGCTCAAATTCTAGATCAAAAAGTACAATACATTTTGTCATCAAAGCATTTACAGCCCGATGGTGAAATGTGCTTGCAAAATTTTCAGGGATTTTTCAGGGTCACTTTTAGGATTTAAGACATTGTTAGCAGTGCCTCAGTTAGACAGGACTATAGGTCTTTGCGACTACTCCCTAAGTCAGTTACTGTTACCCTCTGATCTACATATTTGTTGTCAGATTGTCTGAACTTTCAGGTCTTCTGCATCAGGCCTTATAATTGTTTTGAGATAGAGCCGATTGTGTAAATATGTGTAGGTTTTGCATGTGCTGTGATTTTACACTCTCAAAGCTTCTTGGAATAAAATGTCTTATATAAATGAATTATGCTTTGCTTTGTCAGTGATATTGTTAATTTGTGAGCATTGGCTTGGTCAGCCAGAAACTTTAATCCATTCCAGCTGCACTGCAGATTCACCAGTGCCATAAAACAACAATAAAACTCATCAATGTGCAGAGAAGAGAGATAGAAACAGGAAGACACTAAGAGCAATGAAAAGCAAGAGATGGTGTCATTATAGTTCAATATTTTAAGATTATGAGCACCTGAGTTCTTTAGATAATTTACATTTAGATGTGTAAAAAATATTGATATTTCCCTGAACATCCATCCAGGAAGCTTTTCTAAAAATGCTTGGAAAATCGTTCCCTGAAACTTGAGATGAACAGGCTACAGAGTGATTGACTGTCCCGTCTCAGTCTGCCGTTACCCTGTGAGACAGGAAATGTGACTGAAACTACCACTGAAAAGACCACCTTCAACTTTAAATATTACATCGTCATGTTGTGTGACAGGTGCAGCATGAACATGAGAGACGTTTTCATCTGTAGCATGTGATCTTGTGTTTCAGAATTTAGACGTGACCTTGGACTGAACTTCTTTACTGAAAACACCAGCCACTCTTCCCTCTTCCTACCTATTTTTCAACTCTAAAAATAATTTCAGATACTTGCTAAGTGTTATATAAAACAACAAAGAGTGAAAGTAGTTATCTACTGAGGGACTGTATTATGATTGTGATGAATGGTTATGCTTACTAAGGCTTATCAGAAAGTTTATTTTTAATGGAAAAATAATGGCTTCAAAATTAGTTTCAGTGTATTTACAGGTCAGGATCAGAAATATTGAAACTGTTATTTTTACTATTGAAAGTAAAAATAACAGTAATAACAAATGTTTCATTGATCCTCTCAGAGGGAACATTATTATATGTACGTACAGTACATGCAAATAGCTTTTTTGCTCTTATTTATATTTTTCTATTTTATAAGATACTAGCTCATTTAGCACTGCTATGACGACACTGAACATGGCCAGCACTCTCTTTTGATTGAATTAGTTAAGGGTATTCAGATCCCTTTTGGCTTTAGACAGTGGACTTCTTTCCATTCTTGTCTTGTTAGATCTTTGTGCTGCATTTATCACTATAGATGATAACATTTTAATAAATAGACTGGAGCATGTCATTAGGATTAAAGGAATAGCACCAAGCTGGTTTAAATCTTATCTATCAGATAGAAAAAAATTTGCTCATATGATAAGTCCTCCATGCACACAAGAGTTAGTTATGGAGTTCCACAGGGCTCAGTGCTTGGACTAATTCTCTTCACCTTATACATGTCTCCACTAGGCAATATTATAAAAAAACAATCTATACAATTCCATTGTTATGCAGACGACACCCAGCTATATTTATCCATAAAATCAGGAGAAACAAATCAATTAGTCAGACTAAAAGACATAAAGGCCTGGGTGTCCTGTCATTTTTTACTTCTTGATTCCAACAAAACACAGGTTATTTTATTTGGGCCTCAAAACCACAGAGACACCTTATCAAATCAAATTGCTTCCCTAGATGAAATAGCTATGGTTTCCAATGAGACAGCAAGGAACCTTGGAGTCATTTTTGACCAGGATATCTCCTTCAACTGTCACATTAAAGAAATATCCAGAACAGCCTTCTTTCACCTGAGGAATATTTCTAAAATCAGGAGCATCCTGTCTCAACGTGATGCTGAGAAACTAGTCCATGCATTTGTTACCTCTAGACTGGACTATTGTAATTCATTACTTATAGGATGTCCCAATAACTCATTAAAAAGCCTCCAGCTAATCCAGAATTCTGCAGCCAGAGTTTTGACTGAACTTAACAAGAGAGATCATTTTTCTCCTATATTAGCTTCTCTCCATTGGCTCCATGTTAAATTTAGAATAGAGTTTAAAATCTATCTACTGTCATATAAAGCACTAAAAAATTAGGCCCCAACAAAGACCTCATAAAAGAACCTTATAATCCCAGCAGAGCACTTCACTCTCAGAGTGCTGGTCTACTTGTGATTCTAGAGTTTCTAAATGTATAATGGGAGGCAGAGCCTTTAGCTATCAAGCTCCTCTCCTGTTGAACCAGCTCTCTCTTCAGGTTCGGAGAGCAGACACCCTTTCAACCTTTTAGACTAGGCTAAAGACCTTTCTACATGATAAAGAGCTAATTTGCTAACTTCTCTTTCTGGTAGTTTTGCTTCTTCCTCTTCTTCCGTCTCTCTTTACTTTTCTGCAGGAATCCGTAGCTCGGAGCTGTATATGTGCAGCTGCCTAGTGTTTTACCTGCTGCACCTTGTTGTTCTCTTAGATTTGCCTGTTCTTTTCTCTTTCCTCTTTCCACTCACCCCAACTGATCGAGGCAGATGACCACCCACCCTGAGCCTGGTTCTGCTGGAGGTTTTCCTCTCCACTGTTGCCTCAGTGCTTGCTCAAGTGGGACTGTTATTTTGTATTTACCTATTTTTGTAAGATCTTAAACCTTACAATGTAAAGTGCCTCAAGATAACTTCTGTTGTGAATTAGTGCTATATAAATAAAATCCAAATGTCCAAAATGTCCAAACAAATGATTAGGTTCCTGTTTAACCCTCCTGAGGATGAATTCTTTGGATTTTGAAAACTGCACCAGCTGTTCTGTAGCTCCACTAGACATATCTTACGAGGTTTGAGGACTGTAAATCATCATCTTGTTCGTTCATCCAAGTTTGCATATTGACTTGTAATGTAAGTTTACATACTCAAGAGGCCACTACCACTACTTTGGACTTTTCACTTTATGTATTGTTATTGATATCCTAATATGAACTGTAATGCATTCTGTGGGTATCAGTCAATTCTATTTCATTACTTTTTGCAGAGTGGAGATGAATTAGAATTTAGGAGAGTTAGATGGGAGGGGTAAATGGATAAGTGAGGCTGCAAGGGGGGGTACAGGTCCATTAAAGACAACAGTTAAAGTAGTGGTGACTACAGAGCAAACTACAGACTATAGAGAGAATTATTAGTCAGCACCACACTACTCAGCACAGAGGACAAGGCCAAAGCCTTTTTGTTCTTCGCTCCAGTACAAATGACGACGTGCTCTGTCCTTGTTCCAAACTATCGCTGCAGTTGTTTTACCTTTTTTCAGCCCTGATGGTGATCACTTGTTTCGGCTGTGGTGATGGAAACAGTACCTGCAGTGACGGCAGCTCCCCCCAGGAGAAGAGGAAAACATGCTGGGAGATTTGTGTTTCCACCAGACTGACTCTGGCAGATTCCATTCCACACTGTGCTGTGTGCATTTGAAGTTTTATTAGCCTTCAATTGTCCAGATGAGATGTTCTCTTACATGGCTTCCATAATAATAGCTGGTTAAAAAGTAAGCTTGCAACTTTTCTCCTCTCTGCTGCTCGTTTGACTTTTCTGTCTCTTAAGGCTCAAAAACAGTGGGTCATCAGCTCTTAATGATAAAAGACAAAACCTACTGCTGTGCACTTCAGCTACTGCGGTATTGTTCTGATACTGTAATGAGACTGAACGAGCAGAGTGTGTGCGCGGGTGTTGTATCATCATTGTCTAATGGTTAGACTTAAGGGCTCAGATGAATATTAAACTACTGTGGCCTGTTGTTCCTCACAGCCCATGGCTAGGCACACGCAGACAAAGGCACGTGCACGCAGACTAACATAGCCGCGCAGATCTATACACTGTGACAAGATTGCCCACACACACTTCATATAATGTGCATAGTTCATTGACTCAGTGAAATCTGAATGCCCTCAACACGCAGATGAACAAGTACACACTCACAACACACTCGACAACAAAGTCATTTGAGAACCCTGAAGGAGCAATATCCAAATCTGCCAAAGAGAAAAGAATGATAATTCTATTGAGAGTCAATCTCGGGGCGTTTTGTGATTATGGTTATTTATTTGGAGCTGTGTGGTAGAGTCAGCTGCAGAATAAACGCAAATATCGATCTCTTTTAGGATATGAAAACACCTGCAGGCCTCAAATCATTTCTCACAGTCTCTCTCCACAACAGTCATTCATTGGCTCTATCGCAACTTCTCTCACCCCCTCACTTAAGTTTCACTTGCTCCTTTCAGCCTTCTCATCTTTTTCTGTAGATGAGTCTTCTAAGGAGAGAAGAAACTCTTGCCACTGATGTTTAGACACCTGTCAGCATGGTGGATCGGAATTTGTTCTCACTCTGCCTTCACAGAAAGCAGTAACTAAATACAGATACTTATGAGTTAAAAGACAGGTCTGTGGTGGTTTCTCTGTGGACAGCAGCAATGCCTAAGGACAGAGACTTGGTTCCCTTTATCTTGCCGCATGATTGTCCCACACTTTAGACCAGCTCAGAGTAGCTCAACAAGTTTCTGCTTGTTTGGTGAATATTCATATTTATTCAACATAATGTTTTTCTGTGATAACATTAGTATTTTGACACTTAGACTGTTATCATGCGGAGCAATAGCTGTTATCGGTTTTAATAGCAGGGCCGTGCTCCACTTACTCTTTGGCTCAGTAGGCACAGAAACAACTTGGATAGGGTTAGGTTTTGGTTTGCTCCAACTGAAGCCGAATTACGGGCATAATAACAACTGATAGTGGCTATTTAATGAGGTAATATGGGGGGACTGGAAAAACAAATTAACTAACCAATGGAATCTCCAGAAGACATTCATGGTTCCGAATCCTGAAGGATGAACCCTGCTGATTCTGATGGCTGACCTGACCTGTCCTCTAGAACCACCTCAAATCAGCATCTCAGCCTCTATTAAATCATTATTTAAATAGGAATCAAATCAGTACGTTTAATATGACAAACCTGAGATTTTCAGTTTTAAAAATCAAAAATCAACTTAACATACTTCTACAGGACATTCAATTCAGTTAAATTCAATTGTATTTATATAGCGCCATTTTACAACAAAAGTTATCTCAAGGCACTTTACAGTGTAAGGTTTAAGACTTTAGACATTATATCAATATATACAGAGAAAACCCAACAGTCCCACTTGAGCAACAGTGGAGAGGAAAAACTCCCTTTAAGA
>JAUMHF010000002.1:1033979-1047378 GCA_032359275.1 Microctenopoma steveboyesi | reverse complement strand
ATAGCAGCATAACTAAGAGATGGTTCAGTTACCTGATCCACCTCTAACTATGAGCTTTATCAAAAAGGAAAGTTTTAGGGCTAATCTTAAAATAGAATAAACTCGAAGGAACTACAATTCTGAGAACCCTGACTGCAGCACGATGAGATGAGCTGGAGTTTAAGTCCACATCTAGAGTCTGCTGTTCCTTTGTGAGTGCTTGATCCATGTTTGTGTCACCTTGTCACCTCCCTGTACTCACCTTTGACATGGTCACCTTGTATTGTGCCCAGACCTGATTGTCCCCACTTTCGGACTGGCCTGTGCTCACATTGTGCTCACATTGTGCTCATTGTTCCAAGCATTGTTCCAGACTCCCAGCTGATTCCTGATTCACCCCAGCTGGCTCACCTGGATAAGGGCGTGTTACTGAGTGACCTCATTTAACATCAGTATTGATCTGCTCTAGGTGCTCTAAAGGTCTGTTTTATTTTTCTGCATCAAATCTAAGTATGAAGTATCTGTATACTCTACACTGTTGGCTGTTGTAGAAATCGTGCCACAAACAAGCGTATTTAAGATACAGACCAGTCCAACACACAAGCATAAATCTAGCTTAAGGCTGCAGCAATACAACCTCAGAGTGATTCCTCTGAGGATATTTCTTGAACATTGTATTAAATTAACTAATGAAATCAACTCTTTGTTTGCTGGAAAAGCATGCCGTTTCTTCTTTCAAGTAACAGTTTTAAAGTAGTTGTAGTTGTCCTTGCAAGTATAGTATTACAGCTACATGTCTGCAAGTGTTTGCATGTGTTTGTGTGTGCGTGCTTGAGTACACTTGTTTTGCGTTGTGCCAACATCAAATGAGTTTTTTAGATATCAGTGTGTTTCATCAGTCCCACACTGACAGGCTCTATTAAAAACACCCTTGGACTCATTTTCATCACAGTTTGACAGGAGTAATTCCCATGGCAAGCAGGATGATGAGATGAAGAGCAGACAGGAGTTGACACAGGCCCAATTTTAATGTATTTTTATTAAACTTGATTTATTTAATAAATACGGTCAGTATTAACACACAGACTGAGCTGTAGTGTAGGCTCTACTCAACAACAAGTTCTAATTAATCATAAACCAAACTTAAAAACCAGAGGGACACTAATGCACCATTGGAAATGTAGTGTACGATGGCATAAGATTGAATTGTCGGTTTAATTTTACATCTAAATAACTTAATTTCATCCAGTGAATGAAAACAAACTTGTCCCTCTTGCTTTTGTAAAAAAACATTAGCCATCCCCAGTGCATGCTGGTCCTGTGCCTGCCTACCTATAACCCTGAGGTGGGTTTCTGAGAAGTAGACATTTAAGGTTTTAGACGTGAGTGAGAATAAGACTTAAATCTTGCTGTATCAGGCCATTTGAGCTGCAATCTGTCCTGTACTTAAAACCACTGCCTGAAGGAAAATCAATCTGCCTGTAAAGCTAATTCAAATTACAGCATGTCCATCATTATGTATGTGCATGCATTACTGTGTCCATATGTTCAAGCTAAGGCCCTCCCCTGCGAGAGCGAACATTGCTATGCTGTTTGGATACTTGATCAATGTGGACTTTAGCAGATGCACAGAAATAATCAGTGCTCACTCTTCATCTACACACAAAGCAACAGTTAATGTGGCTGTCACTCACACTATCTAGTTCCGTGACTACCTGTTTTTCACTCACGTCTTGTGGTTTTTCCAACAACAGACAAAGTGTCACTTTCATAATAATTTATCTTATAAAGCGAACACATCCTTCCCAATATGTATACATAGAGCAAAATTAGAATGTGTCTGATATGATTATATATCAAGGTCTAATGTCCTCTGTATTTTTGCTTGGTTTTTGGTCTCTATCAAATCCTGTGCTGTTGCTTGCATTGCTGAGTTGTGTATGTCTGATCATATCTTCTCTCTGCTGGTTTTTGATGGTACTGGTACTTTTTAACGTCTTAACCGAGCTACTCAAAATAGATCCAGGATCCTGTCCACGTGGGCAATCATTGCCAGTCGTCTTCCTCAATTTATCTCTGCTCCATCCACCCTTTATGACAGTCAAGTTACTATGTCTGTATTTTGTATGCTGCTGTATACCTAGCAGTCTGTGTAACTTATGTACAGCAGATCCCTTCTGTTACTGGTCCTCAGCGCAGAGGCCGAGTGAATCCATGGTACCTTAGAACCAGAGAGATCGTCATTAATGTTAGATTGCTACACCTTCTTCCTTAAGAACTTTTTAACTTCCATGAACTGGACTTGTTATTTGTGACATTAATTAAACACTGTGTATGGACACAATCTGGGCCACCAGAGGACTATCCTTTTGCTCAAATATGTGATGCCTGCTGTTTTTCCTTGCTGACACTGTCAACTATCAAATCCTCCATAGCGCCACAATGCTGCTTTCATGCTATCGTACCATGTTGGACAGTGTCACATTGCTTATAAAGACACTTCTCAGTCCCATTCTCTGGAGAAAAAGTCTGAAAATGTCCTTACCTAATCTAACATACTTGATTCTGTTACTACTTTTAAGACATGAGCAGGATGTAACCCAAAACCCTAGCTCCTTTAGTCCATGTAAATGTAAGCCTGGTGTTCTGGCTGAAATAAAGCACAGCCTCAAGACATGGTCCAGTCCCAGTTTAGTTAAAACATTCTAGTGCAGCCTCTTAGAAAGAAGCCTGGACCCCACAAATCTTTTGAATTAGATCTAATCTAATAATCCTCTCTATGGGTTTAAAGAAAGATGTGTTCCCTCAGTTGTAAAAAATGTATACAGGAATTTCATACATTTCTTTTTACTAAAATCAGACCTGCCAATTGACGTGGGTTTCCTGTAAGTTACCTTGCCCCATTAGCACCATACTGTACTGTGGACCTTGACATTTGTATAGTGGTTGAATCCAGTTTTTTTTTCAGTTAGACTGTAAAGAGCAAATCCATTACTCTGTGACTTTAAGGAAGTCATTCACGTCTTTATTTCAGCCCAGCTTGATTATAAATTTGCTCATGCCTTATGCACAAAAATTAGTCCTCTCTATGACATCTACAGCTTTTTCCCCCAAGGTATCGATAAACTATTGCGAGCAATATAGGCAGATTTGACAATACAGAACACTGTATGTACCAACAACAGTAACATCATTGGATTTGCTTTTAGTTTTTTTGTACTACGTCAGTGGAGTGCCCACCCATACGAGAGTGTGTTTTCATTTTTTCAGTTACCTGTTTGTGTAATGATTCATTTGCACAAATTAGTTTCCTTTTAGGGATAACAGCATACATTCCTGTCAAACACTGTTACAGCATAGAGCTTTAAATTTGTACATAAATAAAAAGACGCAGTGCCCACACAAAATGCGGTTCATCTGATCTGGATTTGTGGAACTTTAAGCCCGTTACACTGCCTGTGTAATGTGGGTATACACCTGGACCTATGCCTGTGTAATGTGGGTATACACCTGGACCTATGTAAACACTGGAGTATCAATTGGGTGGCCTTAGTGTAAATAGGAACTAAAACCAGTGCTCAAAGTCACTTCAGAGGTCATTGCAGAGCCAAAGCAACAACAAATGTACACATGCAGAATCTATAGGATGTCACAAAAAAACTACACACATATTGTACATCGAGGTAAGATAATGTCAGCTTGTACATTTATTTTATTATTCACACGTGAAGACAGCACAGGCATGAAGTGTCTCATTTACCCTCCGCAGCACATTAAGGAGGGCAGAAATGTCAACATGATGAGAAATAGAATTATTTAATGTGGGGCCACATATATGCCTCCTGGTGATACATATTTATTCACCAACACTGTTTAAAACCACCAATCTGTGTTGACAAGTGTCAATTATACTTGTGTTAATTATTTTGTTTGTGTGGAGGATAGTCTAGTCATGTTAAAGTTTATGTTTCACCAAGAGTCCAACAGGCAGAAAACACAGAACCAAAAGAGTGCTGAATGGATCACACATGAGGAAAGCTCTGTGTTGTCTTCTTGGAGGGTGACATGAGTGCTCTCAGTCTCGGTCAATGTTCTTTAAATAGAGTACATTTATCTCCACCTACTTGTCTCTGGAGCCTGGGCTTTAGCTTGGAATTAAAAGGAAAGGTTCACATTTGACAGAATTAAAGCAAGAGCGAGCGAGATCCATCCATTTTCACACAGATCGAGGAAAGAGCAGAGCACAGTTCCATTCAAGTAACAGCTCAATCCATGTGGCTGTCTCCTCATTGGAGAGATAACTTTTTATCGAATCAGACTGCACAGCCACTTGCTCATGAAAGCCAGTCTAATTTCTGAGTCTGTAACTGTGTGTGTGTGTGTGTGTGTGTGTGTGTGTGTGACATAGAGAGAAAGTGTCATTGCCTCAATCTCCATGACAATGATGTCCCATGCACCTGCCAGGATAAGAGTTGGGGAGGAGATGGTTCAGTCAATCAATCAGGCAGAGAGGTGGGGGTGGGGGATACACTGGTAGGCCAGCGTGCCCTCTGCAGGTGTCAGAGTATTGAAAAGAATCAGACTTCCAAAGATCATTCAGCTCCATTTACCTTTTGGGATCACCCAGGGTGCAGCGGCTTGGGTGAGACTGAGGTTACCATGGAAACGCATGCCAGCAGTGCAGAGCTTGTGCATCTGTGCCGGTTGAAAAAAGCATCAAGCTTAAGACAAAAACACTTTACGGAAACATCAATTGAGATGCAAATGCTGGAAAATTATTTTCAAATAGTCCAGGCAGTACCATGAGAAGATGCCTAGGGGGTCCTGGAGGAAACTCCCAGAAGACCTGGACTATTACTCTAGATATTTAATAGTACATAAATAAGACAATTATACAAGTGAATAGTAAATCATCAACATCATCAACATAAATGTTCTGATGTAGGTCTGAGAATTCAGTTCAGTTATACAAAACAGAGTTCATCCACTGTCAGACGTGACGACATGACACATGTCTCTTATCAGTGACACAAGTGCAAAGCACACGTGATACACACTGCTGCTTAGAGTGGAACAGAAGGGAGGAAAAGTTTTGTGCTTGTTGATGGGCAATTCAAAATGTTACCTCCAGTATGACAGAGGCCTTATCCCTTACCAAACTGGCTCATTCTGTACATCACATGTCCTACCAGAAAAACAGTGAAGTCTGTGAAATCGTCATCATCCTTTTTGGATGTAGATAAAGTAGATTCACTAAAATGAAAAGCAGGTAGGTAACACCAAGAACTTAGCAATCTACGGGACAGGGTGGTGTTTAGTACACTGTTATAATGTGATTTGGTTGTTTAAGCTGACTCGCTCTGTGTTTCTAGTTTAAAGCAGATTATTGTTAAGTATCAAAGTACACACTACACCACAAGTGAAGCTCACAGCTGTTTAGAATGTCTTTTACATTTTGGACTTTTTTTTACTGTTTAACAGTTAGAAATAGAAAGCAGGGATCCGAGAAGGTTGGGGATTGCAGGAATTTCACTTTAGTGACTGTGTGTCTTTGTTTATCTTCGTGCATGACTAAGAAATGGTGGTGAACAAATGTGTGTGCATGTGTGAGAAATCAAAACAGAAGGACAGACGCTGCTTTGTGTGTGTGTGTGTGTGTCTGTGTGTTCAATGCATATGGACCTACAGAGTGTGAAAGATGGAGCAGGGAGGTTAAGGCCTTAACCAGGACACACACACACACACACACACACTTCTCTCTATCTCTTGCTCTCTCCATCCCCACCCCATACTCTCCCTCTGCCTTCATTTCCCTCTTCTTCCCTGTTTATGCACTTCTACCCTTTTGCTGCATGTGCTCCTCCCTCTCTCTTTTCTTCTTTTCTCCTTCCTCTGTATCTCTCTGTCGCCGTTTTATTCCACCGTTTTATCTCTTGGGATAAATCTCTCCCTGCTATGGAGTTTGTTTTCCCCCTGCTCTGTCTTTATCTTTGGTTTGGATGCTGTGTATGTGCAGAAGCTTGGAGAGAGAGAGAGACAGACCAAGAGAAAGGAGAGAGACAGCATCCCCATGTCAGGCCAATGATGGATTAGAATACTAAAATACTGGAGAAGGAAAACAGACACACTAGATGCTCAAATCTGACATGGTGTGTGTGAGTGTGTGCATGTAAATATACTGCACATTAATAGAACAATAAAAAGAAATGCTTCGTTCCAAGCACTCACTCACACACACACATACATATAATACATCCTATTCCTCTCACCCTGGAGGCTTTCTTTCTCTATCTCTCTCTCTGAGTTGATTTAACGCATGGCTTCTTCGCTTGTTTATTTCAGTACATATTAATGTGAATCACTGGTGTCCACTCCCTCCTCCCACACGCTCACCACTGTCTCCCTTTTTACTTTCGTCCATCCCTCTTGTTGCCCTGCCAGTGGGTGTTGGCCCTGACGACGAACAGCCATGACAACAATTAAAAAGAACAACGGGGCTGTCGGTAAAGGGCTGTGGCCTCGGCCCCACTGGCCATGTCAATCACATGCCTGCCCTCTCTTTGTGATCTCAATTAACCCCTGCTATTGCGTTCTGCAAGGTAGGGCTGACCTGTCTCTACGTAGTGTGGAGGAGAACAGATGGAAGGACTGATTCTGAGGTCAGGGGAATCGTCTTGTTGCCTTTTGAAGTAATTTACAGAACACTTTGAGCTCACTTTTGTCAAATTTAGAAGGAAATAGCCTCGTTGTTAAAGGAGCTTAGGAGCAAGTGTGATCCCACCCTGATGCTGCCCGTGAGCAAGGCACTAATATCCACCACAAAAGTAGCCCCATCAGTCAATCCAGTGCATTGTATGGTATTTGCAGTCTATGATCCAATGGTGTAACACGAATCTCAGCAGAGCTGAGAGTGTGGACTGTAGACTCAGCTTCTATGTAGATACAGTGTATTAGTATGAGGTGGTAGCTACAGACTGAGCAGAGCACTGGCAGCTTAAGTACATCACCATGATTAAAAAGCGTGTGATGAATTTATGTTGCGGAGAGAAGGATGTAGCAGCAGACCTAAGTGTTGACTGCCTGAACCAACTAGCAGGTTTAATTTGTTTTACTCATTCTCCAAGGTTTGCAGTACATGAATTCACATTAGTGTAGGGTTAGGTCAGAGTGAGTCAGCTCAAGCTAGTCCAAGTTAGTTGGCTTGCTAACAGTTAGCCTTACGCTTAGACATTCAGTTGTTAACAACACCCTAAACCACATTTTATTTGTTGGCAAATATTATCAATACTTGTGTTTCATATTGCGGTGAGTTTGGGTTTTAAAGTCTAGTTCAGCTGAAGTCTCTGTGGTTTACAGTTTTTGGGAACTACTGATACTAAAACAGGAGGAGTGCTTTTTTTGAGGGGACTATTTCTGGTGGCGGATTAGTGCTCTAGTGAATATTTGGAGCAGCAGGATGGTGAATGTGTACAGTATACCTCTGAAGCAACAGTGTGTCTCACTGGTTATGATAACACACAGCACTTGTTCTTGGGAGACATTTTTACTAAAATGAATGATGAACGTCACCTTCACCTTAAATGTATCTAAATGTATAGCCATCTAAGGTACCATCTAAGGTACGTGAGGACCAGACTACTTAAAGCCTGGAAGTAGTAAAGGGTTTTATGTGAGATTCCTCCTTTCTAACCAATCAGAGAGGCTCAATTAGAATATTGCTAATTGACTGCTAAGGTTTGTCGCTTCATATTTAGCAGAGTGGACTGATGTGTCTAAATCTGTTGCTTGATTCTCAAAAATTCCTATTCCTATTCCTATTGGCTTTACTAAAATGTGTCAGTGTAAGGAATACAGGAGCCAACTCGCATTAAGAGATGTGTCTGTTGCATGTTCAGAGATCAGGTGAGTCGACAGAGCTTCACTCTGTCCCTTATCACTGGTTGGCTGATTGAGGGAGGCATTGTGTGAGGGGTGTGCTCACACAGAAAGGCCTTTGTGTGTGTGTGTGTGTGTGTGTTTGTTTCTCAGCAGCTGTATGTAAGAGAGAGGAAAGAGAATAAGAGGTCAAACTACACTGCAGACCTTTCACCTCTCTTTCCTTTGTTCCACAATGCGAACCTCCTCTTCCTCCTCTTTTACCTTTTCTTTACTTTCTCTCTGCTCATCTTCTCTTATCACCTTTATTTTTTCTCTTTACCTATCTTTTTCTCCAAACCTCCCACATCAACTTTTATTGTAAGTTTTTCTTTCTTACTTGCCCTTTTCCATCCTCCTCTCATTTCTTCTTCACCACACTTTGATGATGCGCTTTTCATCTCACTTCCTCTACTTCTGTTCATTCCACCTCCACTCCATGTCCATCAACCCTCTTCAGCTTCCTCTTTCCTCTTGTATTTCTGTCGCTCTCCTGTCATCACATTTTCTTCAGTATCTATTTCCTTGATTCTTTCATTTTTTATCCTCCACCCCCCTATTTACCTTTTGCTTATATGTAGCTCCCTCTTCCTCTACATTTTCATGTTTCAATATTTTCTGTTTCACTCTTAGTTCTTCCTTCCTATTCCACTTTCTGCTCTTTTTCCTCCAAATCCTTCCTGTCTCTTGTTTCCTCCTCTCTGTTTCTCATCCCCTCTGCCCTTTTCTTTCCCTCTTCCATCTCCTTGTACTTCACCATCACTGGCGCCCCTGCAGATGGAATTTCATTTTACATTTCCCCAGAAAGAGGAAAAAATCGAGGAAAAAATTTGTGTCAGCAAAAGATTTATAAGACATGGAAAATCAAGAGGCGGCGATTCTCTCTGCTGTGTTTGTGCTCCGGGGTCCTTTCTGTTCTCACTATAGTGCACTATTTCTATCAAGGCACTGATACCCCCTCACACACATACACACGCATCCCAGAAGCCTGTTAGACGATAAAGAGATGTTGTCAGAGACTGATTATCAGCCTTGCAACTAAGAAGAGTAAAACATCAAACGCACAAACACCACACAGGGAACTGGCCTTATTTTTTTCTTCTTCATTTCTCCTCCATACATCTCTCTCTCTCTCTCACTCATTCCCTCTCTTTATTTTTGTCTGTGCCAGTGTCAGAAGTAACGTGTGTTTTCTCCAGCTGGGGAGCTATTTGATTTCTTCCACAGTTTTACAGCTTATATTGTTTCTCGTGTGTTGTTTTTATTGTGGCGACTTTATTCATGTCGGTGCCTGTGGCAGCTCAGGTCCTGGTCCTGTGTTACTGGGTAGGGAGGCAGTGACAGGGATAGAGTAATAAAGCAAGGAAGGACTGCATCATCATAGCAAGCAATGTGTGAACGTATGTGTATATGTGGCCAATTACAAAAAGCTTCTGACAAAACAATCTGATCCGTGCACATATACACACAACACACATGTGCTCGGCATTTGATGTTCATTAAACAATAAGAGACAAGTGTTGTTTGTCATTCACCACGGCTGAAGAACAAAGATGGCACAATTCATCACCATGATGAAGTCTGGCTAATGCGTTGTAAATCAAACCCCAAATCAAAACTGTCTGACTGCAGCCGTGGCGCATTTCTCCAGCTCGTGTCCAAACACATCCACAACTCATTTATCTGGCGTCTACCCTTTTTGTTAGCTAGATTTTAAGTTCTAGGCAAACGTTAGCATAGTTAGCATAATTCATAAATGTTCATTATCTTTACTGTTGATTTTTCAGAAAAGTACACCGTAGTTTATTTTAAATTAGATTGCGTATTTTTTACATGGTACAGTGTTACTTTCAGACCAGCTAGCTACCTTTCGCCTTGTTTCTTGCTATATTCACTACATTGGTTTGCACAAAAAGGAAAGGAAATGCGCAGCAAATCCCAAAGTGCAGCACACAGAAGAACAAATGGATGATCCTAAGTGCTCCAGGAAGCTAGGCAAGCTATACGCATACATTCCTAATAAAACAACAGACATTAACAACCTTTGGCAGGTGAACTAGCTTGCTAGCTATCAAACTAACTAGTTCTTTAGGGCCATTATCTTTTAAGTAAATTAACAACCGATTTCTA
Organism: Microctenopoma steveboyesi; assembly: GCA_032359275.1. NCBI lineage: Eukaryota > Metazoa > Chordata > Actinopteri > Anabantiformes > Anabantidae > Microctenopoma > Microctenopoma steveboyesi. Next base: position 1,037,355 of record JAUMHF010000002.1, on the reverse strand, counting down.
AAAATTACCATGTGAGGTTGTAAATTAGCAAGATATCTTGGAATCACATTTAATAAACCATAAAATTAGATACTTACACTAACTATCTACCTACCTAGCAGTCAACCAAGCCTCATTAGCAAATTTAAACTACATGAGTTAGTGAGTTAACGAACTAAGCTAACAAGCTAAGTAACTGCTGCCAAATTTACAGTTTTCAAATTTTATTAATAATCATGTGTGTAATAGATATGTTACTATGAACAGACTAATTGATGTCTGACCCTACTAAACCTGCCACATTCTGTAAGGTCATTATATCACTGCTCCACCTAGTGTCCTGGCGCACTTCTGGTTTTGAGATATCTTTTTGTAGCCTTTTCTTTTTGTACATGCTTTTTTAGTTGCTGCATTTTGAGTTTCAGCACATTTCTTTTTTGTAAATGTTTTTTTGATTTGCAGTGCACTTCTTATTTGTTTGAACTTTTCTCAGCTTTAAACGCTGGAGCACAATGAAGCGATTAGTTATTAGAATGCTATAAAAATAAGACAAAGAGAACGTCAGAGCTGCCAAAATTCATAAATACTACTGATGACTGCCTACTACAAGCTGCTAAAACACATTGGCCTGCTAACATCTGCATGTCAACAAGTGAGAACCACTCAAATGTAACTTTCTGAAATAGCTACATAATAGATTAATGTGAAATCTTGCTATAACTGGATCTTCTGTACCCCCAGGACATTAATATGCCACTGCTGCTGCAGTCAGACCATGCTGACCAAAGTGCCATTTTCAAACCAAGAACCATGAAAGAAAGAAGCAGGAACATTGAAGTATTGAGAAGATGCTACTGAGAAAAGGTGAAGTCCATTTCTTCACCACGTTTCTCATAATTTTACAGCAGTCAGCCTGTGATTGTTGGCATGTCCAATTTTGTGAGTGAGAGCACATGTTTGTGTTTGAGTGTGTGTTCACTGTATTTTCTGCTTTACCCCCAGCTAAGAGAGTTAGGTAGGAGCAGAAAGAGCAGTAGTGTGAGGTTAGCGTAGCTGTTGTGGAGGGATCCAGCACTCCCAGTCCCAGTGGAGCCCAAGTTGGAGATGGTGGCCCTCTCTGAGTACAGTGGGATGACATCAAACTGGTCACCTCCATCACCCTCCTCCCCTGTCTCTGTCAGTTCTTCTTCCTCCTCCCTCTCCTCCACCTGACAGGGGTGACATGGTGTGAGAAAAAGCTGGAAAGGATATTTTCACATTTTACAGTGCTAAAAAAAGGCAGCTACATACTGTACATCTTCTGCAACTACGCTGTTCACCTCTCAAATGATCTCTAAAATCCCTAGACACATATTTGTGGGCAGTACTTGAATTGAAATTGGCATTTCACAATTTCTGTCATTATTTTAGATTGCAATACTTTAAAAAACATATTTTTTAAGTTCCAATTCCTCCTAAATTTTTAATGTGACACTGACTGTCCACTTTATTATGTACACCTGTACAATCAAATGTAATGCATTACATTAGCTCTACTTTTTTCATATAGAGGTCATATTTAATATTTTGACCCCTCAATTCTGTAAATAATATGTCCAAAACATTAGAACCACCTCTTTATGTAATGCACTCTGCATTACAGTCATCCTGACCTCAACAATAAACATAAACCAAACAGCCTCCGAACGGCTTCTTCAGTCATTGCGCCGTCCTCTTCATCATTATGCTCCCATTTTTTCCTTCCATTGCTATGCAGACGATATTCAGATATATATACCTCTAGCAGCTCTGAGGGCCATGTCTCTACAGCCTTTGTTTGACTGTCTAACTGACTTAAGAAATTGGCTGGCAGACACTTCCCTTTACTTTCCTAGGCAGATGCTTTTATCCATGGAGCTAGCGCTAGGTGTCTGGCTCAAGGACCTGGTAGGGTAGACTAGGAGTCAGACTAGATTTCGAACCTGCAACCTTCTGCATCCCAGTCTGACACTTAACCCATTGAGCTACCAGGCCACAAGTTAACTTCCTACACCTTAATAAAAACAAAATGGACTGTGTGTTGTTTGGAGACCCAACATGTACTACTACTACTATATGTAACTATTTTGGATTAAGGCTTTGGCCACCTGACCTCTTATCCGAAGACGACTGTAAATAAAAAGCCTTATTTGATAGAGATCTTAAATTTGACAAGCAGATCAATTCAGTTGTTAAATCCAGCTTCCTCCAGTTGAGGTTACTTGGCAAAGTCAAGTCATTTCTTTCTTTTAATGCATTTGAAACAGCAATTCACGCTTTTATCAGTTCAAGACTTGACTACTGTAACGCTCTGTACTCAGGTGTTAATCAGTCTTCTCTCTCGCGCCTTCATATAGTCCAAAATTCTTCTGTTCGTCTCCTAACAAATACAAGAAAAACATGATCATATAACTCCAGTCCTGGCCTCTCTCCACTGGCTTCCAGCTCGCTTTCAAATTGAATTTAAGTTGCTGATTTTTGTTTTTAAAGCCATAAACGAGCTGGCTACATCTTACTTAAGTGAACGGTTGCACTTCCACATACTATCCAGATCACTCAGATTATCTGCACAGTTTTTGTTAGCTGTGCCTAAATACAATGTTGGGGTGATCGGGCATTTGCTGTATCTGCCCTAAAGCTCTGGAACAGTCTGCCACTGAATGTTAGAACAGCTCCAGACCTGAATGCTTTTAATTTGCATCTTAAAAATTTTTTTATTTGGCTTTTACTAAACAGTAGAGTTTGATTCTTAACTGCTTACAAGTTTTATTAATCTCTCTGTTTTTACCTTATATCTTTTGATTCTTTTTTTAACACACAGTGAAAAGTTTTTTTGTTGCTATCTTTTCAGCTGTATCCACAGCCATCATCAGAGCATTGTTTTTTGAGGTCACTTCCTCTCTCGTTTATCAACCCATATCGCCCCCTGCTGCCTGTGCCCTCCTCCTTGATGACTCGGTCCCATGCATGGTCCAATGTGTATACTCCTTCATCCCTGTTCATGGTCCTGTGTCCACGTCTCCTTATCTCGATTGCTTCTCTTATCCATCTTTTGTATTTATGTTGTTTGGTGTTGATGATCTGTGTATTGTCCCAGTCGATAATGTGGTTTTCCCTTTTGCAATGATCTGTTACTGCTGATTTTATTGTACATTCTGCTTCTTTTTTTGCTGCTCTTGTGTGACTTCATCTTGATTCTTTCTCACATTCTTTTCTATATCCTCCTGAGAATTATCCTCCTGAAAAGAAATAAAGTGTCTTACAAATTCCTTTTTTGTGTGATTTCCTATCCATTTGGGCCTAAAAAACACCTTACAATTAAATTTTTTTAAAATATATTTTTTATTTTAATTTCACAGCATGTCCACTGTAGAGGACA
>JAUMHF010000002.1:979864-1000390 GCA_032359275.1 Microctenopoma steveboyesi | reverse complement strand
CCTCTGGATAGAAGGGCGAAACGTCGTCAAGAAACCTACTAAGTCCAGTTGCTATTGGATAAACCTTTTTTGAGACATGGGTTTTATAGTGCACAGTGGAATTGCAATTGCATTTAACTGAGATTGGACACTCCAGTTAGCAATGTTGACTCCTCCCAAATCACGGTGAATGGCTGAATCGTGTGACGGCCCCCATAAGAGAGAGGTGGACAAGGAAGTAAGGCGAATGTTGAGAAGGGGAAGAAAGTGGACTGCAGGAGGAGGCCGGACTGGCCGGGCCGGGGAGATGGGGAGTCCAGGTAGAGTGCCCGGCCAGCGAGTCGCCACCGCCCGCAGACCAATTCTGTTGAGCTAAGGAGGCCGGTGTCACAGTTCGCACCAGTCCGCCCCGCCTTCTTCGTGTTTTTAGTTTCCTTTTGATATTGTTTTTCCCTCACCGGATCACTCCCGTTCTCTCCCGATAATGATTTCCAGCTGCTTCCACTTACCTGGTCACTCCGTAGCACACGCACCTGTTACTCCTTGCTTGATTTGGTCACGTCTCTTTATATTCTCCCGTAGCCCGTCACTCCCTGCCGAAATATTGCACGTACCCCACACTTATGTCAGTCTCCGATCCCGCGCTCTCTGTTTTGCCGTTTGATGTCTGTAGTCCATTCCTCGCTCCGTCCGCTCCTGTGTCTACCTGAACAGGTGTCTGTCTGGCGTCTCCCTCCGGTATCCTGCAATCCTCTTTGGGTTAGTTTTGGTTTTCGTCCCCTCTGGGTTTTTCTCCCTTCAGTCTTTAGTCTTTGTCTTGCCACATTAGTGTTTGTTTATCTGTTGTCCTTTTCCCTGGTGTTTAAACGTGTCATTTAGTTCTCCTGTTATATTCTCCCTGTCTGCATTAGTTGGTCACGTATTTAATTTATAACCTGGCATCTAGTTCTGGTGTTTTCCTCTTTAGTGTAGTGTAGTTTGATCTTAGTTTTCTGGTTTTACTGCATTCACTTTCTCCCTCCCTTTTGGAGTGGTTTTGGTTCATAGTGTTTGTGTAGCTTTATTGGATAAGTTTCTGTTATTAAATCTCTTTATTTTTACCCCTGCGTTTGAATGTCTTCTTGGGTCCACCAGTTCCCCATCCCCTTACAGCCGGTAGTAATGGCTGCCCCTTGACCCTGTCTCCCCCCAGCACAGCGCCCGGCACCCACAGGGGACAAACAGACGGAAGAGAGACGGAAGCGTGGGACAAAATGGCAGAAGAGACTCAGAGGAATTGACCGGAGATAACGAGAGGAGGGTTCAACGCTTAATACCAGATAAGTGAAGGGACGTGCTTCTATACTGTTTTCCCTGTGCCGTGTAATTGACGCCCATGCTAGGCTCTGGAAATCAGCGATTGAGGAGCCTCTTTGTCTTACCGTAGCAGTATTTTGGGAAAACATGGGGCAGAGACTCTGCAACGCAGTGGGGGATCCAGGACGTCGGAGCGGCCGTGTACCGACTAGTGATGGCCAGATTAAGCCTTGGGAAGCTTTGAAGCCTCGCAGCCAATTGGTTTTCAAAATGATTAATTTCTCGAGGCCTCATTTCTGGCTTCAATTGGTCACAAACCCCTTGCTGGTCAAAGACAGTAAGGCAGGCAGATGTGTTCCTGTTCTTTGAAATCGTCTTCCCACAGTTTGGCATTGGAATAAAAATTGCCAGGGAACTAAGTATTGTCTTTGTGTGTCAAGCTATGATGACATTAGTTTTACGTGTGTAGTTTCCTAATCGAACTGAATAAATGAACTTAATATTTATGTGTGACCTTGAGACTGACACCATACAACTTACGGGGAAACTCTGTTCTTTACTTTACTTTACTTTACTTGGCAGATGCTTTTATCCAAAGCAAATTACAAAGAGAAGACACCAGCAATTACCATTCAGATTCTCGTAAAAGCGGAGATACTACAACAAAGAACCCTGATAAGGCCTAACTCATCAAGACAAGGAACATGCATAGGAACTGTTGCTAGACAACATAATGCGTGTGTGTGTGTGTTAGACTCACTTGAAGTACTTTTTGAACAAGTGAGTTTTTAAATGTTTTTTAAAGGTGGTGATACTGTCAGCCAGTCGAATTGGGGGCAAGTTGTTCCAGCAGCCAGGGACCACAAAGGAGAAAAGACTCGATTGTGATCTGAGAGCTCGTGATGACGGGATTTGGTCCATCCCACAAACGAGGCTTCATACGTCATCACAAAAGTCATTGAAGCAAGCCTCGATACACGCTTCGCAAAAATTTCTAGCGATTACTCGACACACGCTCCCAAGCCGCGGCACGATAAGTCATATCACTAGTACCGATTACGGTGGTTCCCAATCCAAACGGACAATCCAGCAATTAAAGTGTATTGTGTCTGCTAACGATCTGACAATCATACCGTGTTTAACCAGAAGTGCACAGTTGTGAAATGTATATATAGGATTAGTTTTCATGTGAATGGATCTCTGAATGCCTTTGAGTGGAGCCTGTCAGAAACCACTCCGGTACTAAATATCTATTTGTCCTATTGTTCACATTGTAGGAGAGAGGTAGTGTGATATAACCAGAAGGAGGCTATAATGGAAGAAGTTTTTAATCCATCTCCACACCAGTAATCTAGTCTTTTGCTTTGAGACAGAAACAATACATTGTAAAATAAGTTTGTATGAACCTGGCACATGCCATTGTGTGTACACAGCTTCATGTTCTGAAGTCATGATGGTAAACTCTCTGTAAATGTGTGCTGGCAGATATTCTTTGTGCACTGACTGACAATTCTCTCATTAAGTTTGACACAAAGAGTAACTCATAAATCATAATGGCGTTACACCTGTTTCTGACCCTTAAAAACAAACATCTGACTGATTTCATTTCATTTCAGGTGTTCTGAGATGTGTGAATCATTATTTGCTTCTCATGATGCACCAGACCACTTTATTTCATAGGTTTCTGTGCTTCCTACTTCTACAGTTCTACAACTAGAAGATTAAAAAACATTTGATTCAGTGTTTCCACACATATTTGGTATTTGAAGAAGTTAACTAAATTTCTGGCAGAAGTCCTCCTGTCAACAGACAGGGCGGTCTGTCAGAAAGACAAACTGGGGATTGTGAGTCTAGTCTCAGATATGCAGCCAGTCTCTGACACATCTGTCATCATGATAGCAGATGGGCCTGAGGTCAGGGCTCGACTGACCTGGGATCAGTCCAGGCTCTGACCACAGAGAGCAGAGGTACCTTCAGGGACCCCTGACTCATGTCTCATAATGAGTTTGGATAAGGACACACAATATACATACAGCACTGAGTGTCATGCTTGTTCACAAACTTGACAGACACACAGCCAAGGAAGCAGAAGCCAACACACCATCTGTCGCGCCTGTGTTTGAGTTCCAAATCCCAGTTATCAACAAAACACACAGAAGACCTCCAAACTACCCCCTTGGAAACACCATTCCCTTTGAGTACAGCGCTACTACACACTTAGACTCACACACTACACAGCACAAACACATACACACCTCTGCACCCAGATCAGATAGAACCAGGTAAGTTGCTCATTTTTCATTAAATGTGACAGAACAAAGAAGATGAATTTCATCAAGTTCATTCGACCTCACACACTTCTCTTCAATAATTCTCTTCATCTCTATTTCTCTTCTCCTCCCTCTCTGTGTCTCTGACCCCAATGATCGCCTCTGCTATTTCGAGGAGCATTTTTTTCTTTTTTTTACGCTTATCAGCAAAGCAGGTTTATGATGCTCATTTCTCTGGCCTCATTGCTCTTCATAGACGTCATCGTCTGTCACTGGAGATCAATAGATATAAGGAAATGTCTTCCTTCTCTCAAATTGCCTCGCTCTCTACCGACTGTAAGGATGCCTGTTGTTCAAAGCACATCCCTCTGCGGTGCAGTGGAATCATCAGTAATAGGTATGTTAGGACGGTGAGGTAGCCTCCACTTTAAGACACCTGACACCTGGGTGTGTGTGTGTTTCTGTGCTATAAGTGGAAATGATGTGTTTGGAAGTACTAATACTTTACTTTATTTCACTTGGCAGACGCTTATATCCAAAGCGACTTACAAGGAGAAGACACCACCAATTACCGGTGCGATGTAGGATTTTTGGGTCAGTGGTTTTAGGCCACATGTGACTGGCTCTGGACAAAACACTGAATCCCGAACACTAAGGTGTTGATTATTACCATACCATACCAACTTTATTTTTAAAGCACTTTAAAACAAACCACAAAGGACAAAGTGCTGTGCAGAAGGTAGAATAACATAAAACAATTAGAATCACATAAAAATAAGTAAAATAGGATAATGTATAGATATTATTATTTATAACTATGATAGGTCTGTTTTGCACTCATTTTTGGAGTGGTGGTCAATCATATTTAGGTATAATTTACCAATTCAGAATGTGTGTGTTTATGAAGGATCCCGTCACTAAGATAACAGGTTTTCAAGACCATAAAGAGCAAAACTACTTACAAAAATGATCCAGAAGAGACAGCAAATATCCCCTGTGGTCAGCTCCACTCTCAAAGTACTGGTATCAATATAGGTCTAGACCCACTAGTGGTGTCTACACAAAATGAGTCCTGTCACATACACTTTCACCCTAAACATAGACACAAATGCACACACCTGGCTGTGCACCGATAAGACGTCAACCACTGCTGCTCCAAATGTGTTTGCACACTGGTGCCGGTTGACTGCACTTCCTCATTGAACGACTTGAACAATTTATTCTGACGCGCCACTGAATCCGAGGGGGAATTTAGATTGAGATTGAAAAAAAAGGAAAATCAGACACGACCTGAAAGCCTTGAGGGAGAGAGAGAGAGAAACGAGGGGGGAGGGAGAACCTGAGGCAGGGAGACAGGGAGATATATGAGCCTGTCACTCAACATTACGGTGTCATGACAAGCTGGACAATCATTAACATGGCTAATGAACACAGCAGGGACATGCTGTAGCACACGCTCACATAAAGCCAGCTTGAAAAAGATTATTCGATAATACAAGTACACATTTGTTCAGGAGGGAAACAAACAAACAAGTAGAATTCCACTTGGAGTAACGGCAACCTTTGCTATAATAAGCTTCTCGCTGCACTGCTTCATTCATATCTCATTGTTACAACAACCTCACTGCCATGGATAAAAAATGAGTCGGTAATAAGAAAACAAGGGGTAATAAGAAGATAAAGGTGGTATAAAAGTGTATAATGTGTAAAAAAACATTAAAAAATGGCGGGATGTGTGTGTCGTAGAGTGTCACATAAAATAAAAAAGTAAAATAGTGTTGGTGAACAGTCTGATCTGACAATAAAAGGCTGGGATACTATCATCACCATTAACAGTAAAAACCTACATGCACATAATGTAGTGTAAGACCTCACTGTCTGTATCATAATTATATTATACTTATCATATTATTAATTAAGTTATTATGACTGGACTCCTAACTGAACACCTAATGTGTTCTGCCAGCTTCTGTCATGTCAAAGTGAAAATCCAAACCAGCCTGATACAGGTGTGTCCTACTGAAGCACAGCTAGCAGGTGATCGCTTGTGCTTCCACGAGATCACTCGCATCAATCAGACACAATCTGACATGGATCAGCAGAGAACAGGAGGTTCTATGAAAGCGTGTTCGTGCCTACATTTGAACCTGTTACAGATTGACATGTTTTTATCTTTCTGTTAGTAATTAACTTCTATAATTTGCATGTTGGCCTCTGTTTTTTTATTATCTGCCTCTAGGAGAACTTTCATAAACTCTTAATTGTAGGTAAAAAATGTTTCTCCAACTTAATCTGTTTGCCCTATGATTACTCATGATTCAGTTTTTGTTTCACACTGACTCACACATGCTACATGTAATGCATGTGATAAGTAATAATGTTTCAGCTGTTGAGATGCCTTTTCTTTTTCACTACTTAGATGCAGCCTCATCTATATGACGCTCACAAAGAGAAGCATTACAACAAAGTCGTCCTCAGTACACGCTGAGTATCACGCTCACAGCCAACACCAAATTCATCTATTCCAGGTCAAGAAAGTCTAGACTGTCAGAGTGGATAGCCTTAGACGCTGTGAACATCTGTGAGGTGCATGAAATGTAGGTGCACAAAGTCTTAAAATCTTCCTTCCTTTTCACATAGGCTATGCAGAAATCAATTCGACCTAGAAGACGGATTCAATGTGTGATCTCTTGTTTTAGAGCTTGATTCATCATATTTATGTCTATTTCTATCAGTCCTAATGTGAGTCACACATATACCATCAAATCTCACTGAAATATTCTGACACATCATACGAAGATCTCTGAAATGTCACAGTGTTTTTTCTTTTTTTATTTAAAAAACAATGCAGGAAAAATGAAAAGTTCATGTTATTTTTTTCCCTCTCTGTGCTGTGGCTGTTTCCACACATTCTCTTACTTTATGATAAGCATGTTTTTGGAGTCATCATTTTAAAAGTTTTAGTTCAAGCTGGAAGCTTGGAGCTGGAAGGGCGTAGCCTGGTGGGGTTTAGGACCACACATACACACACACATACACAGAAAGAAACGGTGGTGCACATGTATTGCTCCATCAAAGTGCATAACAATCACAGTGAATAAGAGATTTGTTTACGTGTGAAAGTGAAATCTTTACCCACAGTCATAGAGACATTATTCATGTGCTAAAATAAAAAACAAAGTTCTGTCTTTACATCCCCGCAGCTGCAAATGCGTGAAATGAACCAAACGAATAAAAAGAGAAAGAAGAGGACGTGGAGGGTGAAGCGCTCACAGGACACTTTTCTCTCTCTCTTGTAACCTGCGAGTCAAAGAGCAGCGAGACAAAGAGCGAGGCTTTTCAACAATTCAAATTCACCTACCTGACAAGAAAAGCACGAGCACGGCCCCAACCACCACCATGTTGAACTGCTTAAGTGTCCGGGACGCCGGGAGGGGAGGAGAAGGGGGTTAAAACACCGGGGTTGTGGGACGGGACTCGGTGCGTTCTCGGCTGGTCCAGCTGCACCGACGTGCGTCCCCGCAGACAGACGCACCAGCCTGCCCGCTACATTCACCCGTTCCTTCGCGTGTTGTCCGCCGGCACACGCTAAAGTCCGTCAAGTTTCAAATCCCCTGATAGAAGAAAAAGGCAGCCTCAGGAGGAGCGCGCAGTGTGCAGCCTCTCAGCTCAAGAGCGCGGCGTGAGTGCGCCTGGGTGCGGGTGGATTTCCGTGCCAAGGTTCCAGCTTCGCGACGCTAGCGGGAATCGACTGCTGCTGGGCGGACGAAGCGTCAAACGTCACCGGGCGCCGACCGTGTCCGCTGGACGCTCAGCACGATGCTGCTCCGCTGGTGACGGGGTCCCGGTACGTTCTGCGATCATGATGTTAACAGGCAGAGGGGGCTGGGGTTATTAACTGGTGATATCCCTCCCCCTCCTCCCTCTCTCCGTCCTCTTCTGATCATCATCATCATCACCTTTGGGGACAGAACATCAAGGGATGAAAAGCTTATTATAAGACTGAGAACTGTGTGTTTTTCATTCCATCTGCTGCCATGATGAAAAAGTGTGTTATTTAAGTGACTTCTGAAATCTACAATCAACAGCAAAAATTATTCTCACTCACGTTAATAAACACAAAAAGCTGTATTTTGTTGACTAATGCAGAGATAAAGTCATTTCACCTCCTTATCATCATGCAGGCACCTGAACATCAGCAGGATGAGAGGGATCACGACACACAGATACACAGCCTCCACACTCTTCTAGGAACTTCTGCAAGAATTCTTTTAATGTCCTGAGCCGTGTATTAAAATCCAGGTTTATTTAAATGTAATGTCACATCATCAAGCAGGTTTTACGAGTGATTCACTTTACTCCATCATGCTGGTAAGTGAACTGCACTTATGCACTGTCCACACTCAGACACCGCACAAGTACACAAACTCAGCACTCAAGTGAAAGTGCAAGTACTAGTACTAAAAAAACTACGTCACCACAAGCACCACCTGTTTACTCACATTGAACTATGAAGTACATACAGAAGAAAACTGTGTATTTTTAACAGTATTGATTATGATGCTGTCAAGAAAAGAAATGTAGAAACACTTTACATTTCTGTAAAACCATAATTAATACTTAGAGCAGAGCATTTTAGTGTCTTTTATCTTTTTTTTTTGTTTCATTCTCAAACATTCAGTCCACCTTATTTCTATACACATGTGCTTAACTGTAAAAAATTTTTGAGGATTAGCATGATTTCTCATTTCATTTAAGTAAGTTTACTTACATGGCAACAATCCACAGGCACTCAAGAGAGTGTAAAGTGTAAAGTTTACGACCTCAAAAAATATAACTATATATAACATCATGCACAAAAGCCAACAGTCTCAGCTGAGCAGCTCCCAAAATGAACAATAATATAGAAAACAATACTTAGGATACAGTACAGCTGTACTGACACACACACTTCTACGTTATTTCCACAGATGACAACTGTGAAATAAACAATAATAGCTTAACAATAATGACAAAAATTATTATTATTTATGTAACTATTTATGTAACTATTGTCTTCACAATCCCTAAATAATACTGTCTGTGTGTTGCATAATAATTAAAATACATTTTAGTAAAAAATACAACACCTGTAAAATAACGCCCTAGTTTCATTTCTTTGATTCTTCTTTGACTTTCATTTCATCTTCTTTCAATTCTGGGATTAATGTCATCAAACAATGTTGATTTCATTATTCTGTACTATAAATATAATGTGTCATTTATCCTATGAGACTTTTCTGATACAGCTCATGAACTCTTGAGCTCACATTAATGAGCCCAGTTTCAGTTCTTTTCTCCTAATAACCCTGTTCTAAATGTATTCTGTTGATCATTTAGTTTAATATACTTAACAGATGCTTCTACCCATTTTGTCAGTGAGCCTTATTATGAATGCCCACTTGCATATAATAGAAAAATTCTCTGAATACACAGCAGTAATATGAGGAACATCATAGCGATTATAACGGCCTCAGGTGACAAGAAAGGGGTGGAAACCAGAAAAGGAAATTTAGGAGGATTGTACAGTATTAGACTAATGGGCTACTTTCTAATATGTAGCCTCAGAGTCATTTTGTGTCCATAAAGCAGCAGATTATTGAGCAGGGTCATTTTCAGGCCTGCAGGGGCTCAACCTGTTAAACCACTGTAGCATCACTTTCATTTGCACAGAAGATCACAACAAATGACATTCTCAGTGCCTGCAGCAGGAGAATGTTTCTACCTGAATCTGGGTAAAACTATTGACATTCGTCTCTTTTTGGGCCATTTTCAAAAGGCCAGGATCAAGAAGTAATGTCCAGTGAATTGTTGTTCTGTATTTTTACCTGTACCTAAGTATCAGCAGCACTAATACTGAGGTACACTGATACACATGTTTGGGTCCAAATGTGTTGTCCAGTCCTAAATCAGCGGAATCTGCTGAAAACTGCTTAAGCAAAACTGTAAAGGAAATGTAAAGTATAGTGTATTGTAAATATAGCATAAAACAGTCATTTTCAAATGTATGTGTTGGAATAAATTACTCAAATCAACCAACTTGCTTCAGTTGAATTACTTTACACACAACAAATAATTTATTGAGTGATTATTCATAGAAACATTACAACATTTGGAAACAGCAGTATTTTACCTGGGTATGTGTAAAGTCTGTTGAGTGAGAGCACACTTTCACTTTAGTTATCACAGCTTTTGTATTGTGCTTATTGTTCTCAGGTGGCCTCAGAGCTGTGTGTGTGTGTGTGTGTGAGCAGTTGTGGAGTGGAGAGCTGTGCTGTTGCTCATCCACAGTGCTGTGTGTTGGGCCGTTAGGTGCGCTGCTGGACTTGATGATTGTATAAATGGAGGAGACAGAAGCTGTAGGAGACACTTTTATGGCTGGTCAACCATACATAGCACTAACACACTGCAAGAACACACACGTACAACATTCACACTGACACACGTACACATGGTCTAACATTATGTGTGCTTGAATTTCATCACATGCAATAGTTGGTAATGAAAGCAGTCGAGTTGACACATTCACTTTTTATGGGTGATCTTGAAAATGGTAATGTTTGAGTGCCACAGATTAGCCCTATGACAACATAGGAAACAAGATAATAGAATTAGAAGTTATAAGCGTGAGATCAGCCCACTCCAGCAGGGCACAAAGACAAAGACAGTGCTTTCACTTACTTACAAAAGCATTTTAATGATGTGCACACACACACACACACACGCACACACACATGTTACAACCTTTTCTCATCAACAAATTACATTCTTCTCTATTCAACCCCAGAGGTCATTCAACCTCATGGCCTGTTGGGCAACAAGCTGTTGTGCTAATCAGTGAAAAGCCTCCTCTCTCCAGGGAGAGACATATGGTGAACAGCACTGTGATATCACAACAAATAACAACCGCTGTGACATCACAACAAAGGCTGTGCAGTGGCATCATAAATTTCTTTGTGACCACATCTGCCTCTGGTATTCACAGAGTCGATTTTTCTGTGCCTGAAACTGGCCTCTTTTTTCACCAATCTACCTGGGGCCAAACAAAGTGAAACTTTACAAAGTTACAGAGTGCTATATGCACTATTACATTTTTTGTGTGTCTACTTCTCTGTCTTGCACAGTGTAGGTTAATTTTATTCATGTTTTCCCTCCTTAACAAAAGTAAAAATAGATGTTTCTAAATTGCTAATTTAATTTTCCAAATGTGATTCCTGAATCACAGTAAACCTATGTACTCACTGAACCCCGCCAACCTAATCAGTGTAATTATTCCTGGCTTGCCGTGTTTAGCAAGCTCTCTAAAGCAACTTCGGCACGTGCGTTGCATGTTTAATATGCTCAGTGTAACAAAGCAGTCGCTGACACAAAGGATGAAATCATCTGCAATCATTGTAATGAAATTATCGTAATGGATTTGTCCATATTTATAAATGCTGATGATGTTTGCTATGCTCAAAAATATTATATTTAGTTGCCCAGCAAGGCCAGTGAGCCTTTCAGAGACTATGTTTAACATGTTCCAGTTCAGTTTCTTCAATAAACCTGCTACACATGGTGAATTATCAGTCACTGAAGAGTGCTTTAAAGCTGTGGCTCATACAACAAAGCCATGAATTGATGTTGGATAAGTCAAACCCCCCTCTACAGACCAGTGGATAGAGACATTTTGGTCTGCACTCATCATTTCTGTGGCCCCTGACAGTGCATGATGTACCTATTTCAAAGGTTTAGTAACTAGAGGGAGACTGTTTAGAAAGTCACCTGCGAGCTCCGTGTTACCACTTTAACCGGGTTGTGAGTGACTGTTGGTAATTGTAGGCTTGGCAGTTTAATGTGACCACATGTCAAAGTGCCACTGAAGACCACGTTGCTCCTGGCAGCTCAGGCCAGTGCCTTGGATGGAGGTCATGAGGAAGCCAGTTCTACTGGCTTAGGCAGCACTCAGACACAGGAACTGTTTGGTAGTTGTTACGTGTTGGTAGGTTCATGTTTATGGTTAACAGACTTTATCTATTTGATGGTGAGTTTGACCTGAGGACATAACAGCATCTGACAGGAGAGAGCTGGTGGTAGATTTGAAGGCAGCTTTGAACGGGCATGTTGCAAGGCAGCAAAAAGCTCTGAGAGATTTGCAAATGATTTCTGGAAACAGCTTAAAGGAGATATCTAGCACTAATCTAACACCTGGGGTCAGATGCATGTAGATTCTCAACTAACACTGTCTGAATGAACAAAGACACGTACACCTGGTTCTGTTTAATAAATCATTTCCACTTCTACAATACATAAAGTGATAAACATGACATAAACATGACTAAACGTGTATTTACATATTAATACTTGTGCCTGCTCCAGCACTCATTAGACTTGTCAGTGTGAATAATGGCACAAAGTTGTTCCAAGGTTACTCAACGATTGTGGACCGTACAGTGGCCGTAACATGTATAGTGCTCATATCATTTAATGTATCTGTAAGCCCTCATCCCTGTGACATTTCACCCATGCCTGACAGATGAATTGATTGATTGACTTAAGAATGCTCATGTTGAAATAGATTTTACGAAGTAGGCTACTTCACAGGTTGTATAATTTGGATATCTGTTGAAGAGAGCAAGACTGACTGAGAAAATCTCACATCTGCTACATTGTCTCCAAAAAATTTGAGATCTGGGGGAGAAGGGGTCTGCTACCTCACATCTGGTGGTAAGACAATGTAGCATTTTTACTGAAAGAAATGATGGCATATGGTTCAGTTCCCCATAACTAAAGCAACTAAAGGCAGAGACACACTAAACTGTCATCATCAAAAGAATTAGCAGTGATACGACCAACTGCTGCATTGCCAACTGTCAGGAACTTAGGGAAACTTTGATGTAAGAATATTTTATCACATATATAACAGATATGTTTCCACAAGTAACCAAGATATGCATCAATTGAACTAATTTGTGGTTGTGTAAATTAAAAACTTGAAATTTCAGAGCACTTTACATAGTAAGGCCAGGACTTAAAAGACACATGTACAGTACATTCTATTCATTAAACTGGGATATTAGATGTTTAACCTACATCTAAGATGGCATGCTTATCAATGTCAACCACTACTAATGCACACTGAGCCTGAGAGATCAGGCAAGGTTTGATTATCACATTGTACATGTTGTAATTTAGATGGAGTGAATCAAAAATTGTGGTAATGCTAAATGGATGGATGTTTAAATAAGAGTTTTTTTCTACAATGAAGGAAACATATGAGGGGGGTTCATGTTTGTCCACAGTGACACCTGTTGGGATTATTGTGCAAAAGAATGTTAATGGTAAATATCACATGTCTGGTTTATAACAGAAACGCCTGAGGCAGCAACGATAAACAAGGACATCTGCAGGTCTTTCTCTTTAGTGAGTGAACAGTGGCTGGCTCTTATTTAAGCATTAAGGTGTGTGTGTGTGTGTGTATGTACTTCATACAACTAGTTTATAGTGATTACCATTTCACACGGCTACGCCCTCCATATATACAGACCATGAAAAAATATTAAATAGTAATATAATTATATTGTATGCAAATTTCAGTATTTAATAACTTAATGGCATATTTTAGAATGTGTTTAATGCTTGTTAGCCATTTGACACCCCTTATATTACCATACTCTGATCTCTGATCACTGATAAAGTTAGCCAGGGTTGCATCGTAACCAGCCTCTAGCAGGCTTCCAAATGATCTTCAATACTGTGTATTTCTTTTTAATAATAAAGAGTTAAACACTGCAGTGAAATATCGACGTGAGCTGCAGAAGAGGTCAGGTGATGATGCTAATTTTGATGAGAAAATCAAGCTCTAACTTACACTTAGTTTGCTGTAGTTTTGCAGTAGCTTGTGTAGTGACCCGTGTGTTAGAGGAGATTTCAGGCTGGCTGCCCTGTACATCAATCAACATATGTCTGATATTTTCAAATAGCACGTGCATTACCAGTACTATCGACGCATTGGGCACCCCTGTTGCAATGTAATCCTCCGAAAATCTTGTTGACCCCATCCATAAGCGCTCCGAGCATCACTTCAAGCACAGTAACTCACGTTCTGTTTTAATGTTATAATAAATTCAAAACTAAGTTTGACACAAAGAATGACAAACCTGACTGCTATTAGAGAATGTTGTCCAGATAACTAGCATCAGTTTTTTAATTCTGATTCTCTGTGGACTAAACTTAGCCAAGAGTTTTACAGCCTGTTCACTGACAACACCTGTTCAGAACAAGTAGTCTAGGTCAGTGTTTCCCAACATGTTTGAGCCATGATAGAAAAATCACAAGGCACACCACCAAACAAAAATGTCACAAAAAGTATATTTATTAAAATATAATGAAAATCCACTCTCAAGTGTGAAACCTCAATGTCACTATTGCCTGTCTTCAAAACTGACAGAGCACCGCTGCAGTGATATGTCACCTAGGGCAGCCTTTCTCAACCCAGGGGTTGCCAGGTTATTGCAAAAAATATTTACATTTTAAATGTTTGTCCAGAATGAATCTTATCACCTTAGTTTGTAGAGTTACATTATCTGCACACTGTTGTGACACTGTTGTGAAAAAACACAAAAGTAAACAATGTGTCCAAATGTTTGGTAGTGTAATACAAACTTTACATGCTTTGCTCATTGACAGAGGATGAAAAAGACTAGTCACACTTTGCACTCCCCTTTATCCAGTTTGTGAGATTGAAGGCTCCACACTGCAGAGACCACAGACTTCCATGGAGTGATTTGAAGGACCTATTATCCAGATCACAGCTGAAAGCCTTGGGAGAGCAGGAACTGTTCAGCTAACAGCATGTTCTCTAAATGCATTAATTACAATAATTGACTTGGGCTTGACTCACATATTCATATTGTTGTGAATAAATACTTTGAGCATTCCTGCAGTTCAGTTACCTCAGGTCAGTTACCACCAAGCATTTTGTCTGGAAGCAGAGTGTATCTCAAAATTGCTCAATGGGTAGACAAGTCCTAATTGTACCTGTGTGAAGTGTACACAGCTTGACACATTGTTCCTTAGCTGCTGCAGCACCTGTTTGTGCCTTTGTTTTCGTCTTTATTTTTTTTCTGAGTCATTTGCACTGTTTGAATTTTCATTTGTCTTGTTTTTTGCCTTCTTTCTACAGTTTTAACTTTGCAGGGGACTTTAGATGTTGTAACAGCAGCAATAGCAATATGATATAGCTGGCTAGCTCTATTTCTTTCTGTTACCTCTTGGCATGATATTTGTATAGTAGGGTGTAGGTGGCAACACAGTCATACACTGCAGTCCAAATAAATAGTGTGCTAAATGTAGCTTAACACTGCATGATGCTACAGTACTAGTCCTGGATTTGATATCTCACACTGGTGTGAACTACAGTTGTACTACAGGTAAATTGGTTTTAAGGAAGCAGCAACTCTTTGCTGGTGTAGAACCAAGAACCGCCTGCATTATCTACAAGGTCAAAATTAAACTTTGTTATAAAGACAAAAATCAGTACTGTTGTAACTTTTTTGCCGTTTTATATATTTCATTGTTATGCGTAATTGATTTAATGAGGGATGTTTAAGTTGCATATTTTAGTTAATTGAGAGAGGAAAAACATTTATTGAGCACCTGAAGAGAGAAGCCATTACATTTGTTGTACACCATTTTTATTATGTTTAAGATAAAGACTCATTTCTTTCCATTAATGACATTGTGTCTGTTTTTGCTACAACAACTACGTTATTTATTAAATGTGTTACAGTATGATTGATATGAGTATATTGCACGTGCATGAGTTAGACCAGAAGGCTGGAGTAGGCTCGCCAAGTTTATTAGAAAATTTTTGTGTTTGACAGTAAAGCTCAACTGGCCATATCAGTGGTGGCTTCACATGCTACCTGCGTCCTACTACTGCTGCAAATGTAAAAACAGGAGAAATAATCAGAGGACTGAGAGGAGATGCTGCAGATCCATGCAGGCATGAAATAACTTGATACTGTTACCAAATCTCACAAACAATTTCACATAGGATTTCTCCCACTCAACCTCTTCTCATGCCTACAGCTCTCATTTCCTCTCATCTTGTTTGTCTCTACCCATCAATCTCTTGTTTCTCTCCTCTTCTTACCTCTTCCCTCTCTTCTTCCTTTAAATGTCTCTCTCTCTTTCTCCTCTCTAGGTTTCCCTCCTCCTCCTCCCGTCATCCTCTTGTTACCATTTTATAGGCTTGTTAGTTCCACTTCAAATGCCAAATGACAAACAATCTAAACCCAGTGAGCCGCTACCTTGCTACCCTTATAGAGCTGCTGAGTCTAAATAAACAGGATATGAGCTGAAACACTCACATAGCCCACCTCCACTCGCCCAACATATAGGGTTTAAACATTTAGACACACACAAGCTGTCTAACGACAAACACAGTCACTTTCTACCTTTGAATTGAAAGTGTAAAGAAGTGATACTCGCCTTTTATTGATTTCTTATTCTTGATACTTCCAATAAGATAATTATAGTAATGTACAGGTGTATTATGTGTAGCAACGGTATATGACAAAACACAATCATAATTGACATTAATGTTAAATACCATGCCATAGGTTGTTTGTATCAGCAGAACAAAAACCAAGATGTAATGACGTTGCAGAGCATCTGGCCGTTTTAGCAAGCAAGTAGCCAAACCACAAGTGTTTTACTAAACCTAACCGTGTTTATTTAGTGCTGAAACATAAACCGTACAATGGGGGCTATTTCTGCACAGAAGTCCAGTATTTTTCACTGTTTTGTGGTGAAAATTGTATGTGATGAAAATGTAAATTTTCTATGCAAACAACAATTTTGGTGTCATTTTAAGAGACAAATGCTTCTATTTTGGTGTCTGGAGACAAATAGGTGCAATTTCAACAGTTGCTACCAAGGGGGCAGTCTTTCAACAAACCCTTCTACCGATTGTATGCATTTCAAGAATGTGTTCTATTGTTAAATTCCTGTCTGCACTGGAAGTGGCTATGTTTGTCATCTGCACCTAGCATCTTTAAACTGAGTTTCTACTGTGTGAGGGACTTCCACAATGTTAAAAACAAGAGGCTATACAATGCAACAAGTCGCAAACCTCCACAGTATACTAGGAGTATAAGACATATACAGTAAAGTATAAGTACATTTGGCCCATACTTGTTCTTATACTGTACTATATTTAAAGTATACTAACAAGTACAAAGAAAGGATGCATCAGTTTTTACTCTTTTAATGACACAACTTACATAAAAACTCTTAAGCTTTTCTCTATGACAATATAACAAATCCAAGATAATTTTGAGGGAATTTTGTTTGTTTAGCACACCTTTACTTTGGCAAAAATGTAAGTATGTTTAATAGAAGATATGTGATAAATTATTTTTTTAAATTTTTTATTATGAGGGGGGACCCCGCATAAAGTGATAACCAGTAGTGTAGTCCATGGTATCAAAGGTATACGGCATGTAGCCACTTCTTAAGGGACTGTCACAGCGTTTACCCACTTCTAACACCCCTGTTACGGGAATACGCTACAGTCCACACACTGTGAGAGTCTACAAACAGTAACACGCCGATACGTCAATATTTGTATTTAGAAAGTATATCACATTCATCTTCATAAATGAGATGGAATATATATATATATATATATATATATATATATATGGTGGTATATGGTGTTTTCCTTTTTTATGAAAATGTCATTACTTGTTATTGCTCTCTGTTGTCATAGTTAATGAATATTCACAATATTTAAACAATAAACAAGTTTTAAAATGTTTTAAATGTATCTCTGTCTTAAAACACTTCATGTTAAATGTCTCTAATTTTAATTCGATGAGCCTCTGTACCAGCAGTAATTTTTGCATACTGCCACTGACAAATCCTTTCAATTTTAATTTTTTGTGTCAATCAGGCCTTCACCACCCGTAAGAGATTAAATATTCTAAGACAATATTTACAAAGTGGGGAATTAAATATGTAAGACTGTTGTTATTATTAACGGCACTTTTTTCTTTTGCTGTGAAGGCCACTAAAAATGTGGGGCTAAATTTACAGTATACCCACCTCTCCAGACACCACTACAGCGCTAGTGATAACCGTTTATATCAGTTTCAGAAATTAAGAGTTAGACAATATCAAACATCCCTAGTTTTAAATAAAGAATGTGCTAGAAATATTTTGTGTAACATGGGCTTTTAGCTTAGCAGAGTAAGAATCAGTACAACTAGTACTTCCCTTCTCAAACCTCCACTAGAGTTTAACTGTGCTCATGTGACTGTAACACAATTGTTTGGTGTCTTGAACTATGATTCACTCAAAGTTAGCCTAAAGTCTTAAAGTATACTACAGGTAAACTAATACTATACTTGTAAGTTTTGTATTTGTACTAGGTATACAAAATAAAGTATGTTGTAAATATCTAATAAACTGAAAAGTAGACTAATACATTTATAATGGAGTAAAAGTATCTAAAAGTTTATATATACTATATTTTTAAAATATATAATATATAAGTATTAAAAGGTTGGTCAATTTATTTTTAAATATACTTGAGGTGTACTCAATATACTGAATAATATGAACTGATAAAAACAGCTGACCAGAATGTCTTTAAAGTAATTTAAAATGTGGTGTTAACATCACCATAAAATTAGAAATCATTTCTGTGAGTAGCTGATCAGAATGTTGGCTCTTGGCCTCTTGCTGGAGGCGCAGCATAAATGTGGATGTGTGTTTACAGCTTTTGACAATATGCTATGACGTGACCTGGATCAGCAGAACTTTAACACAGCCTGCACTCACAGCAGGAAGTGAAGAGGACGGGACACATTGTTGCATGGCTTAAATGAGAAGGACAAACAACGTATATGCTTGTTTAAGTTGGACACATAGTAAACCTCAGTTTTTTGATTGACAAAGATTGTTTTCAGTAGATCAAATGAAGCTCAAATCAAACCTATTAAATATACTTCACAGTGAACAATTATTTTTTGATGCTTCAGGCTGACACGTATGCGGAGACACAAAAAAAAAAAAACAAGCAGCCATGTGAATCATGAATAATGTGACTTCCTAGCCTTCATAAACAACTTTCCCCACATCTGCTCCAACTGTGTTTTGCTGTTGGCTCCAGGCCTCCTATGTGAGCCATCACCAGTGTGCGTTAGGAGCGCCTGTTTGTTTTTGTGCAGTGAACAGGGGGGTGAGCAAACATGTCTCTTTGAGTCAGTGGCTGCAGAGCTAATATTGACCAGCACACTCTGCGACATGCTGCAGGTCAAATTAGGCACAGTAGCGACAGTCGCAGAGCACAAAGAGCCAATGACACGCCTTATCACCTGGATGAATTAGCCTCCGCCTGTCAGACTCATCAGCTCACAGTAAGAGGGAGGGATACGAGGAGGACACAGGCTGTGATACACATGCTCCAGCTGTGCAGCATGTATTTAGACTTTCTTTTTTAAATGTTCATTTTTCTACCATCTTACAGATAAGATCTGGGGAAAGTATGAGCATGTTTACATGGCCCTCTGAGTGTTTTGTTCTGGTCTTTTCTCTGAGCATCACATGACCAGTGTGAATACATGGAATTTAATGCATTGCTGGTCATAGGACTAATTAAAGTGCAGCAGTGTGTAATGGTAGCTCTGCAGCCGTGAGTTGTGACAGTAATGACATCATGATCATCATTGTGGTTGGTAAGAAGAGTAAAAATTAAAAAGGGGGCATATAGAGTAAAAGAGGATGGAAGCTGCAGTTTTTCTATAACCACCTCAATTTCATCACCTCTAATCATCAGTCTGTAAGTGAGTAAGTGTAAAGGAGCGGTTGCGTGTGCAGTCAAAGGCTTTGACAGATTTTTTACCTTTTATTTATTATAGAGCAGCTGCATTTCAACGTCAAGTCCAACCGTCTGCGTCTACTTGATTGTGTTTGTGTCACTCTACAGAACACACATCAGTGACACAGTGGTTAGGGTGCCCATCCTGACCCCTGTTCACCACAACATTAAAACAACCACTTTATGTGGAGATGAGAGGGGAGCAGGTTCAAAGAAGACCTGTGCAGGACTTTCTAAACCAGCATTTAAAAATGCTGGTTTAGAAAGTGTCCTGTCTGTAGAGTTCCATACATTCACCATGTGCTAACACAGAAGGCATTCCTCTGAAATCATGCTTTTCACTGATCTAATTATGAACCCTCCAGTTGGTTTTAGTAAAAGGTTAATTGGCTTGTGTTTTCTCTGTAATGTAATTAGTTAAATCTTTTAAAATACAATTAAGCTCCAGCAGCAGTTATAACGGTGTGCACACTCACGCAACCTGAGTGTTTTTAGTTTCCCCGTCAGTCAGAAATAACCAGCCAGTACATAAATCAAACTCTGTTCTTTTTTCTTGCAAATGTACTCTGTTCTACTTCAGTTTGGAAGTAAACATGGATACTCTAGTCCAGTCTTTACTATATATATGTCTCTGCCTTAAAGGTACAGTTCCAAATAATAGTATTTTATATGATGTTTTATATTGAGATTTCACTTTAGTATTGGGGCAGCATGATAGCTTAGTGGGTAGAGCAGTTGTCTTCCAACCCAAGAGTCAGCAGGTCAATTCTCAGTCTCTATGAAGCTACATGTTGAGACGCCAAACCCTGAAGTATAGCACTGACACAGGTCTAGGAGCTGTCCAAAAATGACCAAAAAGTGTACAATATTATTATTTGCAACTGTCACAGTTAAGAGGCTGTTATTGAATTATAATACTGTATTTAGTCTGCTGGGGGACTTTCCTGGCACTCTGAGCTCCTCTCCTCCTTCTCTCTCCCTCTCTCTCTCTCATCAGGACATCATTACATGTTGTTAACATTGTGTCTCCTCTCTCCCCTAGTTGTGCTTCATCCTTCTGTCTCTCTTTCTCTC
>JAUMHF010000002.1:948467-961253 GCA_032359275.1 Microctenopoma steveboyesi | reverse complement strand
TTTGCCCTGTAGGCGAACTGCAGGGGGTCCAGCAGAGGGTCTGTGATCTTCTTCAGGTGGGCGAGCAGGAGACGTTCCAATGATTTCATGACCACAGTTTTTATTTGTAGTTTAATCAGCAAACTGACATGATAAAAATTTTTTTTCCCAATTTCACTTTGTTTCATGTGAAATACATGAATCATATGGATGTTAAAACATAAACACACCATCTTCTGTAGGATTTTACCAACAAACAACAGTTTTTATAAAGTACTATTTTATTTAATCTGCATCTGATCTGACCGGATGTAAGAATTCGCATCAAGGCATTTGTAGATGGTACAAAGTACCGGGATGGCTACTATCTGACTATCTGTTCGTTACACACCGTGCTATAGGTGCAGGGTTTGACTGATTGAAGCCAGTGTATCTTAGCCTAGCCCCGACCGACCCGAAGAGGGACGGCAAGCAGGAGCTGGCTAAGTGGTCCCGACAGAGGTCCACTTGCCTCACGGGCCACACTAATATTATAATTTCATACCAAGGTGGGGGCCGCAAAATATCGTCCCGCCGGCCGCGAGTCTGAGACCCCTGCTCTAACATGACAAACACACACAGTGACGGATGTCTGCTTACAGGTGCTGTGTGTACTGGTAGAAGGGGTAGAAAGATTGTCCCTGAAGGCCGGACCCGATATAGAGGGGGTATCAGCTATAGTAGTCTTCTCATCCCATCACGCTGCTTCCATGGCCAAGAAGATGCTGGTGGAAGGTGAGTGATTCTGATGGGGTCAGTTCATTGCTGTGAATTGTCAACATCTGACACAATGAGGGACTGATGACTTTATGTTCTAGCCTTTTCCCAGTGGTTGAAGAAGTTTAAAAGTTGTAATTTCTGCACAGCTGTGTCAGTGGAGGTTGTTTTTCTGCTGCTTTCTTTCAATCATGCACAATGTGTTCCCTCCTGTTCTATCTGAATTAAATTTCAAATTAAGCCATTTTTATCAGTAAGGATATAAAGTATAAAAAAAAATTTGATATAAAATTCTCTGATCGCACACACATTGTAATGATCAGGGGGGACAGTTACATACATGGTGGCAGCTGTTAACAACACAACTACATGTTGTTAAAGTGTCCATAAGCCCTATGGTGACTAATTTCTCTAGATAAAAAGTTGTAGCTCTCAGTCATCCATCTTCTATCTTTTCTGTGTTCGACCCCCATAAACCGCTCCCAGGGTCACTGTGTGCGTTTCTTTCCAGTGTTTTGGATACAATGGTGAGATAAAATCCTAGGGTGTAGCGCTCCGTTAACATGACTCCCATCACTGGCCCCTGCAGGGTGTTTAAAAAAGTGAATAAAGCTCAGAATCCTTCCACTAGGTTTTATTTACCACAAAGCTAATGCTGCACATCATCTTCCAAAGCACGAAGAACAGTTGATCTTATTTGGGGTAATCCTTTACATTCTTTACAAATTCACGGCATACACAGATAAAAAGCTTATTTTAGCTTTGAATCACTGCACTAATATTTAGTATACAACTAGTTTATAAGAACTCTGAGCTGCATTGAGTCTGTGAACAGGTTTTCCAGCCCAGGATGATTTGAATCATTTCAACTTCTTAATTAACTTTGTCTGGAACCATCCATTTTCAGAGATTATAACCCTATAATTTAACATTTGCTGCCTTCCTTTTTAAATAGGGACCCTTTTTTCACAGAATCAATTACCTCACTAATTAAATGCAACACTGCTATTATTGAGTATGGTACCATTATAGTACCCATAATTAAAATATGAACTTGTGACTTTTTGTCTGCTAGAAGAAGGTGCTGAGCGGCATAAAAGGCCCGTTCTATGAAGAGAATAGGGTTGATGAAGAAGGTTGGAGTTTACAGCTGCCTTCACAGGGCCTCCATGTGCTCTTTTCAGTGATGGCTGTATCCAGACTGTTGAAGTGTAAATGAATTGCAATTTATTCTTCTGTCTTTTGTCTGCAGTGTTCAAGAAGAGGTTTGCGTTGAGCGTCTCAGTAAAGTGGCAGTCAGCAGTGAAGATCAGCCCAGAGGTGCCAGCTAATCCACAAAGGCCTTCAAAGAGCCTCTCCCTGCCTTCAGCTTCGAAGCCGCAGCACTACATTCCCACCTGCCCACAGACCTCAATTCTGCACCCTAACACCGCTAGCCCCCCTGGTTTTTGTCGAGCAGTGGGAAGACCCACTGCCAGACAGCACCCTCCCAGCTCCCCTGCTTTCTCCTCCCAGGGGCATGTATTGTCCGCAGCACTGCCAGTGGTCCTCTTGGGAAAGCTGTGCGAGGCGACTGGGGTTGGCCAGCCGCTCTATGAGATGTACTACAGCCACGCGGGGCAAGATGGTTTTATCAGATTCACCTACAGAGTGTGCATTCCTGGGGTAAGCGCTCCCTTCAAAGGTCTTGTCATGGTCTTGCTGGGTTCCAGCACGGCCACCATGCTGGAGGAAGCTCGACAGGCTGCAGCCCAGCAGGTCCTGCAGAGGGTTTACAACAGCCAGCACATCCAGTGACAAGTTAATGAGATGAACAGGCCTTGTCCTGCCAGAGGTTCAGCTTCACTTTATCAGTTATCTCAAAAAACAACCAAAGTTTGGGTATTTGTTGATTTTTGCATGTTAACATACTAGTAGTTTTTACACGTTTGAATTTGTGTGGTTTTCTTTTATGCATGCGTTTTATTGTGTATTATTGTTAGATTGGTTTCTCATTTTAATAAAAGAGATTTGAAGCGAGTGATGTGTCAAATGACAAGCTAGCGTTATTCAGGAAATGTCACAGAGGTATTGTAAGTACACTACAACATGGTTTGATCAGTTATTCATTACTCACACCACCAAACTACGTGCATCTGGCTCAGTTAAACTCAGCTGACACCTTCTGAACTGGAAAAACTCCGCCAGATGTCTGGAATATTTCAGATGGACACAGTCAAAGGGATGTTTGAAACAGTTAATTTCCATGTATTTTCTAAAGTTACAAAGATGAGTGTTTAATGGAAGGAAGCTGAAATTTCACGTTTGAGTTTTGAGAATGTTTATTTTAGACAGTGGACAGAATGAGCATGTTTAATACAAGTAGAAATGAGCTGAGCAGCAGTAACAGTTCCTCATCCTTGGTCCTGAGATCAAAGACTACTTATCTGATGAAGACCACACAGACATGCTGCAGCAGAACGAAGTCATGTTTCATGCATTACATTGTCTCAGTGGCGTTCTCTTGCTGCTTTGTGCTGCCTGTTTTTTTACAGTGTGCGACACACACCACGCTACATTTATTTGTTGCGGCTGTGTCAATGAGATTGGATGTGTGTTTTTTCCAACATGCTCTACAGAGAAACAAATTCTGTACAACATTCTTCATAGTGTCTGTAGTAGACAGGAAGGAGTCACTAGGCCTCAGTTGTCCTCCTCTTGATCTCCCCTATAAGATCAGCTCTGGAGATGTCAACCTGTGGACACAACAAAAAGAAATGAGGTTTGTTGTGCGACGAGCTCAAACCGCAGCCTGTAACGATCTGATGGCATATCTAGATCAGTCTTACCTCCTCTCTTGTGGCCACGACGCGAAGTTTGACCACTCCGTCTTTCAGCTCCTGTTCTCCCAGTATGGCTACCAGGGGGATCCCCGACTCCTCACAGTGCTGCAGTTGACTCAGCAGTTTAGGGTTCTTCTTGTACATCACCTCTGCCTGGACGGACAGACACACACACACACAGAGTTTAATAAGATAATCCTTTATTAGTCCGACACGTAGGAAATTTCAGGCAGAAAGTGAAGGGTACAAGATAAGAAGCAGCAAAACGTTTAACAAAACCAATAGAATAAAAAAATATACATTTCAGTACAGTACACAGCATTACAGTAAAGCAGATGAATAGTACTGAGGACTGTGTAATGTCAGAACAGAATATGCCACAAACTAACCCACCTTAATGCCAGCATTCCAGAGCTCAGTGATCAGTTTGAGCCTCTCCTCCAGGAGGTTCTTCTGAGCAGACGCCACCATAACTTGAACCTCTGTGGTGCGGACTTTCTCAGCCAAGGCCTGACCAACACACATACATTCTTGTTACCAACGCGCCACCGTAAACACATAAAGCACATCTCAAAGAGAACGTCACCTCAGCCTTCTGCTCCATGATGGAGAAGATCCTTTCAATGCCGATGCTGACGCCCACACATGGCACTTTCCTGCCCTTAGGATCGAACATGCCCACTAGTCCATCGTAGCGACCGCCTCCAGCCACACTCCCCACGCTGACACTCTCCTCTCCAGGAGGCCCATTTTGGGCATCTGTGGACACTGGGGGCACGCCCGCTTGTGTCAGCACTGCCTCATAAATGATCCCTGTATAATAGTCCAGACCCCGGGCCAGACTGAGGTCGAACACCACCTGGAGGGAGAGTGGAGTGAAACAGTGTCAGCCGCCAGTATCATGGTAAAACAGGAAGGAAAGGTAGAATGTGTAAACATATCACTTCTCACCTTGTCAGTGACCTTAAAGAGCTGAAGGTAGCTGAAGAGCAGCTTGATGTCTGATAGACCAGCACAGGCCTCTTTACTCTGAGACATTTTCTGGTCCTGAAGCAGGCGCTCTGCCAAGTCCATGCCACCTACAACACAAGGGCTTGATAATCAGCCAGTAAACAGACAACACGAGCATTCGCTCTGACAAACCACACTTTAACTGACTCAACCTGCAGACGTGTCACACACTGCAGGGTCTAAGAAGTAAATCTAAGATATTGTATTTATACGACATATGCAACACTTCGTGTTCCCAAAAACCTGACCATGACCTACTTGCTTTACTATGACATATATGTATGTATGTATGTATGTATATATGTATGTATATATGTATGTATGTATGTATGTATGTATGTATATATGTATGTATGTATATATGTATGTATGTATGTATGTATGTATGTATGTATGTATGTATGTATGTATGTATGCATGCAAACATGCATGCACATGAAGAAGAAGCAGAGTGTGCTGGGTTTTTAACAATCACACTGTCCTACAGTATGAATTTAACCCTTACCCTGCATACTGACATACTCCCCGATCTGATCAGCGGCCTCCTCTGACAAGCCTTTCTCATTTACCATCTCATTCTTCACGTCTTCCCAGGGCATCTGGAGGAGCAGCATGAGGAAATAGGTCAAAGCCAGACACTTATGATCAACAGGGAACGGGTTCAAAAGTGCAGAAGACACGGGACCAAGAATGGAGTCGGTCTCTATACCTTATCTAGTTTATCCACTGTTGAACAGATGCTGCGGAACTTGTCATTTGGAACACCGCACACTGCAAACATTCCGTCGAGGATGCGCCTGTCGTTGACCTGCAAATGAAGGATGTGGTTACATCTACCGGGGGTCGTCTGTGCTTCTCAACATTCAGCTCTACCCGCGTGACTGACCTTGATGCGGAAGTCTCCAAGGTCTAGCTGACTGAGGATTTCGTGGACGATCTTTAGACACTCGGCATCTGGAATCATGGCGTCGTATTGTCCCGCTATATCGAAATCCTGAAATGCACACAAATAAAGTGAAGTGCAGCTGACAATGCCAAATACCAAAGGATATAATTCATCAATCTGTGGTCTCAGTAGGATGACTCACACACTGGTAAAACTCTCGGTAGCGTCCTCGGGTCATGGCTGGGTTGTCACGGCGATAAACTTTAGCAATGTGGTAGCGCTTGATGTTGGTTATCTTGTTCATTGCAAGGTAGCGGGCAAAGGGGACCTGAAGGGGGGGTCAGGGTCAAGGACAGCACACTGCACTGATACTTGCTGCAAAAACAAGTATTAAAATATATGATGGATACAGTGAGGTCATATCTGAGGGACAGCAACTCTCCCCCTTGGTCTTTGAGATCGTAGATGAGCTTGGAGTCTTCCCCATACTTCCCTGTCAGTGTTTCCTAGAAGCCCACAGGGACATTATAAGCGATCATGTTTGGATGCGAGATGGTTTCAGAGTTTTCCACATGTCAAGCATGTTTGAATAAAGGAAATAAAATCTACCTTTAGTTCAAAAACAGGCGTGTCAATGGTCTCAGCTCCATGGCGTTTGAAGCAGCTGATGATTGTGCTGAAGACTTTTTCTCTGATGGCCATCTGCTTGGGGTTGTAGTCCCTTGTTCCCTGACAGAAGAAGACATTCAGTTCCATTCACCAAATTATGGTCAAAAGAAAAAGATAAAAGACAAGTGTTATGGCCCCAGGCCTTATTGTGGTCTAAGAGTGTTTCAGTGTGTTTTCTAGACAGCAGCCCATATGTAAATTCAGCTGTGCCAGTGTCTGATCCTGGTTGGTGGATCGGCTCAGCCTCTGGTTTGGTTCTGACCGGCTCCACCCCCCTCTCCTGCCCTGCAGCCTGGTAGGCCATTAAGAGATCAATCCACCAATTGCAGTCCAGAAGGACCTTGTTGGCCCTAATTAAAAGCCCACCTACACACAGGGTTTTTTGCCTTGAACTGCTTGCATCTGCACCAGCCTGTTCTTTAAACTTGTTAGCTTATGCTGTGACTAGTGATGGCCAGATGAAGCCTTGGGAAGCTTTGAAGCCTCGCAGCCAATTGGTTCCCAAAATGGTTAATTTCTCGAGGCCTCATTTCTGGCTTCATGTGCTCACAAACCCCCTGCTGGTCAAAGACAGTAGGGCAGGCTGATGTGTTCCTGTTCTTTGAAGTCGTTCTGCCAGTTTGGCATGGGAATAAAAAGTGCCAGGGAACTGGCACACTGTCTTTGTGTGTCAAGCTATCATGGCATTAGTTTTATGTGTGTGGTTTCTAAATCGAACTAAATAAATCCACTTATTATTTATGTGTGTCTTTGAGACTGACACCATACAACTTGCAGGGAAACTTCGTTGCATGTCACTACCCTATCTACTCTGGACGCCATGCCAAATTAAACTAAATTAGCATTGTATTAGCAGGGTAAACTGTCCAGCATGTTTAAGCAAGATCAGATATTTTAAAATTGCACGTTACGAAAAGTCGAATCTAACCTGTGTGCACTATGAATAAAAGATAACTCTTCCAAATCTTTCAAGTCTGACTTGAAATCAACAGTCAAGGGGCCCCTAAGAACAGTAACAAGTGATCATTGTTACTTCCTTTCCAAACAAATTAGGTTTGTTTAGATTTAGGTTTACTGCCTTAAATGATTCATGTAAATGAGAAAATTGCCACACTGTAGCTATATTTGACAGCACCATCCCTGAGAAACAAACTAAACCTATCCTTTTTCTAGAGTGAATTGCAGTGTGTCCACCACAAGTGTTCAGGACTGTGTGTGTGTGTGTGTGAAGGCAGCACCACTGTGTTCTTACCTTTGCTGTCTTGAGGACAAATTGATGTTTTCCATCATCTCCACCTAACTGAGCCTTCAGCTCCAGAAGTTTGGCTACCTCTTCAGCAATCTGCAACACACAAACCCACATGACACAACACGTGATGCAAAAGGTCTCAAACACACATTAAACATTTGATTTTACTACAGGAAATAGACCCCAACAAACACATGGACACAGCACTAGAGGCCTACCTGAGCCACAGTGATCCCAGGAAAAGAATGCAGAGATCGCAGATAGGTCCGAAAGCCCATCAGACCAGAACAAGCACGAACACAAAACATGCCCAGCATATTCACCCCAAGACACAGAGTTGCAAAAAAGAAATTTGACAGGGAAAAGTTCAGGAGTGCATCATGGGTACAGCATTGTTCAATGGTACAGTCCAGGCCCAGTCACAGCAGCCATTTGCAATGGTCAGATGAGGTTTGAAGTGACGTCCACGGGGGACGAAGTCCACAGACGGCGAGGTAGACGGCGGTGATGAGAGGTGAGGAAGGCCGAGGCAATCCAGGGTCAGGCAGGAAGAACAGGAAAAAAGTGGTAAGCAACCCTAGCACTAGGGGAGGGTGGGGCATGATGCATCATCACAGCGTGGAGGATAGAACATGAGATGTACCATGTCAATTAAAGCAGCTAACCCAACACAGCCACACACACAAACAATTTATGTGTTGTGAATAGCATTTTACTAGCTCTTCACAATTTAGTTGATTAAATATTCCATATTGCCTAAAAAGTAAGTGAACAAAATTCTATAATAAGAAAATTTCATATCCAACATGTTTTTTTATCAGCCTCCTACAGAGAATAAGACAAGGAAAGAGAAAGACTGCAGCTGCTTTCTGTGAACTACAAGTCCCAGTGCGTTGAGGTTTTCACTTTCATTTTTTTGTCTTACACAAAACCTCTCATTTTAATATTAAGTCAAATTATTCTTCCTGTGTGGATCCAGTTTCAGTTTCTATACCCGCACCCAACCTCTCTATACAGCATTAGTCAGAAGACTACACCATTACATTACAGATGTTACACGATACAAATGCTGTTGTTACATCTTTCAACTAGTAATAGAAACATCACTACACTGCCAGACATATTTAGCATTTGGTGCAGCAGTCTATCCGTTTCCATATCACAATAATAAGATAGCACCTGAAGTTAACGTTAATAAAACCTCAAACAGGAGGACAAACGAATGGCAACGCAATCATTCGCTTGAGGTATTGCATCAGCTACATTTTAGAATCTTGGTCTTATACTTAAAATCCCTACTGAAACATCGCGCCCCATCTAGTAGCCTTACCTTACTAATAATATACCTAATCTGGTTTGTGTGTCGGTTGACCAATCTTTCGTCAATTGCATACGAAGATTATCTTGGCTAATATCGTTGGACGACGCAGGCTAGCGGCTCCTCCTGTGGTAACTGAAGATCTAGCAGCTAGCTCATTTAGCTAAAGTGAGAGCAGCGGTAAAGTAAACTACAGCTGGTTTGATAAAAGGCTGAATGGAACGTGGTTCTGATATTACATACATACAGAGTAAAAGGTGAATGTTCGAATAAAATTAGTAATGACTGACATATAATACAGATCCATCAGTGCTGTAGACGTTGTAACGTTGGCTAACGTTAGCCTAGGCCGCATTAAAATATTACACTTATGGACTTTATAGATTTTCCAGTTAGCTTGTATATAAGGTAAGGATTCACTTCTTCATCGTCTCGTGTTATTAAGGTTAACTAGCTACTTAGGTAAAAACCAAAATGGTCATGTTCCCTGCATTTAGCTACATGCATCACGATTCAGTATTACTTTTTTTCTGGCCACTCACCTGCTCTTTGCTCGCCTTCTCTGACTTTAACTTCCGAACCACTTCACCTAGGATTTTAATCTCTTCTTGTATCTGTGCCTTGTCCTCCATGGCTTCTCATTGATAAGTTTCTAGCACTACTCACACCTCTTAGGGACCGCTGCTGTCAAAGCTGCGCGGAGTATAAAGCGGAAACGGAAATATGTAATACGTCCGTTATATATTTTCCAAATAAAATACTATTTTGGAAGAAGAGAGT
Source organism: Microctenopoma steveboyesi (assembly GCA_032359275.1). NCBI lineage: Eukaryota > Metazoa > Chordata > Actinopteri > Anabantiformes > Anabantidae > Microctenopoma > Microctenopoma steveboyesi. The sequence continues at coordinate 951,783 of JAUMHF010000002.1, read as the reverse complement.
GTAGCAGAAAAACTTTCTACTTGTGTGAAAATATTTCACAGCATGTGAATGACAAAAAATTGGACTACCATTTTATTACCAAAAAAAAGGAATGAAAAAAATGACAATTTCTCACTGCATTTACCTGGTGTGTTACTACTTTTAATATATCTATATACGGAGCCAATTGTTTTTTATTAAACTTTCAATGCACAGAATCGAGGACTTTCAACTTGACATAAGACAAACATCTTCCTGTTCAAACAGTGGCTAAAGTATGTTCGTAATCAAAGTCCATTTGCCCTTAGTAAGCGAACCGCCATCAGCATGTCTGTGAGTATCACTGCATTATTATCAAATAACACCTTATGTTAGATTGGCATAAGCAACGTGAGCAGGTGTTAACTCTGCTCTGGTTTTTTCTTTGCATCAGCTCCTAAGAGTGTGTACAGTACCGGATTGTTCCTAGCCTCCAGAGAAGATTGCTTGATTCACATGAGAGAAATAGAAAGTCTTTTGAACATATTGTACACACTGTCCTCCAACTAGACATTTTTTATGTTCAACTGTAGCAGGAAGGTATCCTAAAAATGTCAAGTGGGGAGAATCAAATTTGTGTTCAGAGAAAAAGAATATTTAAATGTATTTAAGAAATAATTTTCCTATATGGTGATGTTAACATCATCCTTACCTACAACCTTAAACTGTAAATGTGATTAGTAAAGGTCAATGCCACCCCATGGCATGGAGACGAGGAAGTAGTTAATCCTAGTGTACATGCAGATGAGCCTTGATAAACTCACATCATGTCCTAACGTTTTGTCCTCAGGGATCAGTAAGCATGGAGGTGTGCCCCCCTCCCTTAGGCCTAGAAACAGAGTATGAGACACTTTTTACTACAGACGCACTCCTGTTCCTGCGTGAACTCATCTCCACATTTGATGAGGAGGTGAACCAGGTAAAACAGCTTTTTACTGCATTATTCAGGACTTCTCTAACTCAGGATGAGGCACCTGCTCTACTCCTCAGATCATGTGGTTGCGAGTGTCCAGAAAAGCCCAGTTGGACCTGTCAGGTGACCTGCCCAGCTTTCTGGAAAGTACCAGTCACATAAGGCGAGACCTGAACTGGAGGGTTCTCCCTGTCCCACCAAGGCTCCAGAGGAGACATGTGGATATTGGGGATATGGCTCCCTGTGATACCCAGCGCTTCATCAAAGCTCTTCAGTCCCCAGCACAAGGCATACAGGTATGTGCTAGTTTGAGAGTTTCTTAGTATGATGGCGATGGTAGACTATGCCCTGTACAACATGGAAAATTACGTTTAAATTCTCTTGAATTCTCTTTGGTTTGGGCAGGTCGACTTTGATGATGGGAACTGCCCCACATATTACAATCAGATCAAAGGCATTAACAACATTGTTAAGGTGGTGCACAACCAGTTCCCCAGTAGGTCTTTCATACCACATCTGTGCTGCTCCGTAACATGGACCAAAAGAAGTGTGAACCTCACTGTTGACCCCCCTTCCTTCATGTGTTAACAGATGTTCCACCTATATGTCAGGCTCCGGTGCTAATGCTGCGTCCTCGTGCATGGAACATGGTGGAGCATAACATGATGGTATTGCAGCATTTTCTCCACTTCACTCAGTTCTTCGATTGACACAGTAAAGCTGTGACTGGTAGAGGAGTTCATTTAAAGACCATTCTCTGTATTTTGAAAGAGACTATCCTGGACATTAAATGATGAGGAAGTATAATTTCATTTAAAACTGTTAATAATACAAAAGTCACAAAAGGTCCTTGACACCTCTGTGTTTCTAACATCTTGGCCATGACCCTCGCTTTGGTTTGAATTTGATATTTGACTGTTTATTTGACATATACAGTATAAAACATGTTCACACTAGTTGTGAACAATGGAGGGACAGGTGAAATGAACAGCAGAAAAACCTCTGAATGATGGGTGCAGATGAAATAAAAATAAAAACTGTTGTGCTGATTTGTGACTGCCTGTCAGGTGGAGGGGAAGGAAGTTCCTGGTCCACTTTTTGACTTTGGACTTCTCATGTTTCACTGTGGAAGGACGCTGTTTGAAAACAGGAGTGGACCATTTTTCTACCTGTCAAAAGTATCTAACACACATATACACACAAAGCCTAACACTAAACGTTAAATCTAACCCAGTCCAAACCCACAAACAGTCAACTAAACCAGAGAAACACACTAACACAAACAGTGCTTTACTCGCCTCATGTGTTTCAGGTGGAGAGCTTAATGGAGGCTAGACTATGGAACAAAATATTTGTGTGGACACAACAAAAGGTCTGTAAATGTTTCAGCCATCTGTTTTTCTGACAAACATTACATTCAGTTCTAATTCTGTTTATTTCTATAGCTTCAAATAACTTTACAGTGTTTATAGTTTAACACCTTACAGATTATGGAACAGTCTAACAGAATAAATAAAAGAAAGGACCAATATAAAAGAGTTAGAAATAAAATATAAAAAACATATTTTAAATTAATATAAGAGTAAATGTCGTAAATGTAATGTCAGGTCAAATCTGACTAAGTTCTGGGCCAAAATTCAATCCAGGTATTCAACAGATATGGTTCAGCACTTCTTCAGTTCTTTTTCAAAAATGATCAGGCAAAAAGGGAAAGAGGCAGAAGTCAAAGTGTAAAAGGTTCTAAATCAACATCCTATACCTGGTCCTTATTTCCAAAAGGCCACCCCTACTGTGCCTTACATGTGTTATCTAAAAATACATCAATTTAACCCTTTCCCTTGTCCCACCTGGCCTCCTTACTTTGGCTTTCATCCAGTCTCCACATGCTTAGTATGGTAGTACGTAAGCCAACTCAGGGTCAATTGAGGCCATATGTATGGTAAGGAAAAGCTTCACATACACTTGCTTTGCTCTTGTTGTGCTGGGCCTGCATAAATTGAAACATTATACTGAGGGTCCTCACAAACAAACTAATATAGTAAAGAATAGTAACAGAGTAATATAGCCTATATGATTAAGTAATATAAGTAATATAATAGTAATTGAGTAAAATAATATTAAATTGTAATTGAGTAATATAGCCTACAACACGACTGCTTAAAATATGACAGTAACCCTGGACGGTAATTGAAGTAAGGTTTCGGTTTGTTTTGTTTAGTATGCAAGCAGACATATTCTGTCTCATGTTGTTTTTTGTTGTTGTTTTTGTTTTAGCTGTTTGTTTGTTAAGCTAACACTAACGGTAAATACAACTAGAAAGTTCCTGGGGAAACTTTGAAGGTGCCTGCCGCCGAGCGCCGCTGAACCTTAGACCCATCTCCCCGA
>JAUMHF010000002.1:926054-948367 GCA_032359275.1 Microctenopoma steveboyesi | reverse complement strand
CATTAAAATGAATGGGAGGCAGTGCATGGCTTCGCCATGCACTGCCTCCCATTCTTTTTATATGGCAGGCACCTAATGAATGTGATGTTATTGTAATGTTATGATGTAAAATTCTAAGGAGTTGGCCAAAATAGGTGGATACTTCTATCTACTCTGTTTCAAACATAAAATTTAATCTATATTATGTAATGTTCATGAATGTTTGAAATAAAAGATCACTTAACTAATATAACTATTTATAGAATTATGGAGGATTGAGGCTCATGGTGGGCAGCCACCTGCCTCGACTGGTTGGAGAGAGTGGACGAAGTAGTAGACAATGAGAGAACAATAACCAGACAAAACGCTGAGCAGGTTGGTAGCACCAGTAACTGCTCAGAAGTCAACACACAACACACACAGCCACAGATGAGAGAAAACACAAAGTTAATGACATAGAATTGGGGCATGTGAGTGCACAGAGGAACTTTCATTTTAGTGAAAATGACGTTTCAATATGGAAGTCTTTTTCTTAGAAAGCCCTTGTGATTGTCCCCAGAACGATTTCCAAATGATTAGGAATTTATCCCCCACAGATAGGTAAATTTGTGTGTCTGTGTGTGTGTAGCTGGGTCTTCCACTGGGCAGCATTAAGGCGGCAGTATTAATTGAAAATGTCTTGGCCACGTTTGAGATGGAGGAGATTCTCTATGAACTGCGAGAACACTCAGCAGGACTTAACTGTGGCATCTGGGATTATTCCGCCTCATTCGTCAACAAGTTTGGTGAGTGTCCCAGCAAACCCTTGAGCGCTATTACCATGCACTGTGTCTGCAGAGGTTATTTGTTTCTCCTCTAGGTCACCGGCAGGCCTTCCTGCTGCCCGACCGCAGTAAATATGTCAACATGGAGAAGCGCTTCCTGCGGAGCTACATGGAGCTGCTGGTTCAGACATGTCATCGTCGCGGAGCGCTGGCCACAGGGGGCATGGCGGCTCTGCTGCTGCCTCAGGACCCACACACTGATGCCCACAGGAGAGTGTTGGCTACTGTCACCAGGCAGGAACACCACGCACATATGAACATATCATAAGGACGCAACAATTCCTTTATTTCAGTAGATATAAACACTTAACTCCTACTTCGTTGGACTAGTACATTGACGCCCGTTCAGTGTCACAGTGGTGATGGGAGGTCAAACTAGCTCTTTCTTTACATTGTTGCTTCTTGACCAAATATGTTGGCTGCTTTGGTTTTTCTCTCACTCAGACTCAAGTTGCTGGAGATCAAGGCAGGTGTGGATGGTTTCATGGTCTATGACCTGAGCTTGATTGAGCCCATGCAAAAAGTAAGCAGTGAATCATGAGGAGTAGAAGAGATTCTATAAATGGGGACACCCACTGATGACGTGTTTCCACTCGTAGCTCTTCAAGCTCCACACTGAAGGCGATAACCAACTTCAGCAGCTTAGAAACGACGTCAGCGTTACTGTTGATGACCTGCTGTCCATGCCTTCGGTCAGTTTTTGACTCATGCTGAACGTAAACTGTAGGTCTCATTGTTGTACCTACTGCACAGATTGTCTCATTGTTATACCTACTGCACAGATGGTCTCATTGTTATACCTACTGCACAGATGGTCTCATTGTTATACCTACTGCACAGATGGGCTCATTGTTATACCTACTGCACAGATCACAAGCCAAATTTTATTCCTTTATTCCTATGTTCACTCTGATAGGATACCTGAGCTAAAAGCAGCCACACAGGTTTCTACTGATGAAGTCTTTATGTGGTTTTTCCTTAGGGAGGTGTCACTCTTTATGGACTTCAGTATAACATTGCAGTTGGTGTTCTCTTTATTAATGCTTGGTTATCTGGTTAGTACATTCACATATTGTCATATTAAGCAGCAGGTCTCAGGTTAGTGACACGCTGACTGTTAAATCAATGCTCTGTTTGACTTGTTTAGGCAAAGGTCACTTTTTCTACAGAAACCAGGTGGAAGATTCAGCCACAGCGGAGATTTCCAGATCACAGGTATTAAATGATTACATAATTACATAACTCTTGGTCAACTTTCACATTGGCTTTTTCAAACCTACAGTAGTGTTTACCACTGTTGTCACATGCGACGCGTCAGGTGTGGCAATGGATCCGGCATGAGGCTCGGCTGGAGGACGACAGCAGGGTGGTGAGCAGAAGGCTTGTGACAGACCTTACCAAGAAGGTGAAGCTGGAGCTCAGTCTTCTCTGTCACTCTGTGAGGTCAGCAGATAAACTAGTGATCACCACAAACCATCATAAGTGCTTTAATGTTGTACATAATGTTCAACAACTCAAGTACAGTCAAACTGACAGCTGTCAGGCTCTGAACTTGGGCTGATTAAAGGGGCTGCAACTCCCCCTCCTCATGCTATAGAGGCAGTAAGGGGTAGTTAGAGGCAGGCCTGCCGACAAGAGGGACAAGCAAATGGAAGGGATAACAGTGAGGTTGTCCTTGGCCCAGCCAGGACTGTCAGCGGCCCTGGTTAGGTGTATGTTTGATTAAATAGATTATATTCGCCTACTATGATCAGATGACTTGTATTGTTGTATACATAATATTACCTCTCAGCCAGAAGTGCAGGGACACATATTGTACCACATGATGTCACATTCAACACACTTAACACTCAGTGTAGCTTTTAACAAGAAAAAGCTGGGGTGGGGATCTTAAGAAAATCTGAATGAAGATTTGTAAATTTGTAAATTAATTCAGTCACAGTCAGAGAATGTAGAGAAATGCCTGCCCACAGGAAACAAGTTTAAAAGTGATAACCTGTCTTATGTCTATGGAGGCTCCATGCTGGACATACAGGTCACATGTGATGCCACATTCAGCATGTTTAACAACAGTGTGGCTCAGTAGCGAGAGCCTGCACCAGCTTTTTGTTCTGTTTCAATGTATGATTTTGTGTGTTTGTTTACTGAAATATCTTGGATACAGGCATTGGACACAATAACTTCCAATAAAAGACACTGTGGCTCATGTCTCGTGTCTGTCTCCTCCAGTGCTGAACAGAGGTTACACACAGCGGCTGATGTGTTCCTGGAGGTGATCCTGAAGAGAGATTTTCCTGAGTTCATCACCACCTACTTAAATCTGGACCATACATTCCTCAGCTCCCAGAACGCAGGACAGGCGGAGGCAGTGGACAGAGACGCACACCAATCCAAACTGTAACACGACGGTGATACACAGCAGAGACCGTCAGTGATGATCTAACAGGAAGCTTCATGTAGCATTGGGGCAGGATATCAAACAAATATACACATTCCCATTTTACATTAAGAGAAAAGAACATTTAAACTAATTATTATTCAACATAACTGCAACTGCATTCACAGTAATCACAGGTGACGTCACTGCAATTCAGTTGCAACTAGTCCAGACTGGATTTTATGAATCTAGATACATGTAGAGTGGTCAGGACTGATTTAGAAATACTTCCGCTTCTTCAATAAAATGTGAATTCCAGACATTCTAACAAGTCAGAATTCCAATTGCAACTTTTAATACTGCTTAATTATCTGACACATCTGAAGCTGAAATATTACTAGTCAACATTCAAAGACATCTGAAACTGTAAAAATCTCACAGAAACAAACCAGGAAAGGCAAAACATTACTGTTCAACAAATTGTTGCTGTAAATCCTGTAACATGTTTAATCAGACTGCTGCATGAGGTCAGAATTAAACTCACTGTGTCCCGTCAGTAAAGCGCTTCTCTCCTGACTCTTAATGGCTAAGAAATGTGAGCATGTTGACGGTTTGGTCAGAGGCTCAGAAAATGTTTCTCATTAAACTGGGGGGATCTGGACAAACCGATTCTACCAGCCTGATATCTATGCGTTCTGTCCTATCGCTCTCAACTTTAGAAAATATGCAGCTGCTTGAAGCTTGTAACCCCTTATCCCAGGGGTAGGCAAGTTCAGTCCTAGGGAGCCGCAGCCCTGCTTGTTTTCTAACCCTCCAGCTGTTGAACAAGAGCAGGAACTGTTGATTACCTGGATCAGGTGTGTTCAGCCAGTCAGAAGCTGGAAGTGCAGGGATGGTTGGAAAACAAGCAGGGCCGCGGCTCCCTAGGACCAAACTTGCCTACCCCTGCCCTACCCCGCCCGCCACATCACCACCACCACAATGTTCCATTTGGTTTTGCAAACATTGTTTTATTAATTTGTCAGTTTGTAATATATAAATTACTTTTTAAAAACGTGAGAAGCAGATGCACCTACAAGAAGGACATAGCATGAAAACACAGGAGTTCTAGAAAACTGAAACTGTGTTTGCAGGAGCCATCTTAGTCAGCCAATATCCGCTTCCCCCAGAATCACTATATGCCACCTGACAGTATTTTTCTGGATTTTCAACAACTCAAAAAGTTAGTACGCCTTTCTCCTCGTGCGTGCTCCCTTTTCTGTGGCGCTCAGTCCATCCAGATCAGTGCAACATTAGGCGACTCACGGCAGCCATAGCCCAGGTACTGGAAGGGGATGTGTGGTGGTGGAGTGGGGGTGGTGGATGTGTTGACAGACTAAGCCGTCTGGCAGCGTGTTCACACCTCCTCTTCCTCTGCTCTTCTCACCCCAGCCTCACATTTCGTTCGCAATGTCGTCGTGCTCCCCTGTTGACAGGTCGCCATTGGCATTGATTGTGGTGCTGTTGTCTTGGTAACCAGGGGGCATGAAGGCCAAGCAGTAGGGGTAGACCTTATGGCAGGAAACTCGGTAAGCCTCAGCAGCCTTCTGTTGATCCTCACCCAGCTGGCCGTCACGCAAAGCCTCCAACACCTCAGTGCAAACCTGAGACACACACACACACAGTTTATAGTCATCACATATTTCTGTGAGGTCAAGTTAAAATGTCCTCAAATGATATTTTAAGGCTGTTGCTGTGTGATGGGAGACTTTGACCAACCTGGATGCTTCTTCCAGTCAGTGACTCATCCAGGGCCGTAGCTATCTCACAGGCCATCTTATCAGAGGAGGGATCAAGGTAGACCATCATCTTAGCAGCTGGAAACACAAAAGAGAACAAGTCAAGCTTAGCACGGATAACTGTGATGTTAAATATGCCACAGCTTCTCCTGTGTGTGTGCACGTGTGTGCATGTACCAGCCAGCCTGTGTGGGATAGAGCTTGAGTGCTGACTCAGGTAGTTCTTGTTGAAGCTTTGAGGGTTGCTCTCTCCGAACAGCCTGGAGATCTCCTGTTTCAACACCGTCCTCACCGCCGTAGCCAAGTCTGCACCTTCACTCACTGCACACATGGTGAAAATGACCTGTACTCTTAAAATAAATCAGACTTAAACAGTCTCTGATGGTTCAGAGCATTTGTCTTTCATGTCCCGCACACATCTGTGGAACATCAGCTCAGCTCCGCTCACCTCTTTTGAAGAAGCGCACCAAACACTGGTGCAGCCATGGGTTGGAGGGCTCTATGATTACAGCCCTCTTTATGGACTGGAGCATCAACAGGTACTTCTCTACCAGAGTGAACAGAGACACATCTAGAGTAAGTTGAAGGAAATAAAGGAGTAGCACATGGATATATGGCTTCTGTCTGACCTTTTCTGAAGTATATTTCGAAGGCCAGGAGGTGAGTCTCAATCTTGTTGCGCACCAGGTTCTTGAGAGGGATCAGGAACTTCACAGCCTCCTCAAGAGGATTCTCTGGCTGGTAAGAGAAAACCACACCCCATTAATATGTGTAATAAATGAGCCCAGCCAGCTGTATTCATACAGCACAGAGCAGCAGACATGAGCCCACCTTGGCCAGTTTGTCTGGTATCAGCTCCTCTTTTGGACCTCCTATCTCCTCGTCATCATCCTCCTTCTTCTTCTTCTGGTTCTTGAGCTGCTTCTCTTTCTCTGCGTTCTTCTTCTCCTCTTCTAGCTGTGCCTTCTTTTGAGCTCTTCGCTGTTTGTTGCGCAGCTTCTTCAGCTCCTTGTCCGTCAGATTTTCTACACAGAGCAAAAAGGGAAAATGGTATTTTGATTTCTGTGGTAATATGGTGATACTTCTAAAGGGCGGTTTCCACTGGAAACAAAGGGACATCTGGCAAAGAGAACTATAGTAGACAGAGGAAGATGAGGTTTCTGGCAAAATGTCTGCTCACAGCACAGTCACTAATCTCACAATTACAAAACAATGACAAGTCAGAGTGTTTGTTGAACATTAAACAGGACCAAACACTTTGTATTACAGAGACAGTCTGACCAGTGTCTGTCTGGCTCTCCTTGCTGTCATCAGTCAGAGGCTTGTCGTGCAGGTTTAGGTAGATCTGGATGGCAGTTCGAGCAGCTTTGTAGTAGAACGGATGCTGCCGCAGGACATCCTCCAACTTCAGCAGGTCCACATAGGAACGCAGTGTCATCTTTCTCATACAGTAGGTGTGGAAATCAAACTGGTCATCTGTGATCTCCACAAAATGCTGATGGAAAAGGGAGAAGAGCACTCTTGGTGGCCACTTTATTACACAGCACAATCTAATGCAGCAGCTCTGGTATCGATTCTATTTATACAAGGTTCAAATTTCTCTGTTTTTATTTTGTTGCCAGCAACAGTTGTAAGAACTAACCCTCTCGATCTCATGGCACTTCTTCAGAGCCTCTCCGAGCTTGTTCATAGACTTGTAGGCCAAGGCACACTCTGTCTGGAACCACATGCACTGCATCTCATTTAGGTTCTCTACAGCAGATGTCCCCTCCTGCAACCACACACACACACACACGCACACACACGCACACGCACACAGGTTCAGACTTGTTCAAGGAGAAAAACAATTTACTGCACTTAATTGTTCTTGTTAATCTTGTACTTTGACAGCAGGATGTACATTTTGTGACAGGTCTTCATTTGCTGAGTAAAGGATTAATTCACTGAACTGCACAACATCATTCGACATGTTCATCCAGTTCATCACAGCTCATTATACTGTGTGTGTTAAACTACGCTACATCACGGTGTGTATTGTATCATATCTCCACAGTAGTTTCTATATGTGCCATATACCTTGATGGAATAGAAAGATAAGCTCTAATCTGTCTAATGTGGCTGCTAAAAGAAAATCTAAATCCAGCGCTAGTGTTGGCACCTTCCATTCATTACAAGTCACTTACCCGTGTGAACTTGGAGCACATTTCCTCTGCTTCTTTGACGAGGCTGGCTTTTAGCATGTACTTGGCACACTTAGAGTTGATGAAGCGGTCGGCAGTATCTAGGGCCTGAGCCTCATCCATCCACCGGGCTGCTTCCTTTATGTTGCCGGCATGCTGCAGAGCCAAGAGGGGAAGGTTGGAGCATGTAGAGAGTAAAGGCCCCCACTGATAATTGTGTGTAGAGTTTCTACCAAACCTTGTAGATCTTGGCTTTAATGAGGAAGAGCTCAATGAGTGTGGGCGTGCTGTCAATAGCGGTGTTGATGTACTCTAGAGCGAGGTTGGTCTGGCTTCTGAAGTCAAAGTGCTGCGCCAGGAAATACTGAACCCACAGCAGGGTGGTAGGCGGCTCCTCCTTCCCATCATCTGTACACACATTTAACATGAGTCACATCAACTGTGTGAACACAAATAAAACTAACTCAAACACATAAATTGAGGAAACTGATTCCAAACCAAGTAACACTCACCATTCTCACTAAACATCCGAGAGCTTCTTAAAGCGCGCTCATAGCCAACTACTAAGTGTTCAATGATTGTAACCTGCACGAGGAAGGTGAGTTAGACAGCTGAGGCATTTCAGAGATGATGTAAGAACAAAGCCAGAGTGGAACTAAATATGTGACCTTTTCTTTGTCTGTGTAGAGGGATTTGAGGGTGGTGAAAACAGGCGGGCAGCCTTTACTGAAGTTCATCCTCAGGTAGCTGTCCAAACATTCACGAAACTTCTCCCCTGGCCAGCACAACAAACAGCAAAGGTACAGAAATGTGAGATTCAAACAGCAACACACCTCATACTGTCAGTAATACAGCATGTTGGGTGTTCTACTGATTACTGCATTTCCAGCTCTATATGTTATAACTAGATAGCTAGCCTCTGCTGAGATGTACTTTCATAAAGGGCTTGTTGCAGACTAATGAACACCTCCCGTTCCATACGCAGCAGCGTTCCAAACATGGCAACAAAGCACTGCCTGCTCTACTTCATCTGTGGGAATCTACACAGAGGCTGTGCAGTTAGTGTATAAATGTGAGCTTTTTCCTATAGTACAAACAATAGTGACTGAGCCTGAGCATGTCATGTTGGAGGTACAGCTCACAGACTCTTAACTTCACTTGCTTTTACTGAAAGTACTGCAATACAGAAAACTTTATGACTTTATATGAGATGACATAGGGAACATAGTGACTTTGTAAAGTCAAGTATTTTTCTTTGGTACTGAAAGTGAACAGCTGCATCTGTTGTAGCCGCACTCCACACACATCGGCAACAGGCTAACATTGTTCAGGGTAGTGAGACACCCATAATATAACTGGGTTACCGTATTCATTTCCTTTAGGCTCTCACCAGGCTTACAGCCAAAATAGAAAATGATACAGCTTCAGACAGTGCAGTGCAGGTCGCACTGTGTTTACCTGTGAGGAAACTAAGAGGCAGCCTTCGGGGAACCAGACCTTTAGGAAACTTCATCCAGGAATCCTGAAAAATCTTCAGTCGCTCCTCTACACTACCTGGACAGACAGAGAGACAGACACACACACAAACACACACACACACACACACACAAATCAATCACCCCTTTACTGCACAATACAATAGTAAAATGACAGGAACCTAGTTTCAAGCAGGAGAAGCACTCTGAAAGTTTAGTCAACTTAACATGTCTTTGCTTATGTTTGCACATTGTGAACAGGTGAAACACAAATCTACACATCTACACATTCAGAATTCTGACCGTCGCGCATATTTTTTTCTTCTCTAAATAGATTATAAAGCAAATACATTGAAAGGTTCCGTGCAAGTTCTTGTAATATAAAATCCATTAGATGTATTGACTAGAACAGCATCAGACTGTTGTGATTATATAAACAGCTTAACATAAATACCTGCTTTTAAGGCTTTTTCTAGACCCTGGTAGTAGGCCCAGTTCTCAGGGTTCCTCTCCTGGAGTCCTCTATACACCTCTGAAGCCTCCTCTGGTCTCTCTAGCTTAAGCAGCAGCTCACCTACACACACACACACACACACACACACACACACACACACACACAATGGGAAATCTCCATGCACACTTAAAGCAGAAGGTGAAGCCTGTGCTCAGAGAAGCCCTAAGCTCCTGAAAAGAACTTCAGCGCACCTCTGGTCTCCTCCACAGCCAGTTTGTCACAGATCTGTTTCTCATAGTTATTGAGATGATCGAGGGCCTCCTTGTGCAGACCGGCCTCCCTCAGAACCTGGTTCTGATACAGTAGCAGTTCACTGTACTCGTAGTCCACTTTGTCAGGAGATGTCTAGACAAATGTCCACAAAAAAGAAAGTCAGCAAACGAACAAGCACAATTTCCAAGATCTACAGTTCAGGTTTACCTGTTGAGTTTTGCGGAATTCCTCTACAATCTTGGCAGCCATCTCAAAGTCCTCTAGCAGGTGGTAGGCCACAGCATATCCAATCCACGAGGCCCGCTGGGCTGGACGGAGCTGCAGCAGCTGGTACCGAGTCTCCTAGAGGAAGACAACCAACAAAGAACACACACGTTGTAAAGTAATGTTTCACCTCCACGGTCTAACTTTTCATCCTGAGCAGCAGAATCATATCATGCCTTTTCTGACATGACTCACCCTGTATCCTTCCAGGTCTCTCATTTGGATCTGCAGCAGTGAAAGGTCTCGGAGGATCTGCAGGTTGTCCTTGTCCCACTTTAAAGCGTTACGGTAACATTTGATGGCCTCATCGTACTTTTTGTCAGAGCGCTGGAGCAGGCCGTACACGTGCCAGCCTGGGAGGGTGGATAAGTTCAGGGAAAAAAAGAGAAGCACATACACAAATGTGTGCAAACTATGTGCCAACGAATCATCACTATCACTTAAAGTTTAACAAAGAAATCACTACAGCTGCTGACGTCACTGAACAGCTAGGAGCTGAAGAGGAAAGAAAGGATACAGACATGGCTCTTGAGATCGTTGCGCAGGCCTCTTCTCACCAGCTCATAGGCCTCCTCCTTCTTTCCCAGACAGTTGAGGGTTAAACCCTTCATGGCCAATGTCTCTGGAGCACAAAACAATAATGGAAAGGAGTGGTGTATTTTACATTGAGTTTAGCAACTCAGACAAGTATTTTCTTTATTAAGTGGCCTCTAAAACTGATAAAATATTTCTCTAAGCATAACATGGTTTCAGTGTATCCTAACAAAAGAAGAAATCACTGCGGTCTATTGCTGATGACACAGCAGATGAGACCTTAAGGACTGTTCAAAAGAACATGCCAAATCACAAAATAACCAAACTCACAGAGGCATATTTTAATCATTAGAGGAAGCTTGGAAATAAGGGAGCAGACAAAAATGAGTACAGCTACGAAAACATGAAGTTGGAGTGTAGATCGTCCCCAGCAAAGTATGTGAACAAAATCTTCTAGCCTAACATGTGACTCCATAACAACAGACATTAATGCGGGGTTTCAACAGCTTCCATTCTTCCAATTTCTGGCTGCCCACCAGATTCCAGAGGCTGGCTACAGGGATTTTGTTGGATTTAGCCAAATGAGTGTAGTTTGGGGCAGCATGATAGTGGGTAGTGGGTAGAGCAGTCGTCTTCCAACCCAGGGGTTCTCAGTCCCCCCCGAAGTGTCCTTGGACAAGACACCGAAACCCCATAGTAGCGCTGACACAAATAACAATTTCTCCAACGGGATCAAATATGTATTCATTATTGGTTCCTGCAGTGCAAAGCTGGTCTTTTTATATCTTATTTTTTCATATACATTAATGCGGCTTGAACGGAAGGGTCCACAGACACAAATGATAAATCAAATCAACCAGCTCAGTCCCGGGATGTGTGCTATTACTTTTCTTTTCACTGACTTGCATATTCTTCATTTTTTTTTAACTTTTTCTATTTTTTGTCCAAACGCAGAGCGAACTACATTTTCTCCTTCATTGACTGCAATATTAATTTTTCTCCGTGAGCCCTGCTCAAGACGAGAGACGAGCAGTTGGAAAAATTGCCTCCAAAAGCTAATTTCTTGTACTTTTGACACCAGAAAGGTATGAGATAGTTTGTTAGAAGCATGTGGGTGCTCTGGTGTGGCTAAATTTCTGATATATAACCAATGCTGTTGTTTTACTATGGCTTTTTGTGGACCGAAATCTTTGCCTTTCGGCTCAAATTTGCGTGCGTATGCGCATTTGTGCTTTGTATGTGTGTGTGCATGCGCATGTCAACATGGACACGTGCAACACAGGAAGAATAGTTCCTGCTACCTGGGACCAAAGCAACTAGCAGCAGGCTTAGCCAGCTCGAAGACGCTGTGAGCAACGAGCAGCACAGTTCAGGGTGAACAGGAGCACCAGTGTGGACAAATGGACTATTCGACAATTTCTCTGTTTTCAATTTTGGCTTCAAAGGGGAACTTGGAAACCTGCTATGGTAACAGGTTTAGTTTAACAGGTTGGCAATTGGACTTCTTTCTTCTGGTAGAATTTTGCATCCACAGAACTTTTTCGATCTGCAAGACTGGGCTTGAATCTCAGTTGGTAAACATAGATTAAAGTGAATAAAACAATATAAATGCTGGTTTATGGATGAATATTGTTGTGTACATCATTAGGGCAGAACTGTCATGTTTTTCTGTTCTTGTCGAACTTTGCTGTGGTTGTTGCAGTAGTGTTGAACTTAGCATGCTAAGTAGCTTCTTAGCATGCCAAGTAGCATTAGCAATTTAATACAATGTAAAACTGAATGACTTCAGACAGTTATAGACACTTCTTTCTAGCAATGAAAACTTCATATCTGTGTTACCAGAGCGCATGTGGTGTGTGTGATTATTTATTTATTACAAAACACTGACTTCAGCAGGCAATTGGCATTAAAAACTGATGACCAGAAGTATTTCCACTTGGCCTTCACAATAAGAGCATTATAAAAGATTATTTTTGAAAAGCTCTTATTTTGTACAATTACCAGGAGTAGTGTGTGTGTTTGTGTGTGTGTGTTCTGATGGTAACTTTATATTGCTGTGATTTTGCTTTGAATTGCTTTGTGAATGCAGTTTTAGTGTATTATATTGCTCTGATTATATTTATGTGGACATAGGCCAATGTGTTTAGTGTTACAGCACTTGAAAAATATGAAATGAAATAAAAATGAAAATAATTCACAACAGTAATTTTGTAGTTTTCTTAGCATTTGAGTTACCATGGCAATGCTAATTGCCAAAAACAACACAGTATGAGCTCACAGGATAGACATGGTATTCTATCACACATAATATACATTAAAATGACTATGTTCAGTAAATCCTGCTTTCTGATTGGCAAGACCAAGGTTCAACATCACAAGGTGGCAGGCACCTTCAAAGTTTCTCCAGGAACTTTTTAGTTAATATTTCTACTCTGTGCAAATCTGGTGGCATGATGCAAGGGTGTCGACTTGCATTGCTTTATATAAATGAGCATTATTGTGACCAAGTTTCAGAATCGCTTGACTGACACTGCCCAGAGTAACTTCTGCTAAGGCCTATGGTCACCAAGGACCACTACCACACTTCTCTAAAGTTATCGTCTACTGTCTAGAAACTTATTATCATGTGCCACCTGCTCTCTATTGAAGCTGGTTTCCCTGCCCCTGTCACTACAAGCAACACGTAGGAACGGTCACATGGCAAGCAGCCAATCAGCCACAACATCACTCGTCGGGTGTAGAAGCTGAACAATAAATCACTGATAACAGTCTGCATTCCAGTTCATTCCAAGGGTGTCAAAGTGGGAAGACACAATTCTAATGGAGCTGCCTTGGAGTAAGTCATGATGAAACAGGCGAAACAGATCACTGTATGCTGTAGAATCAAGATTTACCTACAGTGAACTAGGCCTAACACAAAACACAACAAAGTTCCCACTGTGTATGTGAACCATGCTATGTGGCTCCATCCAGCTGAAAAAAATAAATATTCAGTGAGGTAACAAACCTAAATTAGCATCAAGTCAATATCACAATATTATAAGATTATAACATATTATATTATAAGAGAGGCAGAGAAAAACAAACAGTAAAATGAAGACTTGAGTGCACTGATCGTCTGTAGGATACTACCGGTTTAGTGCCTCATTTTAACTGTTTTAATGTTACAAAGTAAAATTACGACCTTCTGTGGAGCTGTTTGAAAAGGATGTGTATGTGCCTAACAGTTATTCGTAACCTCAGGAAACAAAACAAATGCCTACTTCCTGTTAAACCCCTCGTATTTAAGCTCACACCACAAACACCGAAGGAACAAGCATGCTGTGTGTTTCCTAGCAGTTTAGTCTGAGGAACAAAAGCAATTAGCTCTTTTCTTACCTCCATGTTCAGCAAACTTTGGGTTGCCCAGGATCTGTTTGCAGAACTTAAGCCCATTTCTGTACTGCTTGTGTTCGTAACATCTCTGCAACAAAAGAAATGTGTTCAAGTGACTAGCAGTTAAACCAACACACGTACCAAATGCCTCCTCAGCCTGTAGCAGTAGTTAAAACAAGGGAACAAGCACTTAACAGAACAGTATTTGATAAAAGGATGTTGAGGTGAGACGTAATTCGACAAGACGCCAGATGGCAAATAACCCCCTCACTACAACCAGTATTGTCAACTCCCACTATAGAGAGCAATAACAGAGGGACATGCACTCCGGGTGCTAGCATAAGTATTATCAGTACCTTATGGAAAAACTGTTAATGTGGCTTTCGTACTGGGTTTATCCTTCTGTGTTCCTTTGGAACGTTAACTTTACCAACTAACGTTAGGACACTTATTTGGTCTGACAGACTGTCGGGAGACACCGGACACCGGGACCTGCTCTACTTTAGGTACGAACTGACAACTGTTTCGGGGCCCTACACATAACTTAATATGAATAAACGCTGTTTACAGATAACGCTGGTTTCCAAACTGCAACCACTGTTAACTAGCAAGCTAACGGGGCTATCAACCTAACTAAGTTGAGTATGTCATGTGTCAAGCAGCTTTGTCATTAATACTTCGGATGTGTTGCAAGGCCAAAACATAGCTAACTTTGGACACCACATGACTGGCTGTTAGCCAACTGGTTGTATTTTAATAGCATTGGAATCGCTACTAACTAATAATAGTGACGTGACAATACCAGGTTCCTTGTACTGAATCCTTTTTTTAATGCACTAGCAAGTACCCTAGCTACCAGCTCTGACTGCTAATACTGACGGCTATCCACTTGGCAACCTAGCAGCAAATAGCAAGCTAACGCTATCTCAGGCATTTAGCCTACCAATATTCTCTTAAAGAGAGCGTTCTCCTTCGGCGGTAGAGTGATGGTGGGCATTGCGATGATTTCCTATGCCTCTGTTGGTTCACTCATGAATAATATCCTCCTTTAGGCAGATATCCTTGTTTGTTTCAGTCTCTTCAGGCGCCTCTCTCTCACGTGTTGAAGCCAAGGCCCCCTTCCGAGCAAAATGGCTCCGAGGTGCTTCTCATCCGGGTCAGGCTGCTCGCTGCGTCCAAGTATACAGGTGTCGTGGCCAAAATTCGATCGACTCTCGAAAACTGATCGCCGTCTGCGGGAGCGCGCACTATGGCCTGTTAAAGACGCATCGCACAGTTTACCTAGCTGTTTCTTTCTGTGCCAGATCTTCTTAAAGTGGAAAAACTACCCACTGCGCGTATCTGTGCTGTTTTACTATAATTTTGTTACTTAAACCTAATAATTTACTATGATTTTGTCAGGAAGCAGGACTCGGTTGAAATGCGAAATACGTTCTGTAAGTATGTGTTTAACTACACGAATGATGTCAACGACATATATTAATAAAGAAAAATATTAATATATTCATTCAAATAGACCGCAGTGGTTCATCCACTGACTGCTTAGTGCTGCAGTATAAACCATCCAGTCCATTCATACCACTTCAACACCTCTTAGCATCTCTTGTCAAAAAGTGATTAGGGTCTCGATATTTTATTTGAAAGCAATTTCTGTGACTGTAGCTGTGTGAGGTATATTTACATGTACATTTACATGTAAATTATTTTTACCACTTTGAACCCCTCTACAAGTCTGGTAGCTCAATGGGTTAAGCGCCAGACTGGGAAGCAGAAGGTCGCAGGTTCGAATCCCAGTCTGACTCCTAGTCCATCCCCTACCAGGTGTATCTCTGAGCCAGACACCCAGCGCTAGCTCCCTGTAAGTCGCTTTGGATAAAAGCGTCTGCCAAGCAAAGTAAAGTACAAGACCAGTCTAACCAGTATACTACTATTTTTCCATTGCCAAAAAGTGATTAAGGCCAATATTTATTTATGTTTTTTTCTGCCTTAGTTTAACTTACTTACACCTTTATGGGTCATATTTAAACATTTATTAGATATTAAATTATATGTATGCACTTTGAACACCCATAGTAGACCAGTACAATCTGTATACTAAAGTTTTTCCATTGCCAAAAAGTGATTATAGCCTAAATATATTTTACTAAAAATGAATTTCTGCTTCAGTTTGACTGTACTGTGCTCTTGTTTATATTTACAGACTTAATAAACATCCAATCCTCTGTACCCCTTAAAAAAACTATATAGGTCCACTCTAACCAGTATGTGGTCGTTTTCTCATTGCCAAAAAGAGATTACAGTTAATATAATTTGTCTGAATCTTTTTTAGGCTTTTTAACATTTAACCCATTTTTAATACTTTAAATCCCCCCATAGGACCAGTGTCACCAGTAAAACATAACAATCCCACTGAAAAACGTGCCACTTACACACCTCTGTAGGACCTGTCTATCCGGTACAATGCACTTTTATCATTGCCAAAAGATTATTACATTCAATATACTTTTACTGAACAAGTATTTCTGTTTCAGTTTAGCTTTAAAGGACTGATGTGGTTCTTGTAGACTGGATGGTTTAAACTGCAGCACTGAGCAGGAAAAATCCACTGACTCATGAAAATGACTGAATTTTTTTTTGTTATTAATATATGTCGTTGACATCATTCGTGTAGTTAAACACAGGTAGACGTAGGAACTTTTACAATCCGAATATATATCAGTATTTCGCATTTGGAGTCCTGCTTCTTGACAAAATCTTATAGTTAAACAGCACAGATACGCGTTTTTCCACTTTAAGACGACCTGGCACAGAAAAAAGCAGCTGTAGGTAAACTGTGCGATGCTTCTTTAACAGGCTGTGCGCGCTTCCGCAGACGGCGATCAGTTTTCGACAGTCGATCGCATTTTGGCCACGACACCTGTTCTTCTTGTTGTGTCTGCGTATCAAACACGGGCAATCACTAGTGTCAATGACCAAATGCACTGAGAATGGTTTTATATTATAAATTTCAGTAAATTATCACATTTAGTTGGAATTGAAAACGTTTACCAGGTATTTTTGTTGGAATGTCGGCAATATAAAACGCCATATTTTCCCCAAATATCGCATGTTATACATTTGCTGACTAAATCATAAAATATTACACATTTTAAAACGCGGATGATTCTAAACTTTACTGTGGAAACCCCGTTTAAAAATAGGAATGGTTAATTACCTTACGTCATGTGGCAAAACAAGAGGTGGTTTGAGTTTGTCGGAGATCCGTTTTCAACTACAACGTCCTGTCAGGAAATGTAATCAATCGCGGCAAGATCGAAAATCGGATAAAGGCAGCTGTTCCCTTGCTAAAATGATTTTCCACCTATTATCTCGAGCTGTTCTCGTCAGGAGGGGTAAGATGACAATAGTCGCTAATGGATTCATGGCTACGTTTTAAAAATTGCGTTTTGATATTAACGATGTGAACGCGGTCTATCTTTTGTAGCCTGACCTTAGCTTAGCATGCATGTAGCACTGCACTCCCAAATACTTTCTCCTTTCTGAAGTGGATTTTCGGCGGTGTTACATAAAATATATTCATATATATGCATTCATAGGAATGCATTGTGTTATTCAGTAAGACCCCTAATTAAATTTTAACCACACACAATGCCACTTTAATGTGCCGTTATGGACGCTGTATTCGAACCAAATTACTTTGAAATATGGTAATTTATTGTGCATGATGACCTTGTCTGGCTAATTTTCTTTCATTGTTATGAAATCTGCTTTTCTTATACAAACAAGCTCATTTCTATGTGTGTGTGTCCAAACTGGTTTGACTGGTAGTGTACATACACATACATCTTTGTTATTGTTACTATTTTGAATTAAACTGTAACAAAATCTAAATCTCACAGCAGTGAACAAATGAAAAGGACAACTGTTGCCCTTCTGTTTTATTAATTTTAATTATTTTAATTTGTATTCTTGCATCTATGTGTTAAGCACCAGTGACATTTTGTGTGAAATGGAGAATGGTTATATAATTTTAAAATAGTGTAACCCGCAGCCCTGTTTGTTCTAAGTAACTGTTTATAACAAATATCAAAGTCTACAACTTGTTTACATCAGATGTCAACTAATACCTATTACTCTTGAATATTTCCATGAATCATTAGGTTCATCAATGTGGTTGGCAGTAGTGGCTCCACTCAAGAGCTTTACCTCCAGCCCACAAGAAACACTGTCTCCCTTTTGTTAAAGAAATAAAAATATATGTATTTTCTTTGATCAACTAATGTCATTCAGACTCCAAGTTTGTATTCTCCAATACAAAAAGTCATGCATTGCTCAATTCAATACATGTCTTCACAGTTACAATAAAATGAGAACCAAAAAATAGAATAATGGGAGTCCAGACCTTCTTTTTATACTTAATTCCTACCACACCCTTGAAAGAGCATGACATCCAGATGCCTGGAGAACATCCCTGAGCAGTGATGACAGTCCAGGTAGAAGAGAGAGTCCCGTGATGCCACAGATGGGGTCTCCTCTAGGGAAATGGCAACCCAACAAAAAAAGTGACGTTAAGACTAATTCTTAACAGAACTTGTTAGCACGGTCAACAAACAAACAGTGAATTATTAAGACTTCCTCACACATCTAAAGCTAAATGTTAACTCACCAGAGGGTTTCCACATAACAACTAATTAAAGTTTTCTTGACAGCGTTATCCGTCGACAGCATTGTAAAAACTTCTTACTGTTATATTAGTTTGTGGCAGTGCAATGCGAGTGAGGCATTCAGGGGGCTTGGGATCATTTTGGGGGGGCTAAAGCCCACTGTTTGTTTGGTGGGCTGAAGCCCACCCAAAATAGGCCTAACAAAACACCTACGCTAAAAGACACTATAGTGGAAATGTGAAGCAAACTAGCTACAATACTATAACATGGATTTATAAATGTCCATAAATTATCTACAGTCTTGTTTTGTTGTAAATTCCCCTCAGGGTATCCTGACAATAATACACCCCTTCGTGGCTCAGTCTTCATCTTTATTGTGTTTTTCAGTTGGATCCAGGTCTGTATTCACAGGCTCTAAGCCCGATCTGACCAACCCTAACTGGTTACGAGTGGGCATTGCCTTTGGATCAGCTGCGTTCCTTTGGATCCTGGTAAATGATCACGCACATTTACACAGATTACACGTTAATATCAAAGCTAAACATTTCAACCTAATTTTTTTTATTTCAATTTTCTTTTATATATTATTTCTGTTGAAACCTGTGTTTAATGAGCAGCGATTAACCTGATGTTCTGATGTGGATGTAGTTCAGTGTAAAGAAATTACTTGGTATTGGTATTGTCTCCTCCCTCCTGCAGCTTTTCAGGCAGCACAGTACAGACTTGCACAAGTACAAAGTGAGGAATGGCCTGGAATAACCCTCCACATTGGTATGTTAGTGATGTGAAGATTTTGCATATAAATGAATGAATGAAATAATTCCACTTTTCTTGTCCTGTGCAGGTCACTGGGTTCTGTCTGTAGGATGCACCGGCTTTTGTTGTTTCTGATTCCTCATTCTGCATTCTGTATAAAATAAAGAATATATAATATGAAACACAGGTAATGGTCACTTCATTCACAGAATCCATTCTCCTAGCTACAGTTGGCCAGCAATTACAGCAAAACTCACATCTGAAATATTGGTATCAAGGTCGGCTTGTTATACAGGTCCTTCTCAAAAAATTAGCATATTGTGATAAAGTTCATTATTTTGGGTAATGTACTGATAATCAATATTAAAACAATGAAAGGCTTGAACTACTTCAGTTGTGTGTAATGAATCTAAAATATATGACAGTCTAATGTTTATCAGTACATTACAAAAAATAATGAACTTTATCACAATATGCTAATTCTTTGAGAAGGACCTGTATATCCGTGGTCACAGATAATTTAAATTGGAAGTCACAGTGTATTGGCTTTGACCTTCTGTGCTTTACATAGCATGTCAGGTGACTGGGGTGGGGAAAGGAGGAATGTTGCCAGAAATGGAGGGTGATCAGTGCCACAAAATCCATGCAGCGGAACAGAGTGATATAGCTTAACTATGTTTGGTTAGATTTCATAAAACATAAACTGTATAATTTTCTTGTACAGTATTATATGCACAGCCATTTAAACTGGTATATAATATAGTCCAACAATATTGACCACCTTTAAGCGCTTTAGGTACCAGTCTAGGTAGAAAAGCGATATATAAGTGCAGACCATTTACTTTAGGGCATTTAATGTATTGTAGAAGAGCATGGTTGTAGCTTTGACATGAAGTAACAGGGCTAGCCAACCCTGTGTGTTGTATAACGCAGAGGTGTCAAAAGTACTCACATTCTCTACTTAAGTAGAAGTACAGAGTAAGTACAAAAAGTAAAAAACTATTTTCACCTTAAATGATACAAAACTCCTTTTGATGATATAAAATGTTCTACGCATACAAAACATATGACTTTTCTTCTTTTGTTCACAACCTGCACTGTGTTGTTATAGAGAGGTTATTCAGAAATTTTGATATTGTTATAGTTGATAGTTTTTAACTATTTAAACCAAATTTCAAACAGGATAATGTAGATAACTATGGATGTTCCGTTCACTGCAGCTGAAAGAGAAATGATGGTGTTTTATCTCCACAATGACTTTTTTTTTTGTCCACGCTGTAGATTTTTCCTGTTTTGTTACAACTTTTTCTATGCATTGTTTTCATAATGGAAGTAACGAGCCACTTTCGAAAATGTAAGGATAGGAAAAAATACTCAAGTAAAGTACAGATACCTGAAAAATCGACTTAAGTACAGTAACTTGACAGCTCTGGTATAACGTGACTCACCAGGACAGTAAAAAGAACAACATTGCTGACTTTGCGGGTCTTTCTGGCATTCAGCTCGTTCGAGATGAGCAGATTTGGTAACTTAACTTGGCAGACGCTTTTATCCAAAGCGACTTACAAGGAGCTAGCGCTGGGTGTCTGGCTCAGGGACACACCCTGTGGGGGATAGATTAGGAGTCATACGGGGTTCGAACCTGTGATCTTCTACATACCAGTCTGACACTTAACCCATTGAGCTACCAGGCCACATTATCGGCGAGCAGTGCTTGCAGGTTAATTTTACATCCGAATTTACTCTGACGTCATCCTTGTAAAGGCAACAACAACTTTGTGAGGTCAAGGTGGCTGCAGATTTTGGAGCAAGGTGCTGCAGTAGGTCTCCTACAGCTGCAAAACCAGAGCATAATCAGAAACACCTGGCTCTCACCTGCTCTAATCTGATTGGTTTAGGTATTGGATTTACAACAGTCATATGAAGGTCAAACCATAAACACATCATCTTCTGTAGAGCATTTTAACAACAACAGTGTTAATCTGCATCCAGCCTCAGAGGATGTGAGCATTTGGATCTGCTAGAACTGTGCGACTTCAAGGCAGACTTTTAGCCACTCCCCCTGGGTCGACTGCTCTCCTTTCCAAGTGAATTGCAGTTAATCTCAAATGAGCCTATTTACTGTCTAGTATACCAGTATTTATAATTATTAAATGGATGGAAGCTACTCTTTGATTCTTTTCTTATAGCACATAATCTGAACCTATAAACCAAAAGTTGTTAAGGATCAGAATCAGAAATATTTTATTTGTCCCTGAGGAAATTATGAAGTCTCAGTTGCTTATGACTGTAGGAAAGAGTTAAATAGGCGAAGAGATATCAATTTACAAAACATTACAAATGACACTAAAAGAGATAATAATTTAAAAGAAATTCCAGAAAATACACTAAAAAACTACAGATTACACTATGTTATAATTAACATTAGACAGATATGACAATAATACAATATTATAACGAGCTGAGTTACTGGAAGGAAAGATTTTCTGTGATGTTAAGTGGTGCATTTTGGTGTTGTCAGCCTCTCGCTGAACATGCTCCTATAACTGGCCAAGACATTGTGTAGTGTGTGGAAAGTATAATTCAGTATTGACCTTATTTCTGTAAATATTCGCCTCTCTGACACCACTTTCAGAGAGTCCAACTCCGTCCCCACCCTGTCACTGGCTTTGCGAAGCAGTTTATTTAGTCTGTTGGCATCCCCAACCCTCAGTCTGTTGCCCCAGCATGCAACAGCATAGAGCAGGGGTGGCCAAGTTCGGGCCTCGAGAGCCGCAGCCCTGCTTGTCTTCCAACCATTCCTGCACTTACAGCTTGTGGTTGGCTGAACACACCTGATCCAGGTGTGCTCCTGGTTAACGGCTGCTGAACACACCTGATCCAGGTGTGCTCCCTGTTAACGGCTGGAGGGTTGGAAAACAAGCAGGGCTGCGGCTCTCGAGGACCGAACTTGGCCACCCCTGGCATAGAGGATGGCACTGGCAACAACTAAATCATATAAAACCCTGAGCATTGTTCTACAGATATTAAATAACCTAAGCCACATCAAGAAATACAGAGGACTTTAGACCTTTCTGTACAAAGCATTCATGTTTTTAACCCAGTCCAACACTCAATTAATTTCCATTGCTATGGATATCAATGTGATACACATTGATGAACTATATTTATCAATGAAACCAGAAGATACCAATCATTTAGGGAAACTTAATGCTTGTTTGAAAGACATGAAGGCCTGTATGTCCTGTAGTTTTCTACTCCTTAACTCAGACAAAACTGAGGTTATGATATTTGGACCCAAATATCTTAGAGACAAGGTATCTGGTCAGATTACTACACTAGATGATCTTACACTAGCCTCAAGTACTACTGTGAGGAAT
>JAUMHF010000002.1:915524-925954 GCA_032359275.1 Microctenopoma steveboyesi | reverse complement strand
ACACACAAGAAGTACACAAAAACAAACAACATATAGCGCACCAAATCACCAGGGCGGCCGGACTTGGCGCCATCTTGGATCATGATCTACAGGGAAGAAGCAGTCCAAGTAGCAAACCTCTTTTGATTAACTAACTTCTTTTTTAGAGGGGCAACAGTATCAAGTATAGTGAGCAGAGAAGCTGCAGCATTATCAACTAGATAATCAACATGTACAGGAGTGACATTAGTATCACTGTTCTCCTCTATGTAGATGGATGTTACTCTGTTAAAAGATGGTGGAATCATTTCCATAAATCTAGTGACAGTATTTTCTATAAACTGACTGTTATAGACACCTCTTCATTGCAATGTCAACTTCATATCTGTGTTACCAGAGCACATATGTGGTGTTTGTGAATAATAATATGAATAAACGAATACATTTTGTTGTAACATGCAAAAATGTATCAATGACAATAAAATTGATTCTTCTTCTCCTTCTGTGTGGACCACTGCATGCATGAGCCTGTCTCTGAGTGGCATTAAGCATCCCTCATACAACAGCACGGCACAGCGCGCGTTGCGCAAGAGAGGGCAGGTCTATCCTCCGCCTCCTCGCACGTTTGTTTGAGCAGACCTGGCCTACTCATTCAGCCAGCATTTGCTGAAGCAGGAGCAGCAGCAGCTTTCCCAGCAAAGCCCCCGGAGAGCAGATATGTTTTCATGTAGAGCGGCCTGGCAAAGGTGCGGGCCTTTGGCACGGAGAGCAGCATACAAGTTGCCCCGGAACGGTGAGTTTCATCAGAAAAACAATAGGCGTTACAAAAGAACGCAAACTACTCCATATTATATAACGTATGTGTTTAAGCTTGCTGAAGTGTTGAGTACACTCTTTCCCTATGTGGATTTCTCTGCATGGCTGCACTCTCGGGCCTGAACGTGACAATGGCGAAAATGTTTTGTGAAGGTCAGAAAGAATTTTCACCCAGGTTAGTTTTGACAGGCTTTACTGGTGCATTCACGTCCCTCGTATACACAGTTGACGGTACGCGTAGAGCTCTCCTCGTAGAGGAATGGGCACTGTAAGCCCTGGTTGGAGTATTTCACAATGACACTGGACAAACGCGTGCAACGTCCTCTGTCAGAGTATTATGCAGAGCGTTAAACCGTCAGACCAAATGTATAATCCACTGTTAACCGCTTTTTTTACGCATTAAATGTAACATTTCAGACCAATGTAAGTATAAATGTGAATGTATAAACTGTTACAGACAGCTTCTCGATGATGTCACCGATGATTAAACGTGACATACATCACAAAGTGACCTTCAGTGGGCAGCGTGGAAACGTGGTTCCTGCTGTTAGTCACGTGGTGCGTGTGTGTCACAGCGGTATATGTGTAAAGAGAGCTGAGGCGCGAGCCATAAGTTGCACACACAACCGTGCGTTACGAGGCGGCTATTGGCCGCAGCTCCTCTCTTCCGGTCAACTAACCACGGCATTACATAAGCATTCATTTTAAGTGTGAATACTGTTGTCAGTAGTGATGGAGAAACCGAAGCCTTCTTAACCACGGAATCAAAATGGTTCAGTGTTTCGAAGCATTTTATACAATTTACTATAGAGAAATCTGCTGGCCAACCCTATGTATAGCACATGTCCAGAACAATAAAGGGCAGGGTGTCATGAAACACTAAGCCATTATGTCTGCATAACAGTAAAGCTGCTTTCTGCATCTTGGAATTTGTAACTGATTTTCTTTTGAAGACGTTAATACTGGATTTGATTTGACTTGTTATAATGTGAATTTGACAAAAGGAAACAATGTATGTTTGCAAGATTAATAGAAATACTGTACAAATAATCTGACAA
This sequence comes from Microctenopoma steveboyesi, assembly GCA_032359275.1. Taxonomy (NCBI): domain Eukaryota; kingdom Metazoa; phylum Chordata; class Actinopteri; order Anabantiformes; family Anabantidae; genus Microctenopoma; species Microctenopoma steveboyesi. The sequence continues at coordinate 924,101 of JAUMHF010000002.1, read as the reverse complement.
CGTTGAATAATTGTGAAACGCTTGTGCAACTTGGACTGTAATACTTAAATAAGTTCTGGTGAAGTCGACTCACAAAGAATTCAGGGATGTCTTTTCATGGGTTGTTGTGTTGCCTTTTACCCAGATGCAATACTGCTATTTTCTGACTGGCTATTCTTTAGGCCCTTTCTCCTTTTTGATTGGCTGGAGAGTGACAGGCTCTAGGACTCCAGTGGAGTTGGCCCTTGATTCAAAACAGGCGCGAGACATCGCCGATGCGTCTGTGACCCAATGAAGCTTAATTTGGGTGGTCACGTAATTTTTCGCACGTTGAAGCAAGGCATTGACACAACAGCCGCAATAATTATGCTTCAAAAGGTTGATACCAAGTCGAATCATCTGCTTCGAGCTTAACATCACTAGTTGTCAGTGTTGGCATGTCGCTGCAAACTTTTAAGAGAAATCCATCCTTATGAATATTTATCATGACTTATAATGCTAGACATTAGCATTAGGCATTTAATAATTGTGCCTTAAAATTTGTGTTTTTCATAGTGTTGAGGGCTTGTATTTTGCTCCAAGGCTAAAAAGGTACTGGTATGATTGTCTTTCTGCCAGTAAGTATTTTACTTCACAGTAATGCATACTCCAAATCCATTCAGTGAAAAGACACTAAAAATCCAACCTAGATACTGCAGCCTTTATCCACTGTGGTTGTCCTGTTTAAGCAGATCATGGGTACATGATTTAATCATCTAATTTGTTCACCTGTGTTCCTCTCCACTGATCATGTATTTCACTACCTTACCCCCACAAGTCGAACCTTTGGACTCAACCTAATTTGCTGGCATAAAGGAGCTGAGGCCTGTACACTGGATTACCTACTGAGACGTGAGGAGTTTAATAACCTGAATATTGCATGTGACGCTGCAGTGGCCTGAAATTAATTTGACAGTGTTTGACCCTCCTATTATTAGTGTGGATTAATGACATCATGGCAGTCATGGTCCAAGTCTGTTGGATTTGTTTTAGTAGTGCTTAATGGTCTGTTCCCAGTTGGATGTCTGCCCTTGGACTTGTTGACCTGAAATGTCTTTCCTCAAGTAAAATGAACCACAACAACCAAATGTTGCTATAATGTTTAAAGCATGTTATTTTTGTTTAGCATGACAGGCCAAACCCCAACTGTGTCCTTTTTTTTTAGAGTGTGGAGTCGAATAAATCAGCTTGCAGGTGTCAGACAAGCTTTGACAGACACATATTTGGCTATATAAGTCTGTTGTTCAATCCAATCACAGTGGGAGGTATCGTGAGCCAGGAGAGTGCCTTAGGGTGCTATCTCACCAATCCGTTTTAACACTTAGAGTACTTGTTCAATTCAATTCAATTCATCTTTATTTGTATAGCACCAAATCAGAACGAAAGTCAATTCAGGGCACTTTACATAGCAAGGTTTAGGACCTTGCAAAAATACAAGTGTATATATAAACAAAATAATGCAGAAAAGTCGAGTAGTCCATTGCATTGGGTCTAAAAGACGTTAGTTATGGGCTTGTGCAGAATATTAGTCCCATTCTGTTCAGGTTGTTTTAGGTTCATTCACTCAAATCTAGTCAGAATCTGTCTTTCATTTGTCCCTTAAAGAAAATAGTGAAGCTCTATAAAGTGAACTCTTTATAACTCTCTATAAAAATTAAAATAAAAAATGACCTTAACATGAACTTCAACCATTTCCAGCCGTGCAGCAACGCCTGATGTCGTCAGTTCCTGGTGGGTCTGGAGAGAACATATTGTATGCTGTGCTATGTGGTGGAGCCTTTGTTGGTGCGGTTTCCTATGTAAGTTGTCATTATAGCTTAAAAACGTTTGATGACCATGCTCTAAACGAGGTCTATTAAAGTGGAAGCATCAAAGTCATTCTCTTTCTGCTTTCTCCACTCTCTGCAGGCATACAACAATGTGCGCTCAGACAATATCCGGTTCAATAATCGCATTGCAGAAATCAATGCCAGGTCCAAGACACAGTGGGAATCTAAACCATGGCCACCTAAGAGTAAGTATTGGGGGGCTACATAACTTTTCCCTTCTCTTACGGGGTTTGTAACAGAAAAAGTGTGATGATCGCAGGGGTGCCGAAACATTTATTGTTTTCCAGAATGCCACACATAACCAAATATTAATAACCCTTTCCGAAATCAAATAACCCTCTCTGGGTTCTTCACAAAACAATTTACTCAGGAAATACATAACACCATTTATGAAATCCATAAATAATCAAATGACTCTTTCTGTGTTTTTCAGAGAGAAAAAGCCAGGAAATATATAATAACAGTATTTATGAAATTAATAATAACCAAATAACCCTCTCTGGGTTCTTCACACAAAGAAAGTTTCTGTTGTGCCGTGCACAATCTTACGCAAAAGTAAGCTTCAGTTGTCAGCAGAATCTCTTAAATGACTCATATGAGCAGTCTCTCAAAGTTCTTGTTCTTTCCTTATAATCCAGTTTTGTTCTAGGTTCTAGTAGGGTAGCCTAGTAGACACTGTTTGCTCTCTCTCTTCGACTTCTCTAAAAACGACAAAGTAAGTAGGCAGAGAAACCGAACTAAGTGATACAGCACCTACACGGCACAATACATTTCAATACCAGAATGGTTATGGAGATGGATTTTATCCCAGTAGATTTGATTGGGATTATATTTGTTTATACTCAGGAAAGTGAGCTTACCTATGTACTGTATGTTCATTAAAGTTCAATTAAATTAAGTAAATTCTTTCATCTTCTGCTGCAGCTGGGCATTTAAATTACCCCCTATTTCTTCCACGTGTCTGGTGATTGTACTCGCCGACAGACTCACAGCATTAAAGAGATCTTTCTTCTTGGGACCCACCTCCACAACAACATTCAAACATTTCTTTACAAACTCTCCCTCAGTGAAAGGTTTACCGCAGCTTGCTATCAGTTGAGCAACACGAAAGCTGGCCCCAACAGATTTGTTCAGCTGAGTTTGGCGTACAAATGTAGTCTGCTGAGCTAACAGTTCACGTTTTAGCTTTGAGATTTTGGCCGTTTGCATTTGTCCTTGCAAGCCATTATACTTGTCTTTGTGACGACATTCATAATGTCGGCGCAGATTGTATACTTTAATACTGCCACTGTCTCTTGACAGATGAGACAAACAGCTTTTCTTTGCATTGAACAAAAAATAATCGTGTCCACTGACACAAATAATATAATATAATCCTTTTTTTGGGGGGGGGGGTCACGTTCATGTTCTGAGTAAAGTGAGGTCGTAGTAGCAAAGTTTCTTTTGCATGTTACGCAATTCAAATTAAATGAGCTAATTGTTTATTCTCTGAACCACTTCTCTACCTGTATTGTTATTGATGGTACATTTCTCTGTACTTGCAGGCAAGGATAATGAAGATGGTGAGCATAATCAGACATTTTCTTTTAATTCAGTTTCACTGGTTGACAACTGTGAATGCTCACTGAAATGATATGACAAATGAAATGATTGCATGCGTTAAATTATTTCACTGTCCTGATACTAACAGTTCACCCAGAAAAAGCATCATATGACTATAATCTTAATAATCTCAGTTGATGGTTGTCTTTGATCATTTACATAAAACAAATCAATTTATATTGAATAGAGCAAAGCAAGTTTATTAGAGTTGAAGAAAAGTCAACTAATTACCTGTGATCTAGGATGTTGTGGCTAGAAAACAAAAAGTCTAAGCATTTCTTTTTGACCAACAAACTTTCTATTGCTGTATATAATTTTTTTTATGTGTGGAGATTTATCTGTAGCAATGCTAGCAGGAACATGTATCATATACAAGATCCTGGTCATAGACCTTAGTTAAACTTAGCCAGTACTACTTTGAACGAATCTGTCTACCTATTTGACTTTAATCTCCTGGACAAAACCGCACAATCCTTAGTCCCCCCCCTCCTTGTTAGAAGTAGTCTGAGTATTTAAAGTCATTTGCTTCCAAATGCCTCTGAAGACACTTCTACTCTACTACGAGTGAGGCAAAGTGCTTTGAAGTAACTTCTTAAGCTTCCTCTTACCACTGTCATCCAGCACATCTTGCTAGCAGCACATATTCATTTTTTTACAAATTCATCATGGATAACCTCTGTGGTTGAATTCCCATTGTTGTAAATGAAAGAATCAACATTTCTTCTTTCCATTTCTCTAACTGTCTGTCTTTACTCTTTTCAGTGTAATGCTAAAGCTAAGGTCCTCTGTGGCCACAGGATACTCGTCCTAGAACTGCACTCTTTGGATGTGACCCTGAAAACAAAATCCCTTTCTCTTCCTTTCCTCTTCTCCTCTGCTGCAAAAAACGAGTCCTGTACTCGGCCATAAACGTCTGGATTATACTGTGAAGACTGTTGATCTGTGCACCTTCCTCCGTTGTACGTTGTGCTGCTAAACTGGATAGACTAAATTTTCCTTGTTATTAACAGTCTGATTTTGAATGTTAAATGTTTATGCACTGTTCAATTAAATTTAATTCATCTTTATTTGTATAGCACCAAATTATAACGAAAGTCATTTCAGGACACTTTACATAGCAAGGTTTAGGACCTTGCAAAATATAAATGTATATATAAGCAAAATAATGCAGAAAATCCAACAGTCCCACTTGAGCAAGCACTAGGCAACAGTGGAGAGGAAAAACTCCTTTTAAGAGGAAGAAACCTCTAGCAGAACCAGGCTCATAGTGGATGGCCATCTGCCTCGACCGGTTGGGGTTAGTGGACAGAGTAGAGAGGAAAAAACAGCAGCTAACAGATCATAACAATGACGAGGAGTAGCAGATGAATCACTGGACAGATTGATAGGACCAGCGGCCACAAGGTGAAATCACACAACTCCAAAGTCAAGGACACCTGCAGAAAGGTACAGAGAGAAAGAGAGACAGAAGGATGAAGCACAACTCCCTAGGGCAGAGTGATGGTGTTTCATCATATTTGTCCAAACATCTGTTAACTGACACAGCTGAGTTTACATTTAGTGGGGTGGTACTACTACTACTACTACTGGCAACATACTCGGTGTTGAGTCTAAGTGGCTGCTTGTAAAACAAATCATATGAATAATCTATATAAAATTGGCAGGCGTTTGACAGCATTGCTTTTAGATAATTGTATTTTTGTTTAGTCTGTCTACATGGAGCCTCTCAACACTCTCAGTTGTCAGTGCACACGTGTGTAAACCCCAGACTGCTGGTTCCACCTAGAATAAATGGTTATCTGTCAGTTAAAGATTAAAGATGCAAAAACTACCTGGACTGTCTCTGTCTCACTGTTGAACTTACTGTCCACGTCCTGATAACTTTATTGTATGAATGGTAAGAAACTAGATTTAACTTCTCCCCCTCTGTCCCGCACCACCCTGCACTCCTCTTCTTCTCCTCCCCTCCCTTTGTCTTTGTCTTTTGTTAATTTGCATGCAGTTTGTTTAGTGAATGTGTCACCTCAGGGTTTTAGGATTTTGATTTCTAATGAAGTATCTATTTAGTAAGGTTTAGAATGGCATGTCAAGACATAGTATATCTTGATCAGTCCACAGGGCTGCCATAATCTGCTAGAAAACAAAAGCAGGCTTTTAGTAGCTATGTTTCCATCCAACTCAAAGTCACACTTTGACATAAATGTTACTCTGACCTACCAAATGAAGTTTAGAACGCATCTTTCAAAGATCTTGCCGCCAATGAGGTTTTTACTGGATGGAAACCCTGGAACAGAATATTCTCGTTCATTCCTGCTTTTTTAGAACTTAAATCTCACTAGTGTAGAAAGTGGTTTGATTGGTTTGTTGCATGATGTGCAGTACTTTAAACTGCTTGTGTGTAGGATACACACTCTGGGAGCACCACCAAAACTAATGGCTGAGAATGTGAAAGTCCTGTGAAATAAACAAATGCTTCTGTAAACACTACTCCTTCTGGTTCTGCAGGTGGAGAGGAGGAACATGCATCAACTGAAGAGGCGAATGGAGATGCTGTGGTTCAGGAAGGTGAAGCTGCAACTGCTGACACTGAGGCAGAGACTGTAGTGGAGACGGTTGCGGAGGCAGTTGCTGAAGTGGTTGCAGAGGCTGCTGAGGTAGTCGCAGAGGCTTCGGAGGGCGTTGCTGAGGTGGCAAAGGGTGTCCCAGAGGCTGCACAGGGAATAGAAGCAGTTGTGGAAGAAGTGGCTGAAGTAGTGGAGGAGGCTGCCCAAGCCATCGGAGAACCAGTCGCTGTCGCTGCTGAGGAGGCTGAAAGCAATGGTACGACTACTTCATCTGAGGAAGAGGCAGCTTCCTCTAAAGCCTGAGGTTCTGCACATTCACTGCAGGGAAACGCACACTACCAAACTCACACTTAATTCTCTCTATATCTTAATACCAATTTACTTAAAAGCCCCTGATAGTAGGTTATTACCTCTCTCATAACACTGGGAACAATAAAACTGGTACTTATGGTCACAGTGTCTTTAGAACCATTGAGGGTTAGCTATTTTTTGTCAGATGCCTGGGTTCACCTCCCTTTGAACATTCTCTTGTCTTCCTACAAATGTATATTATCGTATATTTATTGGAGTGGGTATAAAGGGCAGCACTGTGTGCAAGCATTTTCTCACATAACAGTGACCTAATGATGACATTTTTGTGGTGTGCAGCATAGGTCACTATTTGATGTCTAGATTTGTTCCAGTAATGTCTCCAAAAAACCAACCAACTTTCTTCTCGGCAGGTCCCGTGATTTGAGGCAGCTGCACACCACAGTAAGACATTGTAAGGCAGTGAAGTCTACCACACTTATTTGCAGTTATGGGTGAAATAAATGTGATCACTGTGAATGCAAACATTTTCGCAAGCACTGATTTTGCTAAATTATGGCTGCTAAAAAACTACTCATTCGCCGTGAGGTTATGACATGTCTTGAATTAGGTTAAACCAGCCAAAAACTAAACAACAAGCAGGGACACCTCTCAAATGTGACATCCATTTATATCATTTTACTATAACATCCATAATGGAATTCTGTTAAAAAAAACATTGTATTTCTATGGTATAAACCTTTGTATTGATGTAGTAATTTGCTAGGTACCACAGACCAGGTAGACTGTTGCCTGTTTTATTCCTATCCTTAAGCAATTTTGCATAACCTGCAGCAAGACGACATGACTGTGTACAAACTGTAAATGCTACAGTGTGTTCTTTTCCTGAAGTGTAATGTGAAACCGTTTAAAAACGTATGAAGTTCAGAGTAATTCCAACCATATGTGATCATATTTTTATTTTGCTTATAACTGAATAATAAGCACTGTGAACAGCTTTACAATAATTTAGGCATACAATAAAGCTTTTTATCAAACCGGAAAGGTTTACCGCCGTCTTCAATTTGTCTAAATTAGACTATTTAAAATGATTTGTACTAAGGCTTTTGAGTAAAGACATGTCTATTTTTGCCTTTACAAATTTCCTAATTTTCTTTAAATATTAGAAATTATTATTATTATAATGATACAGTGATGTGATTAACGTAGTTTACTCATGCAGTCATGAGATTTTCACACTTGCATCTAATCTCCACTTACTCAGACACCATATTTATCAAGCACCAATGATGAACGTTCTGCTTGACTACTTGGACTCTTTAGTTTAACTGATACAGTGTGTATGACAGCACAGAATTGTTATATATTAAATGTCCAAACACTACTGAGTACAGAATACTCAGCAGTTTTTAAATGGCAAAGATCTTTTGTTGAAAATTCAGTTTGTTTAAATATTTTCTACAAATATTTAGATTCTCCATTGAATCAAATTTATTTTCCCAAAAAATAATTTGTGTTAAAAGCAATGTATCCAAACTTGCCACAATTATTTTGTGATTTTATAGATACAGATAGGACTTTTCTATAGAAAGCTGTAGTTTTTTTTTTACTTGTGTAAAAGTATTTTTGCAATTATCATCCTTACACAGCTGTTCTTTAACTTCCCTTCTGTGGATTGCCCCATCAATTGTACTGGTATTGAATCCTTTATATACGTTTAGCATCAGTGAAGTTTGGATTGCTGCATTTTGTGTTGCAGTGCTGCTCACAGCTGACTCTGCTCTAGAAGTACAGAAGATTGCTGATGTTAAAGAGGAATTGGCACCAATTGTTCAAGATAGCCAAGAGGTTGAACCCAATGAAGAGTTTCTAGCACCAGTAGATCTAAAGCCTGGCGAGGAGCCTACTAAGCCAGCAGTAGAAGCACCTGCATCAGTTGAAGTTACCCCAGCAGAGGAGGCTCCAGCACCCGTTGAGATTACCTCAGCGGAAAAGGCGCCTGCACCAGTTGAGGTTACCTTAGAGGAAGAGGTGCCTGCACCAGTTGAGGATAGCCCAGCGAAAGAGGCTCCTGCACCAGTTGAGGATACCTCAGAGGAAGAGGCGCCTGCACCAGTTGAGGTTACCTCAGAGGAAGAGGCGCCTGCACCAGTTGACGATACCCCAGCGGAAGAGGCTCCTGCACCAGTTGACGATACCCCAGCGGAAGAGGCTCCTGCACCAGTTGACGATACCCCAGCGGAAGAGGCTCCTGC
>JAUMHF010000002.1:885137-909459 GCA_032359275.1 Microctenopoma steveboyesi | reverse complement strand
TTTTGTTTACATATACACTTATATTTTTGCAAGGTCCTAAACCTTGCTATGTAAAGTGCCCTGAAATGACTTTGGTTGTGATTTGGCGCTATACAAATATAGATGAATTGAATTGAATTATAATTGTACAGTTATTAATTCGCTTATTTTTGCAAAGGTTGAGTGTATGGTTTAGGTTATGTTCTATATTTATGAGTTCAAACTGTTCTGCTTCTGTAAACATTGCAGAAGAGATTGAAGGTAACTAAGATGGCTAGTTGTGATGGTGAGTGTCAGATTAGTAGAAGAATTAGCAGTGATGCCAAATATTGATTTGAAAATGCCATGTTTTACCAAACAAATGAAACAATAGCAAGTTAGTCACAAAAAGGTATTGGTGCTTTTAAGATTCCACGTGTTTGTGATTTGACTCCTCTGTCAGTCCGTCTTTGGCTTTAGTGTGGATGTTTCTTATTGTGAATTTGATGCTTGTTGGTGTATGAGTACCTAAAAACTAAAAAGTCTGTTGTTATATAAATTGAATGTGGTATAAGTCTTTTTTGTGTCTCCTTCCTCAAGACCACAACATTACTGGGCCTAAATCATGAGGAAAGCATGCGCCTGTGGGGTTTTCACATGATCCTGTGCACATACACAGACAACAACCCTCCAGACTTATATTGATGTGATGTTGCTAAAAGACACCACAATCTGCCACAACATTTCCAGCACATGGTAGTTTTATTGTTGTGCTGGACATAGCTCAGCCTGTGCTCACAGCTGGACCAGCATACTACAATAACCAGTGTGTTGTTGATTGTAACCTGAATTTTCCACAGGTAGTGTTGATGTTGAGGCTGATCAGTGTATCCTGCACATCATTCAGTGCTGTTATATTAGTGTTTTTTCTCTCTTATGATTGTGCTTTCAATTTGGTAGGAATGAGTGATGACCTCTGTGGTAGTGTCAGATGGTGGAGGAAACATAGTGGAGTATGTTACAGTGGTGGAGGAGCCCCAGCAGGTAAGCCTGTCTGTCCCTGCAGCTGCTGTGATGTTGAAAAGTGGTTATACTGATGGTTGAGTTAGTTCTGACACAGCAGAATATGCAGTTTTCTTCTGTGATGCGCTGAAGATAAAGAGGTGTTGGTGACATTTAAGCACTGTTGTTTTGCTGTAAATGACAATGTACTACTTGATGACAAATTATCTGACTAATTTCAGCACATTTGTGATTCATCGTGTACACATTGTGTATCATCTTCAGTCTGTAGAAAAAATCTTACTGTAACACCACAACAATCAAAGATGTGTTTAAAGAGCTTTGAAAACAGCTTTAAAATAATGCAGCTTACTGCCTGAAACCTGAAACCACCGGACATACCATGATGCTGGTTTTCTTTCCTGGTGATGCTCTGCCTTCACTGCTACTGCCTTCACTTCCTGCTTGTTTTAGTCTTTGGCAAGTGAAATCCAAATTGAAATGGATACCGGTCAGACTGACTTGGCCTAGCAGGACAATAAAATGTTTTGCTAATTAAAAAACCTTGGGGTGATTTCACAATCACAGAGGAGTCTGTTTGTGTGTGTGCGTCAGAGAGAGGATGGACAGACAGATGCTGAGTTAGGAAACATGCTGCACAGCTCTATAATGAAACACGACAACAGACATTGACAGTGTAAATGTAAATGTACCTTTTTAAAATCAAGTCTCTGATGTGCTGGTTTGAAAATAAAGTCAAGAGGAAATCATACACACAGCCAGCTGTCCAAATATTTAGGAGCCATCAAGAGCCAGGTGAATATAATATATGCGAGTATACTGTATGTCTTAATTCAGGGAAAGTTCTGAAAAACGAATTATTGAACCACATTTCATCAGGGATCTTGTGACATTTTTGTTCTATTTCCTTAATTATTCTGAACTTGACAGTGTTATGTGCACCAACCATGCTCTGACAATACGCTTGTGTTGTCTTTTCTGCTGTTATCAAGTACTATGTTAATCTGTCAAAAGAGGGATTGTAACATTGACTAATAAGATTTTGGTGATACAGTAAACTGTTTTATAATATGTAATATTTTACTCGTCTGTATGTTTCTAAACTGTTCAGTGTGGGCAGCCTCCCGCTGAGGAGGAGGAGGAGGAGGAGGAGGAAGAAGTTGTCCAGCAGGAGTTGGAGGCAGTGATCGTGGAGGGTGGTGATGAGGCGGAGGAAGAGGAGGAGGGTGTGGTGCTGCAAGAGGAGGGTTGCCCAGCTGTGATCGTAGAGGAAGTGCCCAGTGCCCAGGTGGAGGAATGCTACTCAGCCCAAGTTCTGGTCTATGACGATGAGACGTACCTAATGCAGGATGTGGCAGAGGAGCAGGAGGTGGTCACAGAGGTGGCTGAGACTGGTGAGGCTGAACCCTTCTTTTCTTTAGCCTGTTGTGAGTTTAAATCCAGGTCAAGCCTGCTCACATACTGGTCTACTCGTCTTGCTACTTGTTCATTGGAAAAGCACTGCTGTGTTGTCTGTGTGCGAGAGAGAGAAGCACACCGCCCTCTGCTGGCAGCAACACGTTCCAACAGTTGAGAGCAGATGACAGGAAACAGGAAGGGAGGCGCAGACTGCCACTACAAAGCACAAACAAGGAAGTCTGTATTTCAAAAAGTTGCAGCTCTGCTTTGATTTCAGCTGTTTCTCACCACATTTGGGAACATTGTGTTGTTATTTTATAGTGAGCATGTGCCGCTCACAAAAGTCTGTGTGCTGACTGAGTTTTGTCCTCCTGCAGTGGAGATGTCAGGTCACGACATGGTGTGCTTCGACAAGACCTTTGAAGCAGCTGAAGCTCTTCTCCACATGGAGTCTCCTGGAGGACTGCACAGTGATCGCAACACAGGTAAACACATGTCCAGCACTCTCTCTGGTTACAGATCCACCTGCAGACACCACTGTGAACATGGCATGAGCACTGCATAACAGGACATCTGTGTGCATTTGTTTTGACTCAAGCAGAGGATGTGATGATGGAGACCGTGGTGGAGGTGTCTACTGAGTGTGGACCCATAGAGGAGGAGTCCTTCCCCATCCCTCCAGATTGTGAGCCTGCTGTGAAGAAGAAGAGAGGCGGTCAGTGTCGCTACAGACTGCAGTCAGAACATAAAATGATCTAATATCAATCTTGTTGATCCACATTGAAATCCAAACACGTGTGTGTATGATTCCTGAAACCTGTTTAACAATGTGTCAGTAAAACAGTATGAGGCTAACGGCTATATTCAGCATGTTTAAAAAAAATACAGACATAATGTGGGGAACAGTTAGAACCTCTATTCATAAATGAGGGATATCCTCGCGGAGTTTGTAAAACCTCCTCTGGGTTTTGTGTGATGACGTGCTTGTGTGTGTTGAGGGCAGGTGGACGTAAGCCCAGGACACACCAGCCTGCTTCCAATGGCACCTTTGACCTAGGGATAAAGAAGAGGGCGAGGGAGGGCAAAGGTCGGTCACAGCTACACGTCATCACTTTAGCTTTACTGTGTGGCAGACAGATTCAGGTTGTCACCCTGCTGTGCTGTGTCCTCTAGGGAACACCACCTACCTGTGGGAGTTCCTGCTGGAGCTGCTGCAGGATAAAAACACCTGTCCCCGCTACATCAAGTGGATGCAGAGAGAAAAGGGCATCTTCAAATTGGTCGACTCTAAGGCCGTGTCCCGACTATGGGGAAAACACAAGAACAAGCCTGACATGAACTACGAGACCATGGGCCGAGCGCTGAGGTCAGCCCCGTCTGCTCCACACACAGACACACACACACACCTCATAGTCCTGAACAAAGTGTATCTCCATGTAACCACGCAGCTCTCATGTTTCCTGTGCGTAGGTATTACTACCAGCGTGGCATCCTGGCAAAAGTGGAGGGCCAGCGTCTGGCCTATCAGTTTAAAGACATGCCGAAGAACATCCGGGTGATCGATGATGGCGAGGGCGAGGAGGTGGAGGATGGAGAGGCCATGCCTGGCCAGCACCCCGCTCACCAGCAGGGCACCGTCAGCCTGGGCACCAACTCCCCTGCAGCCGCCCAACCACAGCAGACCTACGTCACCGTCATCCCCAGCAATGCGGCCACTAGGTCTGAGCAGTGTTCAATATGTTGGTTTGAAGTGTCAGTAATAGTTTTGCTGATCCAGACTAACAACACAGTGACTCTGTTAAATCAAATTTCATCATATTGGTGATCATATGTTCTTTGTAACGTCTCCCTGTTGTGTCGTCTCCTGCAGACCCATCCGAGCCATGCCAGTGGTTATGACTAACTCACTAGGTCAAGTCACATTAAACTCGTCGCCAATACTCACCACCACCACAGGGGTCCCGGTAACGATGGCCAGTACTCATGGCGGTGCTCCCCCCAAATTGGTGATCCAGGCTCTGCCCACTATGCTGCCTGCTGGCTCCAAAGCAGGAGAGAAGATCACCATCATCACCATCCCAGCCAACCAGCTGGCCACGCTCATGCAGGCCAACTCATCGGGCCAGGTCACGCAGCTCATTCAGGCCAAGCCACTAACTACGCAGCTAGCACAGGTCGTAGGAAAAACCGCAGCAGCCGCTGCCGCTCCTGTGGTCCAGCTAACGGCAGGTCGTTCAGCGCCGCACCTCATCTTGGCCAAACCTGCAGCAGTGGCTCAGCCGCTGCCTCAGCTCTCTGTCCAGGTGAGCCATGCTCACCATGTCCCAACCAAAGCCCCCTCCCAAGTCCTAAAGCCCTCCAGTCAGCCTGAAGCAGCACAATCGGAGGCGGCAGACGTTCTGCCTCCCTCCAGCTCACCAGCAGCATCAAACGATACCCCGTCATCCTGAGAGCTCTAACCTGAGTGACCACATGAGGGAGTGGGGAGGGGGTATAGGAAGTGACTGTGGACACTATTGAGGAAGTGCAGGACACATCCCGCGCCTCCCTAGACTAACAGCAGAGCTCTTTTATTGTTCTTCATGGACATGCCTGCTGTCACTATGGATCTTCTGAAGCTCCAGAGGACTGAAGGGACTGTTGTAGAAACACACAAAGATCCTGCAGAGCTCAGAAGACATGGGCTGCCTTAGATTGTAAATGACTTCTTTTTGTAATCAATCCTAATATAAAAAAAAAAAACCTGACACGACTTTGTTGTAAATGTAAAAAGCATCTTTTGATACTCTGGTATGTATATGTACACATGTATGATTTCACCTCTTTGTTTTTCCTCTGATGCAGTCCTGTTTCTCCACAGCACTGCCCCATTCTGCCAACACTTACCTTTTTTTTTTACTGTCCACAAAAAGGGAGTGTGCATCCAGAGAATAGAGTTAAATGGTGTGCTCACGTTTGAAGTATAATATACTATTTCTTTTCTTGTATTCAGTGTATTGAAGTAGATTTTACTGAAACATGTATTATAAAAAAGACAAATGTGACTGAACAGTGTCTGAAGTTCTTTTTCTTCAGCTGTGTGGAAAAATCAGTGATCATGTTTTTGCGGCACTGTGCTGCCTCTAGACCTCGTGTCAGAAAGTCGCTGTGTAACAAAAACCTGAATTGAGAGACGGTGTTTAAAAGAACATTAGTACAAAGATTTCCTGGTCTGATGAGACAAACAGAAATCTGGAAAATGAATTTAAGACTTTTTATGATCCCAACAAACAAAACCAAAAACCACACTATAAAAAATGACATTCATTTATGGCTTGACAGATTAATGTCTTCAGATTAGTCTCACATAAAGGTGTCATTATCACAGCTTAAAGAGACACTGTGCAGCCTTGTGTTGCTATGAACCTGCTCACTCTTAATTTATCTTGCAGTGTTTAAGGTATAATACTACACAGGAAACAATCCCATGACATCTGGTGCAAAAAGTGAGGAAACTTCAAAACACACCAATATAACTCCGATTTTAAACAATTAAGCAGAAACTCTCACATAGTCACAAACGCAACATACATCCACAAACAACCTAGTCATTAAATTAAGTAACTATACTACACATTATGTTAATTTAATAAACCCATTCAGTTTTTGCTATAGTGTACAATTGAAGACATAATTAAAAACTTTTTACATTCTTAAATTTAAAATTCTAAATTAATGAAAATTGCCAGGAACACTGCGAACTCCAAGCTGGTGACCAGGCCCTGAACATCATCTGGAACAGTGAACACCAGCATTTGATGCATAAACGGTGCAGACACACAAGAGACCACGATCGTGTTCACTTACTCATAGCTGTGTGATCTCTCTATATGTGTCTCCACACTGAAGTATAGCTGCTAAACACCCAGCACGAGGCTTCATGTTTCTAAGTGTGCTGAGGAGATTCACCAGTAAACTGACCCCAAATTCAAACAGGACACGATCAGAGTTAATATTATTTATTTTAAAAGGTAACATATCCCATGTTTAGTAATATCACATGTCAATAATAAAGAATTTATTTAAGATACTCAGGAACTGTTGATTGTGTTAGAACCAACTGCTCAAAAGCATAAAGAATAATTTAATAACTTTAAGTTAGAATAATCTTAGGTGCATGTTCGAAATAATAAATATCTGCAGTTGATCAAGTCAGCAGATGAAGCTCTTAGCTGCCGTTTCAGCTGAAGTTGCTTGTTTTCCAGCAGATAATGTTAAAGCGTTTAATTGAACTTTTTTTTAGATATTACAGGGTGTCACACCCCTTACCCCTTCACCTCTCACACTGAGTGAGCTGACCGCTGTTTCTGGATAACAGGTCTACATCAACCTATGTGGTTCCTCCCTGAAGCGGATGTCACAGAGCAGTGATAAATGGTCAGAGGGGTAGTGATAGGAGGGCAGGCGATCTGGCCCAATTTGCTCTTCTGTGGGAATGTCCAACAGGCAGTCCACACTCAAAGCATCATGGGTATACCAGATATAGTCCAGTGTGCTGCAGCTCTCTCCAGAAGGACGGACCTTCCACGTGGTATAGGGTGGTTCCGTCTGTCCGTCAGAGCTCAGCAGCTTGTATGCAGACCTCAGGCCGAGGGAGGAGGAGCTGAAGCGCCTGTAGACATCCTCTGAGGGCTCCGCGTTAAAGTCCCCGCACACTATTAATGGGACAGTAGCTGATGGCACTTGGTTCCGGCCGCCACTCAGGGATGTTATGCTGCGTAAACTCTGCAGAAGGTCAGCACCCTGCGCACTCCGCAGCCTCTCCCAGCCACTACGAGCTTTCAGGTGGGTGACTGCCACACATAGCTGTTGACCCGTTACCCGGCACTTCAGTGTCTGGACTATGGCAACCTGGTTAGTGGGGAGCATCATGGCCGACAGCCGCAGGTGAGCTGAACCATAAAGGGAGAAACGCAAACGGCGGTAAAACAAAGCACAGCCGTCAGGGCCGTTATTCTGCTCTACATCTAGACAGGGAGACCAGGGTTTTGGAAGGAAGCTGCCATCATAACCTAGACTGGCCATTATTGGCTGGAAAGTATCATAGTAGTGATCCACTTCCTGCAGACATACAATGTCAGGGCGATGCATGAGGATCTCTTCCAGGATCAAATACTTCCTTTCTTGCCAGTTAAGGGCATCCAGTGGACAGCGGACAAAGCCGTCCTTCCCCTCACCAAGAGCTGAAAACAAGGAGAGACAGAAGCATTAGACATTTTACTGATGATGCTAAATAAAACATTAAGGAATCACTACAGTAAGTCTAGTTCACCCTGAAAGAAACAGGAATAAATGACACATTTGCTGTTAACCTTTTACGGTTGCTGCTTGACAAGGCAGTTTAAATTATCTTCAAATAAATACATAAAGTTTCTATATCTGACTTCAGTCCTTATTGATGCACAGTTTTAAGGCTTGTCCACAGATTTCTACCTTGTGCGAGTATATTCCACTGCATGACCCGTATGGAAGGGTTGTGCTTGTGGTGGTGGGGCACCGTGCCCTTAGGATAGACCAAGTCCCGGTGTGGGCGTGCCGGACGCCTCTGCAGAACCTCCTCGCACTCTCTGAGCAATTGGTCTGGGTCTAACTCGGATAGGTCCAGGTCTTGATCGGGGCTCTCCTCTGGGTACAGGTCTGATTGGGTCAAGGGGACACTGTTGAGAGACTGGGCCAACGTACCAAACAACCTGCTGCTGCTGCTACCGCCCATTGGACAAACTGCTAAAGAAGAAACAAAGGACAATATAAAATACTACTAATTTCTGCAAACTAGCTAATACAAGCTGCTGCTCATAAGCAGATCAAGAGTCCCAGGTACATTATCCTAGAATGTTATCTGAATATGATGATTAACTTGTGGTTTACATTGCATGTTTTTGAATCTTTATCTAAGCCATGTGAGCTTCAGAAGAGTGAAGTAAAGACATGCCTTGTAAGTCAAATGTGACATGGTTTCTCCCCCAATGCTACCTGTCAGGAAGGGCAACAGCATAAAAACCGCTGAACTGAGAGACTAGACCTTGACTGCCAACATAAACCAAGACATGGCAACAGGATGGAAGTTACATTATTGTTACAGTAACTTTTTACAGGTTCCAGAACATTTCAATTAAACAGTTCAGTCAGTGCTAAGCAGGAAGAACAAACAGTCCAGCAGCTCAGTACATGCAAAGGTTAGAGGACACACAGAACATTCATGTCATCATGGTAAAATACCCACCTACAATAATCTTCCATTAGCCCTTAAACCAATACTTAAAGCTTAGTCTTTCAGAAGTGCTAGGATTGCTGAATCAGATGGTCTCAGTCAGAGCTGAGAAGATTCAGCTCACGTGGACTGAATATGTGTTACCCAGGGCTTAGATACAGATTAAGAGGAGCATGTGTGCTCAGGAACTTCTACACCTGCACCATAGAAAGCATCCTGATGGGGAACATCTCAACCTGGTTCGGGAACAGCACCATGCAGGACAGGCGGGCTCTACAGGGAGTGGTGCGATCAGCTGAACGCACCATCTGCACTGTGCTCCCTGACCTGCACTCAATCTACAGCAGGCGGTGCTCGACCAAGGCCAGGAAGATCATGGAGGACCTCAGCCACCCCAGCAACGGACTGTTCTCTCTGCTGCGGTCAGGAAAAAGTTTCTGCTCTCTAAAAGCCAACACAGTGAGACTGAGGAGGAGCTTCTTACCACAGGCAATACGCTCTCTCAACCACACCGCTGACCGCTGATCAGGACTGTCACTCCCTGCACACCACACTATGCACATCACATTACACCCATGGTCACACTCATCTGCACACACCCGAGACATTCAAGGATTAACGGTTAGCCAGTTAGCTCGTTGAGAGTGTGATTCTATCTGCCGACAGTTTGATTGAGGTAGTTAGACTATTTTAACTGCCTGTTAATATTTTGTATTTATAACTTTATTCACTCTTTGTATCAGCTACAAACATGTACACGTGTCAACACTGTTGTCACATGATTTCAGTGTCTGACTGAACTGAACGACAATTATGAGTTTTAAGCTGTGAGAATGGATCAAATAGCCACTAAAATAAATCACAGCAAGCATAAATGTCTTACCTACGGCCTCCATGTCTGCTCAAACACCTTCCTCCCTCCTCTTCCCAGACTGTCCACCTCTCTGTCTCTGTCATTCATTCTTATGCTTGTCCATTACTACCCCCCACCCCCACCCCCGCTGTGACTTCATCGGTCTCATCCTCCAGGACGTCTGTCTCACTCTGTCTGAATGATCTGTTCCTTCTTCTCACTCAGGGCGACAGAATGACCTCTACGGAGACTGGAAACACAATAAGCCCGTCTCAGACAACGGAGGAGGGGGGGTACTACTCCATAGTGCTGCCATAGTGAGTATGATTACTAAGGATCGTAAACGGGAAATGAAAAGACAAATGACAGTAAGAGCTGCGTGAGAGGGCATGATGTTCAACAGGTGGAGATTGCACAGGTATTTGGAGTGGATTACACACACGCAAAGGACATGTTCTCTGGTTAACCAAGGACAGAACAGGGAGAGAAACACAATGTGGGCGATTCTTTGTCAGCAGCACATTCACATGGTCAGACATGTTTCTGGTAATTCACTTCCTGCAGCGCTCTACACTGTCAGCTCAAAAAGCTTCTGACTGTGGGACACAAATAAAAGGACAATTGTACTTGCACAGTAGATTGCTGCTAACTGTGGCTTCTCACAATACAACCCTGGTTCACTCTTAGGCAGTATGTGACTGCTGCTGGGGCAGACAGAGACATGTTGGGATTAAGACTCCAGGCCTGTGCTTCAGCTGTTATGATTCTGATTGTTACCACTACCTCATGATGATTCATCATAGTAATCACTCATTGCTGCATGTTGCTGAGCAGGCACAGCTGAGGGTGAGCACCAGGTTATTCTCATAACAGAGGCCTTCCATCATGGATCTCCATTCACCACCACCCAAGTGCAACCGTAGTTAGACAACCTACACTACATATTCTGTCCCTGATACTGTCACCAAAACTATCAGACATGCTATCAGACATCTCGCAGTACACCTTATACACACACATGCACACAGACAAAAACCCTGTGTTACCTTCTTAATGTAAAGCCTGTTACCAAAGGCGAGCGACGTGTCCTGATACAACAAGGACAATGTCGGCATTCTAACATGACGTTCCAGTACATTTTCACCATCTCAGTTTACCTGGTTAGTATGGCGGAGAAATGCTGGAGATAATAGGAATATTATGCATTCACTTGTAAACCCAACTGTGAAGGTACAATAAAGTGCAAAGAA
This sequence comes from Microctenopoma steveboyesi, assembly GCA_032359275.1. NCBI lineage: Eukaryota > Metazoa > Chordata > Actinopteri > Anabantiformes > Anabantidae > Microctenopoma > Microctenopoma steveboyesi. The sequence continues at coordinate 898,727 of JAUMHF010000002.1, read as the reverse complement.
AAATCTCTGAATTAACGCTGCTGCTAGCAAAAAATGTTTTATGTTACATCTAATAAACAACATATTAGCAGATCAAATAGTCTTCTGCATTACTTCACTCTGACACTATTGGTGAAAAAGTGAATATCAGAAGCTCTACAGACATGGGGTGTGTTGAAGGGAGAGTTAGCAGAGAGTTCCATCTTGGTTCAGAGTTCTTAGACAAACAGAATCATTAACAGATACTCACATGGGCCAAAATGGATGGACACACACACAAAAACACAACCTTCAGTCTGTCAAAAGATTGTCCCCCTAACTTTCTTCCTTTGCTCTGTGGTGCCTGTTGTCCTGTCAGGTACTCCTTCTCAGAAATGGACAGAGTGGCAGAAGACAGTCTGGAGGGTGTGGGTACAGAGGGACAGTGTCAGCCCAATGAATCCTGCAGTGGCAGCAAAATGAAGGAGGTCACTGACTGGCCCATTCAAGAATGCCTCTCATGCTCGCACATAAACACATACTGTGAGGAAATGAGAATTCAGGGAGGAATCTGAGGAAACTGGAATGTCAGTCAACAATGACCTGTCAGACAGTTCAGTGCACACCATGTCCCCGGATCACATTCAGACTATGTATATGTGGGACATTTTATATAAAATCTTTTTCTGCTAATGGTGAAGTATATGTCTCAAGGTTGTTTTAGCTAATTTGGCATTTTGTGCTACGCTGACATTGTGTGCTGTCAGAGGTTCACGTCATTACCACCTTGAGTCACATGGTGGCCACATTGAAAAGCTGCCAAGAAACTGCTAATTCCATGCTGTGTACTTGTTTTGGTGTTGAGATACTAGATAGTTGTGGTCTTGCCAGCTCATTGTGTAAAATAATTGATACTGTGCATCATAAAGAACATTGTTATCTGCTAATATTTTTAGTGAATGGCATCCTGTCGAGTAGACGCCATGAAAAGTCCGGTGCCGTGCTGTTGACAGTGGGGATATAGCAGGAAAGAAGATGGGGGTTCACATCCAGGTGTTCCGTGGCTCTGAGGTTGATGAATCACTGTAAAGGCTTGCTGACACACTATGCCCATCCTGCTCCAACATGTCTAAATGTCTGCTGGGACACTCGCTCTGCTTGTGAAGTTCCTCAACACAGCATGTCAGGCTGAGTGGGCTTCAAAATAACCCACAATTAGACAGACCTCTACTTTTAACAGTATTTTCAATGAATTATAACAGACACTGATTTGAACCATGTACACACTTTTGGCCCAGGTCTTTTCCTGCTGACTGGTCACCAAGAGTGTTCAACATTGACAAAATACTATATCACAATATTTTTTGCAATTTTTCCAATATGATAATTTGGCAATATTTTAATAACCGTCTTAAAAACTGTCTGTTCACTCTGTAATTGGACATTTACTGTAGTTAAATAATACTAAATTAGTTGAATTTGTTAAACGCTTTCAGAAAAACTGGAAATTATATAAAACCTGAAGAACGGGTAGAATGGATACACGTCAGCATATGAAATGAATGAATACTATCCAAATTCCAGCGAGTTTTTTCAGAACATTAATTAACATTCATAAATCACTATAGTTTAGTTTAAAGCTTCTAGAATCATTTACTGTGAGTTTGTAAAAGGATCCATATAAAACATCCCCACACTGAGTATGCCTGTGCGCATTTCTTTAGGTGACACAACATTGCTTACTTAATTATTCATGATTAGTTAGGATCAGACAGAACAATAAGTTATATCTTATAGGTATGTCTGCACATTTACATTTGCTCAATAACCAAAGCAAATGTCCAGAAACAAATTTCATTAATAAGAGAAATAGAAAGAAATAGAAAGTGTCCATCCAGACTGTTTCAGTCCAGAACGCCAATGCTGCTCTGACTGGTTTCACTTTAGATTTTGTCATTTCACAACCCAATAATATTTCTATAAAAATCATCAGAGTTTCCATTATTTCTTATAGGGAAGTTTGCTTTGATATACTTTGTTGGAATAATTGTATTGGAATAAATGATGGTCACATCGTGACCATTTGTTGCTGTGATTGTTTATGGCTCAGCGCTTAAGGCAGAGGGCTGGGATGCAGGAATAGTGGGATCGATTCCCAGCTGTGTCACCCAGCCCACCCAGCCCATCCCCAATGTCTGAGCAAGACACCCAGCACTAGCTACCTGAGCGCTGCCTGTGGCTGCTCACTGCTCCCCCCAAGGGAGGATGGGTCAAATGCAGAGAATAAATTTTGCTGTAATATATAATAATAATATAATAAAGTGGATTCTTTGTTTATTTGTTTATCAGGTGTTTTGGAATGCAAGGGCTGCTCCGGAGGACTTTTTATGACTCTGTGGTGGCATCAGCCATCTTTTATGGTGTGGTCTGCTGGGGCAGCAGCATCTCTGCTGGGGACAGGAAGAGACTGAAAAGGCTGATCTGGAAAGCCAGCTCTGTTGTAGGATTTCCTCTGGACCCAGTGTAGGCTGTGGCTGACAGCCACAGGAAAATAACTACCGAGCTGTCATCCCTGTTGGATAACATCTCCCATCCAATGCATGAGACTCTGGCAGCACTGAGCAGTTCCTTCAGTGGCAGGCTACTGCATCTACGTTGTGGGAAGGAGAGACTCAGAAGGTCTTTCCTTCCAGCTGCTGTCAGAACAGCAACAAAGATGTTGCAGCTGATCACACACATGCACATACACATCTGCCCCACATACACATACCGTGCACAACAGTGATCTATCAATATTCAATAAAGGGCAATATAACCTAAGTGAAATTTCACAAAGCTGCTGTACTGTAATGCTGAGTACTGTACTAAATTTCTTTTTTTTTTTATTCTATTGTGTTCTATTAACTTTTTGCTGCTTATCTTGTACTGTCCACTTTCTGTCGCAACAACTGAAATTTCCCAAGTGTGGGACTAATAAAGGATTATCTTATCTTATCTTATCTTATTTCAGTTTATTCAAAGTAACCAGGAACATCCTGTACACTGGTCGGACTGTTCTCCTCAGAGATCTACGAGTCTATTTCACTTCTAGATAAGTGTAGCATTAATGACATGAGACGAGAAGTGCGATGTCATGGTATAGTGACAAGAGTTAAGAAACTGAATGTACTGGAACAGATTACTAGACAGAGACACTAAACTATATGAAAGGCCATCATGTGTCATGGTTTATAAAAAGTAAATATATGGCTAAAAAATGATCAATGTATTGACAGGTAAACATTCAACTTTAAAATAGGTTATTTTTTCATAGATTAAAAGAAAAGAAAGAAATGCACTGACAAAGTTCTGTGTATTAAGTAAATTGACTGTGGAAGTCAGTTTATCAAAATATAACACATGTAGTCAGTGAAAATAAATCCCTAGACTAACTAATTACAAAAAAGAAATGTTAGTTACAGCCATACTTCGGTATATAAAAAACACACAAAATATAGAAAATAATAAAGAAAATACCATTATTTGAATTAAATAGGTATGCACTACTTCAATGTTTATTAGTTTACTGTTAGTAATTATTTACTTTACTCAGTTTGTCACTGCATCAACTCACTAATTCAGCTTCTTCTGTAGAGTGATTCTAAAAGTAATGTTAGATATATGACAATAATATATATGACAAAAAAGAATATTTTCAACCATTTTTCAGACAAATATCATAAGCACTTCGTATACCGAATTGAATGTGATATTTTAGCTGTACTTCATTCTGTAAACTACTGGAAGCCTTTGTATCATCAGAGCCATCACACGTAAGGTACCGGCAGAGGTCGGTGATTAAATTCAAAGTAGTTTGGTGGAACGTGTGTAGTGTCACACTGAGCAGCGTTAGCTCCGTGTCCTACCTGCTGTTGCTCCGGTGACGGATGCTCCACTCCGCTTCATCGCTTTGACACCCGCTCCTCCGCTCACGCTGGGGCCACCGTGGCGAGGTCCGGACGGAACTGACCGAGTTCCCGGTAACAACACTCTGCTGGATGTCGATCGCGCCCGCGGTGACACGCACAGCTGGCTCAGTAAGACTGAACAGCGACGAGCTGGTTTCATTGTTGACTGCGTTGAGGCCGACAGAGGAAAATGTTCCGGGCAGTCACCTGTACCGATGAAACCGAGCCATTTGTTCAACGAGGTTTGACAGAACACGTATTCCTGAAGCGAACAGAAAAACCGGCAAAAGTTACATCATTATTTTCTTGTGAATCACGGAACACCGGCTTTTGGGGGTATAACCTAATGGTCTAGTCCGTAAAGTCTTCATGTGTCGAAAGAATACATGAACTAGATTTAACTTTCTTTTAGTAAAGTGAATACAATTGGTTGATAATGTATCCAGCAGTTTTCGCTTCCTTCGCAAACACACGAAGCTCCAGAATTAAATAAACACGATTCCGTTACTCCCCCTCATCCCACCATTGGTTCGAGCCTCTAGTATCTTAAGGGGAGGAAAACAGCAAAGGCAGGGTGTTAACTTCCCATAAAAAAGCCAATCAGCGTTCGGTGCGCTTGGACTTGATGACGACTTAATTCTGACATTGACGTCGACAGCAAGCCGCTCACGCCTGCTTCCTCTGCCATCCACGCACAGTGTTTGTTCTATGTTTTAACATTACCTGAAAAGCAGGCCACTAGAACAACAGCCAACGTTGCAAATACCTGTCAGTCTTATATATTTATCTATTTTTATTTTATTTTACAGATTTTATTTAGAGATAGAGTGTCAGATTTCACTAATTAATATTACAAATAGTAAAACCTATAGAGGTCTCCCTGTCCTGTAACTTTCTTCTCCTTAATTCAGACAAGACTGGAGTTATTCTATGTGGTCCCCAAGGAGAGGCAAGCTATCTGATGTTTGTTTCTAGTTTCTAGAAGTGATATTTGTCACTTGTAGAATTTGCAATTCACTGTTAATAGGACACACAAAGAATTCATTAAAAAGTCTCCAGAATGCTTTTCTTCTCGTTAGTGGCTTCCTGTTAAATCTAGAATAGTTTAATTATAAAGCGCTTAATGATCGTATTTTAAAGACCTGATAGAACCTTATTATCCCAGCAGAGCACTTCGCTCTCAGAGTGCTGGTCTACTTGTGGTTCCTAGAGTTTCCAAATGTAGACTGGGAGGCAGAGCCTTCAGCTATTAAGCTCCGCTCATGTGGAACCAGCTTCCAGTTAAAGTTCAGGAGGCAGACACCCTCGCTACATTTAAGGTTAGACTTAAAACCTTCCTTTTTGATAAACCTTATAGTTAGAGATGAATCAGGTAACTTTGAACCATCTCTTAGTTACGCTGCTACAGATTTAGTCTGCTGGGCGATATTCCTGACACACTGAGCTATTCTCCACTTTTCTCTATCTGTCCACTGGAATGACATCATTGCATGTTGTTAACTGTTTGCCCTTTCTTTCCCCTAGTTGTCATTCACCTCTGTGTCTTTCTGCAGGTGTCTTGACCTGGGAGTTGTGGAATTTCGCTTTGTAGCTGCTGCTCCTTGTTGTTGATAGGATCTCTATTACCTGCTGTTCTTTTCTCTCTCCTCTGTCCACTAACCCCAACCAGTCGAGACAGATGGCCACCCACCCTGAGCCTGGTTCTCCTCTCCACTTTCGCCTAGTGGTTGTTCAAGGTTTGGGTTTTCTACATAGTTCTGTTCTTGTGTATTTTTGCAAGGTTCTAAACCTTGCTATGTAAAATGTATTGAGATTATCGTTTTTTTATGATTTGGCGCTATACAAATAAAGATTAATTAAATTATCACACAGGGAAATCACACACAAAAATGTGCCAAAAATACCTTTAGTTATAAAACCCATTACATAACTATGTGAAAGCTCAGTATGATAGAGGACAGTGTCTGTGCAAGTTATTAATTAACTTCAGTGACATAACAGTAAATAGTAAGTCAATAGTAAAAGTTTAATGAATGTCTACTTCACCAAGGGTTCACTGTCTTTTCCCTCCTGTCTCTCTGACCATCTGATGGTTGTGTAAACTAAAAGCATACTGTGGATGCCCAGTTAGATAGACTGATCCCCAAGTTTCAGTGATAATACAAGATATTAGTAATAATAAATAATAAAAGATTAACAAAGAAAAACAAGGATTGATAGAGGAAATAATACACATAATAACAGAAATGAGGACAGGTTGTACATACATTGCAGGAATTGAGGGTCAGATGCGTAGTAACTGGAAATAGATGGAACATAAACAGATTGCTGGAGCAGAGTCATAATGAAGTTATTCTACAGAGTGATGTCAGTAAGGACTTTTGTACATTGCCTAATCCTAGCAAAGCTGAAGAATTCTACAACTTAAGCTGCTCTGCTTTTTGTTTATTTATTAGGTTACCCATACCCCATTGCCTCCTATTCATTTTTAATGGCAGGCACCAATAATAATACTATATTATAATTGATGGGGTAACATAGGCTAAACATTTTCATACTACAGCTATACCCCTGCTCATTTTCCTGGCTACATTTTCAATATGTTGAGACCAAGAGAGGTGATCTTTAATAATGACCCCTAATAATTGAATATGACTTGTTCTAGTATTGTGCCTGTTATAGAAAGACAAAGTTGTGAACTGTCAACTAACCGTGCTCAGTTCCCAACTAACATTGTCTTTGATTTGGAGGCGTTTAGAATCACGTTATTTTACATATCCAGTTAAGCACGATCTGCAAATCCTGTGCTTCTCAGAACATTTTTTAGCTGAATCAGATATTGTTGAATTATCCACATACGCCACTACTGAGAATCTAGCCATGACCAAGGGCAAGTCACTTGTGAAGAATAAAAAAATAATAATGGACCAGACAAAGTTCCACAGTCCCACAGTCTATTTTACAGTCATTAGAAAAACAACCATTTGCCTTCTATTAGTCAAGTAACTTTTAATCCAATGTGTAGCATCAGATGAAACCCATAACATTTTAATATTTCAATTAATAAATCATTATCAAATTGCATCACTAAAGTTGATTAGATCTACTACTACTATCCAATAAATGAGTGCTGTATTTGTAGGGTGACCCAGTTTATAGACATGCTGACATTTAGTAAATAAATTGTTCTTTGAACAGGAAGTACTGGGTCTACTATTAGCACTATTAAAACAGCTGTCTTATCTTTTGAAATTGGAATAATTTTTTTATTCTTTCCATTGTAAAATTGGCCACTCATAAAACTTCTTTCCCGTCATATTATCGGACGAAGAGTCATCAGGTAAAGAACTTGAAAAGCCTTCCAGCATCTCCACATTAATGGATTCAAACTTAGACAAGCTCTTCTTATCCTTCATCAATCCATTCAGTATGAGATTTTGTGATAAGATAGGATCACCTCGACTCATGTGGGATTTTAAATTAGATGAAATTTTGATGTTATAGTAAATATTAAAATCATTTGCGATGTCCTTGGCTTTAGTTATAAATCCTTGATCAAATTTAAAATAGGAAACTGATTAAAAGGTCAAATGATGTTCTATTATGTTATTTAAAATGGTCCGCAACTTTTAACTGTTCTTATTTGCCTCTTTGAGTTTTGATTGATTGTTTACACAGTTCACAAACTGCCCCGGTAGAATCAAAAATACACATCTACTACAACTACAACTAAAAATATAGCAAGTTGATTCATCTATAGTCTGAAAATGACCTGATGTTGGATCAGTAACACCATGACTTGATTAGTTGTTGGAAAAAACAACATTTAAGGGCTTTTCGCTGCTGTCAAACACTGATTTGCGTCAAAAATTACCTGAACTGATAAAAAATCACCCAAAAAGTAAACTGCTCACACTTAAAAAATATAAAAAATACAAAGAAGCTTTCCTATACATAGAAAGTTTCTAGACCTGTTTAAAGTTGAATTTATGTTTCTACGATGAAGTATGAGGATACACTGATGAGGTGATGATAAAAAGAGAAAAGATGATGAAAAGTTGAACGATGACACCCATAGGAAACCATTTAAAAACGAATTAAAAACAGTGAATATGAAACATATAAAAGATGTCATGGGGTGAAATAATAATAATAAAGAAAAAAAGAGGATAACATAGTTTCAATAACATACAATAAAAAGATTTTATAGCTTGACAAACATGAACAAACAAGACGAACAGTGGTCTATACAGTGGAAAATTCAAATAGTTACATTTACAGGAATTTATACCTGGAAGGGCATACATGACCAATTTAACACCAACCAACCACACCCCAATAAGTATTTGAACTCCTACCAACCATTAGGAGTTCTGGCTCCCACAAAGTGTTTAGAAACTCATACTCTATTAGTCACCCTCATTAAAGACACCTGTCTTAACTAGAGACCTGTCCACAAAATCATTCAAGCAAGCAGACTTCAAACTAACCTAAAATGGGTCATGAATGGGTCCAGTGCTGCATCTGTCTGGTTTGGTCTTGTGTCTGGTTTGATCCCTGGTACGTCTTTGAGTGTGTGTTTTGGTTTTCTTTGTCTCTTGTTGTCCCTGTGTATTTGCCTTTTCTCCTCCGGGTCTTTTCCCACTTTCTGTTTTGAGTTCTGAGTGTTTAGACCATAGTTTATTTAAGCACAGTATTATCAGTTAGTGTATGTTTGTAGCCCTGTCACTGTTTTGATGTCTATGTAGAGTATTCACATTTAGTGCTTGCTTGCGTAGTCTTAGCTTTTAGTTTAGTTTTTGGTATAATCCTCAGTTTTTGGCCTCCCTTGGGAGTGATTTTCAGTTTTGCTTTTTCTCAGTTCCTTTTTTGTTACGGTGTTCATTCAGTTTGTGCCATTAAAAAACTCTTGAATTTAGTTTGTGTCAAAGAGTGCTCTTGGATCCCTACACAAAACCCTAACAGAACCTTAATCCAATAGAAAACCTCATAGAAAACTTGCACAGAGACAGCCTTAAAACCTTAGTGATTTAGAGATGATCTGCAAAGAGGAGTGGACCAAAGTCTCCTAAAATGTGCGCAAACTTGGTCATCAAGTCAAAAACGTTTGACCTCCTGTGCTTGTAAAGGGTTTTGCCACTATGTAATTAAAAAAAAGTATCTTTTTTTTTAGAGGGTTCAAATACTTATTTTACTCTATGAAATGCAAATCAGTTTCTATCTTTTATTTAAAGTTATTTTTTTCAATTTTCCTTTTGAGAGACAGAGCTATATATATAAAAATTACGTCAAGATTGGGTCCTCTACCAGAGGAGCTTGAGGGTCCTGGCGAATCTTAGCTGTTCCTAGGATTGCACTCTTCTGGACAGAGATCTCAGATGTTGTTCCAGGGATCATTTAAAGCCACTCTACCAGTTTGGGCACCACTGCCCCGAGGGGGCCACTGTGACCACTGTTACCTTCACTTTCCACACCTTTTCCAGCTCTTCTCTCAGCCCTTGGTATCTCTCAAGCTTCTCATGTTTCTCCTTCCTGATGATACAACCGCTTAGGATTGCTACATCTATCACTACAGCCTTCTTCCTCGGCTATGTCTCTCCTCTGCCACCCCTACTATGTCCGGTTGGTTAGCCATTACCAGTTTGTCAGTCTGTATTTGGAAATCCCACAGGATTTTAGCCATATCAATCTCAACCACCTTTGGAGGTGTCTCCCATCTTGACCTTGGGACTTCCAGCCCATACTTGGCAGATGTTCTTGTTCACTATGCCAGCTACTTGGTTATGGTGTTCCATGTACACCCTGTCTGCTAGCATCTTACACCCTGCTGTTATGTGCTGGACTTTTTCGGGGTCATCTTTGCACAGCCTGCACCTGGGTTCCTGCCTGGTGTGGTAGACTCCAGCCTCTATTGATCTTGTACTTAGAGCTTGTTCCTGTGTTGCCATGATTAATGCCTCTGTGCTGTCTTTCAGTCCAGCTTTGTCCAGCCACTGGTAGGATTTTTCGATGCCAGCCACTCCCTCTATCTGCTGGTTGTACATGCTGTGCAGGGGTTTGTCTTTCCACGATGTGTTCCTATTAACTGTGATGGATTAGACAGAAGATTAAAAGTGTTAAAAGTGTTAAAAAAAATCAACAAATTGTGCTTATACACATATAAAGATTAAAGAGGTGGCCGCATATTCGGACTTCGATTTTTTGGTACTACAGTCATCCTACTCTTGTCTAGGCACTAGGTGGCACTGACGCTCCATGCTGAAACCTAAAGTTACACTGAGCTGTTCTGTATCATCAGCCTTACTGTAAGAGGACCATGGAATGTTCTTTTGTTTTTCAAGAAATGTAATGTAATCTCCCCTGCATCACATTATAGCATTTTTCATTTGTATTTATTTAGTAAATTCTGCACTTTCCACTGTGAATGTTCAGGTTCTGATTCAAAGCTGAAAGAGGCCAGAGGAGACAGGGAGGTGAATTACTATCCCGTGTGATTAAAGACCAGGAGGAGACAAATCAAAGCCTTAAAGCCCTCTCCAGATGACATTAATATCAAATGGTAATTTTATTTGCCTATGCAATGAGTCATTTCTGACACTGTGAGCTTTAATAATCTCTCCTGGGTACTCCAGGGTCATGTCATCTAGCATGATGCAAAGAAACCAAATTTTGAGACACTTCCTCCCTGTTAGGAAGAGAAGCTTCTTTAATTGCTTGTGGTTATGTAGCAGTGGTATAATCCAGATGCTGAGTGCTTTAAGTGTGGGAAATGCCAGATGCGAAGCTGTTTACAACCAAGGGCTCATAGCGCGAGCTACATGCAGCTTTTAGTTTCAGGCGAGATTACGTGTTTGAGTTGAACATCCTGGGTGTATTGAAGGACAGCAGATAAGTCTGTAATGCTGCAGGAGGTTTGAGAAGTTTCTGTGCAGGATTTGGAACACACTGTAAATGAGTTCAAGTCAGGGGTGGATCTACAAGGAAGTAAGAGGGAGCAACTGCCCCCCTGCTGTAGACCTTTGCCCCTCCAGCTGCCCACCTAACATTTATTTTATTATAATCTTTTTTCTCATTTATACCTAAAAATGTTTTTCTTTTTCCTTGCAAAAATAATGATACATTAAGTTGTTATAAAATGTATTATATCCTGTTGACTCAATTTACATGTAGGGGATTTTCACATACTTCACTGGTCCAATATGAGCCACTGGTCCAAGCAAAGGGCTGACTATGAAAACCACTGAGTCTTATTCTCTACAGTTGTGTGACTCATAATATGTTTAGAGAAAGTCTGTCCAAGAATATTTCTGTTAGTGGTGTGTAAGAACCATTTGACGTGCAGCATTCAGTAAGTTTCTACTTTTACTTTTTATCTTTTTACTTATTTATTTTTTATAGTTTTAGTCTGTTTTTTACAGTTGCTTTAAAGTGTGATTGTGAACTGGACCATGTTGTCTAATTTTTGAATAGATTATAAGTGACCAACCTGTATTACATGTTTGTTCTTACATGTGCAGCGTTCAGTAACTTTGCAGTTTGTAGCTGTTGTAGCTTTACTAACTGCTTAACAAGGACAGTGTCACTGTTGATGGCAGCTGATTGTTTAAGAAAGGACTAAACCAGTTTTCTGAAAGTAAGAGTGAAGTGTAACAGCATTCATGTGCACATACTCCCCAAACTAAAATTTTGCATTGATTCCTGTCTGGTTTCTCTGAGGATGTCACAGTTCTGCACAATCTCTCTTTGTTTTTGTCTTCTTTTCATTTTTCTGTCATCTGTTCCACTCTCCTCCTGATCACTCCCCCTTTCATTCACGTACTCGGTTCTGTCTATCCACCTGCCAAACCTATGTTTTCAATCACGTGCTCACTTCGCTCCCTGCACTACCCACACCTGTCTTCAGTTTGCAATTAGTTACGTCCCTTTATATTTCTCCCTCTCACTCTCACTCACTGCTGGATTATTTGTTGTCCTCACGCCAGTCTGCCTCTGTCAGTTCACTGTTGTTACCGTCCAATGTATGCCATCTGTTCTGCACTCCATCCCATCCTGTTACCCTTTGAGCCTGCCATGTCTTTGTGTTGTCTTTCACCCTGCAATCCCCTTGTTCGGGTTATTCTGGTTCCTTATCTCATCTGGGTTTCTTGTGTCTGATTCTTTTAGTTTTGCTGCCATATTCAGGAAGTAATTGGTTCAGTTCACTTGTGTCTTTATCTCTGATGTCACTTCCGTTAAATGTGTAGCTCAGTTAAGTGTTGTTCTTATAGTTTGTTTGCCTGCGTAGTTATTCCCCGTTTAATTTATATCCAGCTCCAGTGTTTTTGCTCCTTAGGTTAGTCCTCTTTAGATCCCTGTGTTCTATTTCTACTTTATGTTAGTATAAGAGTTATTATTTTATGTTTGTCATTTGCTTAATCCTCTGCGTTTGTTGTTATCTCTTTCTGGGTTAGTTTCACCTGCCCTTTAGTTTTATCTGTTCCAGTCACTTACTGTGGAGTGTTTTTGAATTATGTTGTGTTTGTATGTTTCTCTTTGTTTTTTTCTGTGCTATTCTGCACATTTCCACGGTTCCTGGTGATTTTTCTTCTCATTCTGAAGCTGCACCCCAGTAATTACAGAAACAATCTGTAAACAATTACTATCAGAGTGTGATTCAGGGGAACCATCATTTTCACAGGTGTTGTGTGATGCCAGTGTCCTATGAATAAGTTCAGCATTCAGAAATTAGTGTGTAACATTTCTGCATCTCAGAAGGTAAAAAATTAGATAAATGTCCACCTGATAAGAAATAAGCCCTAAATGTTCCTGCCCTCCAGCTTATGAAACAGACAGAGAAAGGGCAGTCAGCAGGACTGAGCAATCGATGCCACCTCCACCTCACAGACCTGAGTGCTATTGATTTCTTCTCTACGTGAAGAGGAGGTGTTGATGGACCAAAAGGTGCTGCCTAAGGGAGCGGAAAAATTGAAAAGAGAGAAAAATGTTTTTTTACTGCACTAGGGAACAAATGGAAGCAGAAGCATGTGTTTAGTTGATGGAGTTCTACTGTGATCTAATAATACATATTAAAGAGAACATGTGTGAGCAGGAGACTGGTTCGAGGTTTCTCGCATCTGATTCAAACTAACATGAACAGAGTTTGCAAAGATGATGTGAAATTTCTCTTTGTTCTTTTTACATTTACTTTTTTCTGAAGACCTGCTGTGACTCCATGTCTCAGTGATAGACCCATTCTTTCAGGTTCTGATAGGGTTTTATAATTGCTGCGTATTTTCTGCTTGACATCTCTAGGAGAAGGCTGAGCTTTCTAAGGGGGATGAACTCGCATGCTGTTCCACTTTGTCTATTTCTTTTTACTCCTTCTTGCCCTTGTTGTTTCCTTTCCTCCCCTGATAGGTCACCTGTTTATTGCTGTGCACGACTGGCTGTTCACCCCAGTGTGCTGCTGGTGCTATAGGTGCCAGGCATCTTAATGTGTCATTTTATTCAGCTCCTTCTGGTAATTTGAATGATAGCACTCTGTCCTTCCACCCACAGCAGCTGATGCAGAAGCCAGTACGGGCCAGCAGGAGCAAAACAAGCCTAAATCAATGTCTAGAGTAGATTAGCTTTGAAGATACATTTTAAGCTGGTGGATGTGTGTGTATATACATATGTGTGTGTGTGTGTGTGTGTGTGTGTGTGT
>JAUMHF010000002.1:837806-863834 GCA_032359275.1 Microctenopoma steveboyesi | reverse complement strand
TTGGCAAATTAGACATCTTTGTTACTTAAACATTCTATTGTTCTTCTGTTTTGACTTGTTTCTTAATTTATTGTGTTTTTGATTTAGTGTGTTCCTCTTCTTTCTTTATATTTCTTTACATTTCAGAGGTCGCTGTCAGTCATACAAGCATTTCACTGCATATTGTACTGTGGATGATTGTGCACGTGACAAATAAAATCTGAATCTGAATCTGAATCTGAGCTTCTCTGCATACTATACTTGATACTGTTGCCCCTTTGAAAAAGAAGGTAGTTAATCAGAAGAGGTTTGCTTCATGGTACAACTCACAAATCCGTATAAATCTCTGTATAAATTGATATAATGTGTAAGGTCTTAAAACTTACACTGTAAAGTGCCTTGAGATAACTTATGTTGTGAATTGGCGCTATATAAATAAAGTTTAATTGAATTAAACTTATAGCAGCCTGAACTAAGAAATGGTTCAGAGTCACCTGATCCATCTATAACTAAAAGTTTTATCAAAAAGGAAAGTTTTGAGTCTAATCTTAAAGGTTAGAAAAGGTATATGAGGACAAATCTTAAAAGTAGATAAGTCATGACTGAGCTGGTCGTTTTATATATATATATAACATGTCTGATGGGAATTCACAGCATCTCAGTTTATGACCTACAATAAGTAGGTCGGAGTTTCTGAGAAACTATTAGAACTCGAACTACTAGAGCTCTCGGCCATGATGGAGATGGCTACAGCGCCTCCTTTATTTCTGAGCTGAGCTTATTTCTGGGCGCAGAGCGGAGTCGGCGGCTTCTCCTCCACCCAGCTGACAAGAGGAATGAAGGAATGAGTGAGCGAGGCACTAGACAGCCCCCGATGTCCCGCCCTGTAGCGCCTTATACTTCACAGTGATTGGTTCATTCAGCCCCCCGCACACAACAAGTGTCATATCAACCTTGCGGGCCGCACTAACATTAATCTTTTGTATTAAGACGGGGACCGCAAATTATCATCCTGGGGGCCACAGTCAGCCCGCGGGCCGCGAGTCTGAGACCCCTGCTCTAATGAATAAAATACTAGTACTTAAGCAGAATCAGCAACAGTTGGTGTGCACCACTCTGAGTAATTTAATCTATCTAATTATGTAAAAGCTTTTCATTGGGTGGATAAGAAGCCCATTCTTAGAGCATCAGTACCATCTAGTGACTGACAACCTGCATTACACACTAATTTCTGAATCCCACAGAGATCCATTCAAATAATAACACTGGGATTAGTAGCAGATCCAATGTTGTGATCCTTAATGTGTGGGATCCTGAAGGGTTTTTAAAATGTTCTCTACATCTTTGTCACAAACTCACAAAGACACCTCTAATAAGTTGATGTTTAGCAGATAGGTTATAATGTTTACCAAGGTCACCGCCTTTATTTGGCAAATTAGCATGCAAGCATTTGGTAAACATCCGTGAACACAAAATTCAGTTAAGACTGAGGTCAGTTCAATAGGTATCCAGGTATTCAGTCAAATATCAAAGTATTAGACAACTTAATATATGTCTTAGAATTTATTAAGCAGAAGTGCTCCACTGATTGGCATTGCTATTACTACAGCAGCTTAAAGCCCCCCTAAACGGAAATTATATTGTGAATCCAATGTTGCTCAAATTGCAGCAAACAAACCATTACTGTAGAAGAAAAACATGCAGAGGAGAATTAACCTGTTGAACCCGCTTCCTGTTACAAAGTCATTCTAAAAACATGCTTATTGTAGACCAATATATGCAAACTGCACATCTGCCTAAAGGGAAAAAACACATCTAAACGACGAAAACATCGTTTTCCACACCAACAACACCCTATAACAACAACACACCGCTAAACCAAATGATCAGAAAAAGAGGCTAATATGATAATGAGCTACACACCACGCAAAACACACAACAGCAACAATGCTTTATGATCGT
The DNA here is from genome assembly GCA_032359275.1 of Microctenopoma steveboyesi. NCBI lineage: Eukaryota > Metazoa > Chordata > Actinopteri > Anabantiformes > Anabantidae > Microctenopoma > Microctenopoma steveboyesi. Next base: position 861,893 of record JAUMHF010000002.1, on the reverse strand, counting down.
ATCCACAGAAGCAGCAGTTCAAAGCCAAGACTCTCACCTTTCTAACAATATAAGAACCATTATTCTAGGTGCAAAACTCACGAAGCCTACAGCAAACAAAGAACAAAGAAAAAACTAATTTCATAAAAACAAAAGCATAAATTCAGTCTTACCTTTGCTGGTTTATGGTCATAATCCATTTTATAGTTAAAAAAACCTTGGCTTGTGTAATCCATTTCCCGACGTAACACTGACTAACTGTTTTTAGCTTTCTTTGTCTCCTGTAGACTGTTTAGAAACCTCAGACACCACGGCACTGCATTCCATTGTTTTGTGCTGTTTACTTAGTGTGCTTTGTGAATACCACCGTTGTACATTCAAACTCAAAACCAATCAATTCTGTTGGCTGAGAGGTTTCCAAAGACATCTGAACCATTGAAATTGGCCAATGGGATCCTGAGATACAGTCGCGCATATCGTTCCATTATTCACAGCATTGATACGGACCTTTACGCACAGAGTGCAGGGCGCACAGAGAGGGGGAGGCATGCAGAGCGAGTCCACCTGGAACGGCCACATAATCTGTGTTCAGCCTGTACAGCTGCTGTGCGTTTGTTCTTCTCAGAAACTCCGACCTACTTATTGTAGGCGCGTCGCGAGTGAAACTGAAACTTAACAGTAAGTGCGTTTACATGACGCTTGAGAAATTCGGATAACTGTCGTTACCCGTTAACGATCTGACTGACTCCAAGTGGAATCACATATTACAGAGCCCCAAAGATGTCTCTTTCAAAGCCTGCAAAGATAAATATAATACATACATAATAATAAATAATAAAAATAATTAGTTTTCTCTAGTTAGCCAGTCAGTCAATATGTGCTTTCTTCAGTCGTCTGTATCTCCTGTATGATCACTATTATTATTTTATTTATTTATTACTGATTGATTTTTTTTTCATTTTCTAATGTATTTATTTAATTAATTATTTTGTGTTAAAAATAAAGATATTCGAGAACTTTGGAATGTTTTATCAGCGCTTTACTTGTGGAAATCCTGATGCGGCCCAGCCTCACCCAGACTCCGCATCCAACGGCCCCCAGGTAAACTGAATTTGAGACCCCTGATCTACACCAATTTGGAGCTGGTAGGCAAACTGGAGGGGGTCGAGCAATGAATTGAATGGAGGATGGAGGGATTCCAGGACCAGTCTCTCAAAGCCGTTCCTGTGACGTTCACATAGGACAGAAGGACAAGGTTTTTTATTGAGGACCAGGCATGATTTTTTCCATGCAAGAGGAACTTTCTCCAAACACAGGCTGAGGTTAAAGAATCTGGGGGGGCACAGGCTTTCAGCACCCTAGGGCTGACTCCGTCTGGTCCTGCAGCCTTTGTGGGGTGAAGCCTGTTCAGCTCAGCTGAACTAATGAGAAGGTCCTCTGGGTGGTTCCTTATGAGTAGGGGCAAATATCCCTGTTGTGAAACTGAGGCGGGGGTTCTGAGTCCCAATGTGAAATCTATTAAGGAAATTATTAAATTCATTGGCCATACAGTCCCCTAAGTCCCCTGGTTGCTGGTCTTATAGCCAGTGATGGTCCTCATGCCCCTCCACACCGCCCTGGTGTTCTGCTTGTTGCTGGAGGCCCTCCCTGTAGGCCCCCTTCCCCTCCCAGACAGATAATTCTGAACCCTCTTCACTGCCTCCCTGTCACAGGACCTGAATGCCTTCTTCTTCAGGATAGATTTTATATCTTTGATGAGCAAGAGCTTGTTGGGGAAGCAGTGAATGATTTTTGTGGGTACATGGGTGTCCACACAAAAATTAATGTAATCTTTGATGCAAACTGTCAGTCCATTAATATCCTCACCATAAGGCTCGCAGAGAGTCTTCCAGTCTGTAACTTCCTGCAGGGCTTCATTAGCTGTCCACTTTTTTTGCTATTTTAGTGGTGGCAGGCTGCCTCTGACCCAAAGGTGTGTACTGGGGAAGGAGGTGAATCAGATTGTGATCAGACTTGCCCAGTGTTGGATTTAAGTGTTTTTTGTAATTACACTGAACAAAAATATAAACACAACACTTTTGTTTTTTCCTCCCATTTTCCATGAGCTGAACTCAAACATCTAAAAGTTTTACTACATACACGAAAGACCCATGACTCTCAAATATCATTCTCAAATCTGTCTACATGTGTGTTAGTGAGCACTTCTCCTTTGCCGAGATAATCCATCCCAACTCACAGGTGTGGCATGTCAAGGTGCTGATTAGACAGCATAATTATTGCACAGGTGTGCCTTAGACTGTGAAATCTGTGAAAATTGGGTTAACATTAAAGTTGAAATCTACACTCAAAAAAGTTCTTTTTTAAATCTCCATCCTAAGAGTGAGGTACTGTATATATTTCAATCAAGCAATCACCCCCCACCCCCTTTCTTAACCTTTCCCAACACACCATTACCAAAGCACCAAAAATAGCTCAATGGGATAATCATCAGATTGGGAAGCAAAAAGGTGGCAGGATCGAATCCCAGCCCAGACTTTCAGCCCTTCCCCCATACCAGGTGTATCCCTGAGCAAGACCCTCAGCGCCAGCTCCCCAGGCGCCCCGTGCGGTGCACACTGCTCTCCACAAGGGGAGATGGTTTTAGAGGATTCTTCTTATTGTCACGGCTCTATATTCTGCCAACTATGCCAGAACTGTGCTGTAGATCCCTTAGTTCTATAATCCGGTTAACTACCAATACCCATTGAGCCCATATATCAACAAACTATTTTTGGGAACAAATCAATATGTTTTATTATTTTATTATTATTTGGAATGTGATGTTCAATAAATAGTTTGATGCAGAAAACAGAGCTTAATTGGCACTTAAATCAATGGTACTTCTATGAAACAGCATGTAAACAGAGGTTTAACCGCTTTGCACCTTTTTTAAAACACAGAAAGATATAAAACCTTAGTTCCCACATAATTACTAAAGATCCTAGATACATACAAACTACAGTAAAAAAACAACAACTACTGTAATAAAAACACAAGTACCATCTAGTAAAAAGGCTATTTTTAATTTTTAATTTACCAACAGGCAACGTAGTGAGACCAAACCAACAAATGAATTTGTATATTCTTTTATGGGAAAGTACATACTCACAATTCCTCAACCAACTTCACCATTCACAGTTCACTGGTCTAGGTTACTACAAGGACACCTGACAGTGTCTTGTTGTTGCTGCCTGTACCTGCTTTTAAATGTTGTCATGCATGCTAGATTGCCCACAGCTGTACCTGCCTGCCTACTCACCGGTCCCTGGGGTGGTTCCCTGGCTACACAATGATTTTCATATTTAACACATTCTTCTTCCTCGTTAAATATTGTACAGCTCTGTCTCTAGCCAGGGTTGGTTTTATTTATCTTTTTCTGATCTGTTTTATTTTTTAATGCTTTATACATACAGTATGCAGTTCAAATCTTAAAGTAACCAGTCAGTGGAGTTCCCCTTCTACACAGAAACTCTTGTCTTAACTGGAACTACCACAAAATCCTACTCAGACTTCCTCTTTAGCTAGAATCTGCAAGCCATAACAAGGAGACAGTATGCTACCAAAAGAAGGTGATATAGTATTTTGCTGCTTGTGCAATGCAACAGGATTTCTCCCTGGTTCTTCTTTCAGAAGTTAGACATATCTGATCATGTGCTGGATTCTTAAACTTTGCATTCAAATAAACTAATGCTGTATGCTTTAAAAAGTGTAATTTAACATAGTCCGTTTTTAAGTCTGCCTTAAAATGATAGCTGTACCAGTGGTAATTAAAGAACTATAAATTTCCATATACTTATTTACATTTTTAAAATGAAAGGAATCAATCCAGTCACAGATCTTTGTGAAACTCCACAATGATACATTTCTCGACACCACATATTATGCACTTTTTAAAACTATAACATTGTGGCTTCTTTGTGTTATCAAGTTGGTGGAGGAAAACTAAACTACAAATACACTATGAAATCCCAGAAATTAGACAGTAAATTTCCACCTCTGGCAAAAATATTGTATTAACTGTTGTATTAACACTTTATATTTACTTAATCATTGTTCTCATATAGCCATTATCATCCATTGCACTTTCACAGAGGCAGGACTTTAATCTATATGCATCTCTCAGATCTATGGGACCCATGCCAAAGTATTAAATAAATAATGGTTCTGCATTTATGTTACTTTCTGTCTTTCTTCATGCTCAAGTGGCCCCATTTTAACACCACAGAGCATACTGTAGTGTGATGATCATGAGTATTTATCCCATGTGAGAGTCCTCTAGTCGCATTGTCTTTATACAGTGATGCATGAAACTGGCCTTGAATTCCTTCAGGTGTGTTCTCAGACTTGTTTTGGTAAACACTATTGCATATTTTCACCTGAGTAGCAGATTGCAGTTTTTTACACTGTCTGTTGTGTTATTGGTGGAAAGGAGGAGTGTGCAGGAGATCATGTATGTACTTGTACTTGGCAGTACCTGACTCTCAGTTATATTAAAAAAGGAGCACAATTAAGGTTCCCATACTCCCTAAGTGCGCTGTAAAACTGACAGATTTTCATGTCCAGATAACACTATGATTATATGACACACACATACAGTCATGTTCCAAACAAATGAACAAGAACATAGAACGTTTTTCACTGTGACACTGAAATATTAAGCAAAAATGAATCCCTTTACTGTTTCCATAGAATTTAAGAGGTTAAGTTGCAGCTCATTGGTGCTAATGGTCAGTCCTAGGTTTACTGACCATCAGCAGGTGTTGGTCTGGAGCATTCAGGTGTGCGGGTGATGATTTGAGGCTTGTTTTATAACTCCCCTCTATACCAGAATACTCTATAGGCAAAAATATCTGTTTTACAGCTGATGTTTTGCTGAAATTGTTTCATGAAACAGAACAAGAGAAAATCTACATGAGAATGCCTGAAAAATGAGAGAGTTTTGTAATGGCCTTGTTAAAATCCAGCCCTAAACCCATTTGAAATGCTGTGGCAGGGCCTTAACAGAGATGTGAGGTGAATTGGAGTCAACAGCTAGTAGTCTTGACTCAGTTAAACCTAACTCAACCACCAAACACCGTCAGTTATTCAATGTGACTTCAGTTAAGAAGTCATATTAAATGACTAGCTGAAATTATTATCAGGATTTTGAAGTTTAGAACCAAAGTATGGCTTAGGTCAGGTTACATTTATTTTCTCTTAAGGAAAAAATTGCTTTGGAGCAAGTACAATTACTGCACTTATATATCTATAATAATGATAGATAGACAGAGAGAGAGAGAGAGGGGATGAAGCACAACTAGGAGAGAGAGAAGAAACAGAGTTAATAACATGCAATGATGTCAAAAGACGCACTGTCAGATACACTATCCATGTAAACATGGTGACTTGCACAGTAGTGGAAACAACCCACCATTACGTTTTATGGCTCTGTTCCGAGTGAACAGGGTGGGTGTTGGGAGGCAGACAAACAGACTGCTACTTTGATGTTTTCTTGATGTTCCTTCAAAATGAAAACCACTTTGAGCTGTCCTGCTACCTTACAAATGAACTGTGTGTGTGTGTGTGTGTGTGTATAGATGTGGGTGTGTGTAGTGGATCTGTTCCAACTAAATCAACAGGCAGGGTTTGCCAAAACCTTTCTAGTGTCATTTTAATGTGCTATTTCACAGCCCACCAAAATGTAGAGCATGTGTCTACATTTTGCAAATGTCATATCCCAACTCTCCCTGGATGCCATGAATGGACACAAGTTTGGCTACTGTGTTAAAATAGAGATATTCAGTTAACAGAAAAACAAAACAAAACAAATCAAACTGGATACGGAAGTGGGTGCTAGAAGTAGATGCAGTGTTTTTGAAAACAGGAATGAAGAGTAAATGACTCTGCAGAGCGTAACACCTCGAGCAACAGCTGTTTTTTTATGGTGAGAGGTGGAACTCTGGATATAAAAGGCACGGTGGAAACAAAGTGAGAGCGGGAGGGACAAAAGAAAACTAAACACATGATGAGACAGCAATACGACAGAAGTGAATAAGAGAGAGGAACAAGACGGGGAAAAAGGTTTCGTGAAATCAGAGAAGTAAGAGGGAGGCACTGGAGGCTGTAAAGTCACAGATTAGTGAGTGGAGCATGAATGACACTGAGTGAGTGAGAGAGAGAGAGAGAGAGCAAGACAGAGAAGGAGAACTGTTCACCCAGGAATTTATTTTTACTCCCAGTTTCGTAACTTTGTCTGCACCAGTCACACAAATCCAAGGCAGGCCAGATCAGAGGAACAGACCCTGGGTGAAGGTCCATTTAAAACACTGTGTGTGTGTGTGAGGGTGTGTGTGCATAAAAAATATGACAGAAAGGTCTATGGCTTCTGTAAAAGATGGAACAAATGGATACAAATCTACACAAAATGGGACTGATCCTGATAGGAAACTACAGGATGGGAACCAGGCAAAGGTGGAACTAGGAAAAAAGGTGACCCTGCTCCGAGGCATCTCCATTATCATCGGGACCATCATCGGAGCTGGGATCTTCATATCTCCCAAGGGCATCCTGAAGAACTCAGGCAGTATAGGAGTGTCTCTTATGGTGTGGATCGGCTGTGGTGTGCTGTCACTCTTTGGTGAGTTAGTAGTGTCAGAGATGGAGCAGCTGTAATAGGATGACAAAGACACTGGTGGACATGGATGTTACAACTTTTACTCACTGTTAAAACAAATACATAACTTTTTCATTTGTATTGGATTTTTTATGTTTTAAACAGTTTATAGTTTAAACATTTTTAAAAGTACTTGTCATTCCTCTTGGTTAAACATGATATTTTTTTATAGTGTAAGATTAATGTGTGACTATTATACACGCAGGTAGAAAGGAGCTTAGAAAGAAACAACAGATAATGGTGATGTAATTGAGTGTCACCTCTACCCTGAGGTCTGCACTCTCAGTACGTGTGCTGTGTAACTTGCAATGCTAGAGTAGAGACCTTATCTCACAGCGTCCTGAGCTGCTGCCAAGACAGAGGGAAGTTTAAACCTCTTAAAACCGCTTTAAATGCTTGTAATACAAAAACACACACCTCTTCCTGCTTTGGCTCTTTAGACATGTCTCGTCTCATTGCTTCAAAGGTCGGGAAGGCGATTCTAAACTGTTTACTATGATTGAGAAATCAAATTGATATGTTCTGTGTGTCAGAGTCATGAGTCACACGTCGTTCCGTAGATGTACACAAAAGAGTTGTTACTCTGTTACTAGCTCAGTGTGTTTGTGTGCTACGGTCTTGTTTTCATATCTTATAATCATTATTTTTTGTGTGCAAGAACATTGTCTAATGTCAAAGGGTAATTAGACTTTACATTGACTGGACCATCACACCAGTTTGCTGAAGCCATGACTCTGGTCTGCTGCCTCTGAACATCATCTGATCACTGATTGTTTCAGAAATATATATTTGCGATTGTGAATTGTAGAAGTCAGATACTGCAGTACATGTGAAGGTGTTGGCAAAACTATATAACTATCACAGTGGCCCCACAACTCCAGAGAATTTAAAAGCATGGAAGGTGTTTCTCCTTTAACAAAACAGCAGGAACAAAGGCCTGGAGAGAATAAATAAATTAGTCTGCTGACATGTGTCACTATTCCTTTTTTGGGGGGGGGGGTTGCATTATCTGATGTCTGAAAACACTGGAGCATTTGGTATTTTGACCATTTTTCATTTTTTGCAAATAAATGCTCTAAATAACAATATGTAAATTTTGAATATGGGAGTTATGTTGTCACTTTACTCAAACATGTACCTTTAAATAGCACAATTAGACAAACTGATCATTTTGCAGGGGTCTCTTAATTTTACCCAGATCTGTATATTTTCATGATTATAAAGTTTTATTGAATTTGAATTGGATCATGATCCTTGATATGACATGATATTTTATATTTAATCATGTATTTATATATATAATATTTCACTAACATTGACGAGAATACAGACTGCAGTCAGGATAGGAACCTCTGGCACGGTTGACTCTTCTTCACAGTTTTACTGTGGCCCATAAATGTAAACTGTAGGGGTCAGGACTGCAATACCAGTATTGCTTGAGAAAGTGTTAACGCGATGCTGTGCACATCTGTATTTCAGCATACAGTTTATTGTAGCAGTATCCTTAAATCCTCTAGTTTTGCAGTGTAATGAAAGGTCCAAGCACATTATCCTTGAATACCCTCACTAAACCCCTTCACTGCTTACCTTAATTCCTATTCACTACACTTTTTATTAAAATTAATTACCTTAAATCTTTCTTTGTTAAGTTATGGGTTAAGACACTGGAGGGCTCCCACGGTAATACATTCTGGTCATTGTGGGGCCCAGGGACATACTGTTCATTTATATAGATGTGTTTGAGACAGTTTAACAGCCCTGGGACCGTTTTGTGCCTACCTCCTTGTTTCAGAGCCAGAGCTAATCTGTCACCTCTGTCTCTGCAGGAGCCCTTTGCTACGCTGAGCTGGGGACTTGTATAAAGAAGTCGGGTGGTCACTACACATATATAATGGAAGCCTTTGGACCTCAGATGGCTTTTGTAAGACTTTGGGCTGATCTTATAGCTATAAGGTAACACCTGATTCCTATTTTCTTCATATTAACAATGGGTTAAATCACTTTGATGTGACTAAATGTGAAAAATGCCAATTGTATTCAAAGCCATTAATAATCTACAGTGCATTTTAGATTTCAGCTAATCATTATCTCTTTTGCTTTAGGCTCATAGTTACCCCCCTGAATAGAAATAATTCTAATTCTTTAATTCAAAAGAGCCACCTTTAAAAGCCTGGGTGAACATTTGGTTCTCTGTTTGATGTTCAAAATATCCAATTAATTGCTTCATTATAAACCAAAAAATAAATCCAGTTTTGCATTTTGTAGTTACTATCTGGTTGGTGATCATTGTGCCAGACCCTGAAGGACTGTGACCTTGTGAGATGGAATACTGAGTTTAGTTTAGACCAATAAGATGAGATGCGCTATATACAGCTGTATGTGTACAAGGCGAGCAGTATAAACAGTCTAGCGGCGATCCTGAGCTCCCCGATTTCATGCTGGCCCCAGGCTAGCAGAGACCATGGGAAATGAACAGAAACAGAGGCAGCGAATCAAAATAAGAATGAAAGAGACTAAGAGAGATTTCCCCAGCTGCAGCAGCTCAGTGGCTATTGGGGGAAATGAAGAGAGAAAACTGATGAGTCAGAAGAGTCAGAGTCCATGGGAACAGTCAACCATGTTTGATTCTTATTGATGCCCAGCCTATGGACAACTGCACACAGTCAGGTTGTATGACAATGATATTGTGGGAACAGTTTGTCTTTCACATCGTGTTACATACACAATCATATCTGTTGAGTAACTACGTCAGAGCTGCTGGATCAGAACTGTAAATGAAGATGAAACAGAGCTGAAGGTGAAGCTAGAGTGGGGTTACATTCACTAAACGTATTCAGTTTCATTAACCCTACTCAAATGACCTGATGATGCATAAGTAAGATGCAAATGATAGTAGTATTTATACTGAATGCAGTTGGAAATCCTGAGAATGAGAGCTTTGTGCGACCATGCATTCAACCACATTCCAGGGGAACAACAATCCACAGGTTACCATCAAGTGCCCAAAACTACACAGGCTTTATAAACCTGCTACAATTTTTTTATTGTAACAACCAACAATTTATACAAGAAAATCATGAACATTGACAAGGTTTACCAAACGTACGCACCCCATTGTATATGTCATTGATGGTCATAAAACTGATATGAGATAAACTATGCAAATTCTCCTTAGACCTGTATTTAACACAATTTTACAATCCTTTCATCACATATACATGCCGTTTGTTTGAAATTTCTGGATTATCTGAACTTTGTGTGTCCTGCAGGCCTGCAGGAATGGCAGTCATCTCACTGGCCTTCGGTCAGTACATCCTGGAGCCTCTTTTCATGCCTTGTGATATCCCCCCAATGGCTGTTAAACTGGCCACTGCCATCGGCATAAGTATGTACATATGGAACCTTTAAATATTAAATCTGTGCGACAATATGTCAGGAAGATTCTATTTTTACATTGCATGTCAATTACACAAAGAATAATTGGCAGATTTAAATGTTCTGCTTAGTGCATTCATATGGATTAGCAGGCCTTACCCCTTGTTTTAAGATGTTATGATTCTCTACCAAACAGACCATTGTTTATATGTTCTATTTTAGATTTGACTGTTAATGTATTATATTTGTATAAATTTTTCTGTAAATATTTTTTTTTACTTCCAGTCAAACTCAGTTTGCAGCATTTGAAATTAATTTAAGATTTCAAGCAAGTTATTGGGGCACTGTTAGTAGAGAGGTGAAATAATTACATTTAGAAGTAACAAAACCATGGACTATTCTTTGCTGTTTGAAAATAACACTATATTGACAAATATATATGTTGAGTAACAATATGACAAGATATTATATTGTTTAATCTATTTGAAACAAAAAAGAACAAAAGTAGAAAATGACTGGACATCTAGGCCTTTGTATATATAAGCAAGCATGATGTTTTATTAATGTTTTTTTTTTCATGTGGTAGCACCATCATTAACACTCCCTTAACCACAGCTCAGGTAAATCTGCTCAGTGGCCACAGGTCAGGTGTTTCAGCAGTTCTCCTAAAAGAAATGAGGCCTCTAAATGAAAATATCATGAATAAATAAAAGGATGAAGGTAGTGGCTCAGGTAAAGTTACCACATTAACTGTTAGTTGGAACTGAGAGGCACCGGGTAATTTCCTGTGTAGGAGGTGTAGACATAATTTGTTGTTGGCTTCATTCTCTTCATGGGATTTCTTTTTCCATCCTTTAAACAGCTGTAAAGAAAAGCTGGTCAAGTTTTAACACGAGAAAGACAATAATGTTTAGACTGGTTGTGTTTGATCAGGAATCAAGTTTTTTTGTGGTTATGTTTGCTCCTTTCAACCAGAATAATTGAGAATAGATTCATGTAAAACCCTGTATAGTGTCCATTACCCCTGGTGGTTGTGTTTGCATTACAATGAGAGATTAAACCACTGGAACTCAGTAATGACAACATTTGCAAGGGGTGTGAAGTCACTTGAATTAGACAGGGATTATCTACATGGTCACCATGGGACATGACATAAGTTGCTCTTTCTGTCTCTGTAGCTTCTGTCATGTACCTGAACAGCATGAGTGTGACATGGACAGCTAGGGTTCAAATGTTCCTCACCTTCACCAAGCTTCTGGCCATTGGCATCATTATAGTGCCTGGAATGTACCAGCTCTTTAAAGGTAAGAAATCATGACCAGTGCTGCTAATAGCAGTTATTAGCACTCAGCTGCAAGTATTAACATGACATAACAATACACACTGTAAATACAACCTTAAAGCCTTACAGGCTGTGATACACAGCTGCTCACAGTAAATTGCGGGATGAACTTTTCATATTGTCCTCACAGCAGTTGTTCAGATGGATTTTGTTAATTTTAGTGTTTAATATAAAGCATTACTGTACATGTGACAGTAACACTGGGTTTTCAGTTTCACTGGGTTTTAGATGCCGTTCTTTCTTTTTTGTATCTGAATGTAAACTCACATTCCATGGCAGGTCACAAGTCTGGGAGTTCGGGGTAGTTGAATTTCATACCAATGAAAGATTGTGTGTGTGTGTGTGTTTGCAGGGGAGACCTCAAACTTTGAAAATGCTCTCGAATTGGAGAATGTGAAGTTGTCGGAAATGCCGCTGGCCTTCTATTCTGGAATGTATGCATACGCTGGGTGGTACGTATGATTTATATACAAATGTTTATATATACATATATGTCTATATATACTATATACAAATGTCTACCAAAAGAACGAAGTCCAGTTGCCATGACTAAACCTTCTGACAACTTCACCTGGATAAATGAGAATCTTTTACAGACAGATTTATATACATACACAAACATGTGTATAAATACACTAACATGTGTTAGCAGCCTAGTAGCTCAATTGGTTAAGTGTTGAGATGAAGATTGGGATGCAGAAGGTCGCAGGCTCGAACCTCATCTGACTCCTAGTCCATCCCCTACCAGGTGTGTACTTGAGCCAGACACCCAGCGCTAGCTCCCTGTAAGTCACTTTGGATAAAAGCGTCTGCCAAGAAACGCAAAGTAACATGCACATACAGTACATGCACTGGCCCTCATCAAATAGTTTTCTTATTTGGTCCCATGTAATTATGTCATTTATAAGCATTACACATTCTTCACAATTTCAATCGCTGGGTCATATACAAGAGCTGTTTCTTTTCCCAGGTTTTACCTAAACTTTGTGACAGAGGAGGTAGACAACCCTGAAAGGTAAGTTTAAGCCATCATGTTCCATGTTTTTGGCCATTGACTATTTATAAGTAAATGAGTAAACTGTCTCTCACTGAGAACATGCAGTAAACATTGCAAAACCAAGTTAGTATTTTCTTTCATCATGTCTGTTTCTTTCATCATTAACACACTGCAAAAAGCAACATGCCACTTAACTGTGTCAGTGAGCAGTAATAAAGTGAGGTGGGTCATGCACACAAAGACACAGAGATTTATATCTTATTCTTCCGTCAACCAGAATGTGGCCTGAACGGGAGTGAGAACCCACACAAAATATATATTAAAATCGACCTGCTTGGTCTCGGATATTATTTATATCAAAAAAATATTCAGTACTTTTTAAATGATTTGTATTTTTCCATTTTTTGGTCAAAAAATGGCAGTTGGAGGAGTATTAATGAATTCATCCTCATGGTGTGTTGTCATACTTTGTCGTAGAAATGTCATTCAAACTTTGAACAGGTCCAGACACCTTTAACTCTTTTCCTGTAAAACAGCGTCTTAATATCTTTTATACTTACGAATTTAAGTTTAAGTTTTATGTAACTGATAAAAGTCTGGAAATGTCTCATTTTATTGAACATAACATAATGTCATTCATTTTAATGAACATAATTTTGGAACAAGGTAGAGTGGTGATGTCACTCTCACTGTAAAAGATTCAGCTCAGCTCTTTATCAACTTTTTTGTGTATTTCTTTTCTCCTTTAGTCAATTTTTATCTTTTACTAACAAATTATCAATCAATCAATCAAAATGTAGGAAAACTTGTCCTGTGTTGACACGTGTAATTTTTATTGTGGTAGGATGTACGGTTTTTGAACAGTGTGGCCACAGTCTGGCCTATTCAATCTTGTTTATTTGAGGTTTTATTTGTGTATGAATGTTGAATCTCTCTATCAGCTGTGGTTTTCTGATAGATAGATTTAACAGACACACATCTGAATCCAATTTAATTCCTGTACTTGATTACTTTAGAAATCCTACAGGTTGCTTCATTATTTAAAGAAACAATAGGCTATTTTATTTGGAAGTTTTAGTGCTGTCTGTGATCCACTGTCATGGAACAGTAGTTTTGTAGTTTTCTTAGCATTTTGAGTTACCATGGCAATGCTAATTGCCCAAAACAACACAGTATGAGCTCACAGGGTAGACATGGTATTTTATCACACATAATACATATAGAATACAATACATGAAAATGACTGTAAATCCTGCTTTCTAATTGGCAAGACAGCTTTGAGGGTAAACATTGCAAGGTGGCAGGCACCTTTAAAGTTTCTCCAAGAACTTTCTAGTTTACTTAATGCTGCTACTTATTTGTATTTTAACGCAAACCTCAACAAAAGTCTGGCACTACAGATAGCATAATAATGATCTACTGAGCCTATTAGTACATGAAACAGGTACCTGCTAGTCTGTCTTTATGATGCTGATAAGAAGAGTCAATGTTTATTTAAAGGTAACACATGAAGCAGGTTAACAATTTTCCAAATTCACTATAGTGTGTGTATAGGCAGTTACTCAATAAGAATAACTCACACATGAAAAAATTCATAGTGGAAGTGACTGAAAATAACTAGAAAGTGTATTTTTATTTAAAGAGCAAGTGACAGCAGCAGAGTGGTGAGTATAACATGACAAACTAAATTATGCAGGTGGCATAAAGTACATGTCACATAATGTTCAGGTTTCACCAGTGTGTTGACCACTATTATTAGACTAGGAGCTTTTATTTCTGTATTTATAGAAAGTCTTCTTGAAATGTGTCACATCATGCATCTTTAGTCACCAGCAGCCATTTGGCCTCCCACTGCAATTATTTTTGTGAAGAACCATGATAAGATAGGCCAAGGTTATAATAGAGGTGAAGTGAAGGTGAGTGAGCCATACACATGAATGGCAGTGTATTAATCTGTTTATTATCCCTCTTGCCCTCAGGACTGTGCCATTAGCTATTTGTATCTCCATGGCAATTGTGACATCTTGCTATGTGCTGACCAATGTGGCATACTACACAGTGATGTCAGCAGAGGAGCTCCTGGCCTCAGACGCTGTAGCCGTGGTAAGAAAAACTGCAATTTTTAACACATGGGGAGGCTATATGTACACATATATCTTGGACTTGGATATTTCTGTTCTCAAATACAGCTTGTCCAGGTACTGTGATGTCTAGAGATGTTCAGGGTTCCAGTGCTTTGTCTAAAAAAAAAACAGTGCTGTCTCTAGCTTCATAATGTGAAACTGAAAATTGCTAGTAAATCGCATTTGACTCTAATACAAAAAATCTAAATATGTTCACACATAAAGTACAATCTTCTGACAATCTGGAGCATTTCTCAGAACTAACCAGCTCTCAACATTTTTCGATGATACATTTGTGAACTGTGGAACCAGCATCGGTTTGCCGTGGTAGAAAGGTGTGAACTCGACAGTCTTTTCTGGAGATTTTCCCTTTGTGTTGTTAGTGACGTTTACTTCTAATGTGAGCACCGAGCTTCCTGCACTTAGCATGCCATTATTAGCCAAGCATCTCTGACAGCTCGACTTAATGTGATTGTGCCATCCCAGCCCTGTTAATGCTAATTGCATCACAGACATCTCCTAATAACAGCATTCATTGCTTATTAGAAAGAGGGCTGCTATCAGTGCTACTGTAAGCTAATAGCTGGGAAAGCCTCATTCACAAAGAGATCTCTTAGCTTTTCTAATGCAGTTAGTTTTATTGCTCTGTGCACGATGAGTGATAGGAGGACCTTAAGAGAGGTGTTAGGAGCATTTATCTGTTCTTAGATGCCTGTAATGTGATAAAAGAATTCTACTCTGCTCTTCCCTTCTCAAAGACAGCATGCAAAACTTAACTTTAGATCTCAAACTTAATTACAGAGTTTAACTCATGTCTCTAACTGTCTGGTGGCGGCTGGCCTCAAGCCAGAGCAGTATGACTTAGAGCAGGGTTCACATTATGTAAGATAATGAGTAATACACATTTCTAGACAAGAAGTGCTAGTTATTACAATAAAAGGTGATTTGATAAATATAAGCACTCAAATGAACATTGCCCCCCCTGGCTTTCATGTATGTTAATGTGACCACCTGAGCCAGAGTGTGAACTGCTGCGAACTTCCTGGGTATCGTTGAGATAACAGCATTGTAAGTAGGTGATAGATTATGCCTGAGCCCACCACCCCTGTTTAACGAGGGTTGTTCACAATCTTGCAGGAAACTACTTCTTTTAGGGTGTTGCCTGGTTTGAAACAGAAACTGCTCCACCCAAAAGACAAAACACCCAGACACAAACAGAGTAATGTAGTATTTGCAGTGTCAATGCAATGAGGAATGTACAGATCTGTACATAGGAGAAACTAAATAACAGCTCCACAAACGCATGGCTCAACAAAACTGTTTCTTTCACACCTTGTTTAACCCAATCAACTTCCTGGCTTCATTGTCCTCAGACGAGTGGACAAGACAAAGACAACTCGTTTGGGGACATGAAGTCAGAATCCTGTAGTTCACACTCTGGCTCAGGTGGTCACATTAACATACGTGAAAGCCAGAGGGGAAGACAACCCCCAGGTGAACACCAATCACCAACCTGAGGGTTCCACAGGGTTTATAAACCTGCTACTCACACCAGTCAGTCAGACTTGAGAAAGCCCTCTGGAATGGAAGGATGAAACGTCGTCAAGAAACCAAATGTATGAAGGTTAGATTGAGAAAGGCCATTTTTATTTTATGGGAGATGGTATTCATTTAGGGCCTCTACAAACCTAAATAGCGATAGAATAAGAATAAGCAATGATGTTAAATCATTTTGTAAACCACAGTACTTAACTAAAAACAGTGAGTAAATCAGGACATGCTGCTAAAAAAGACTACACCCTAACACTGTTGTTTAAGAACAACGATAGCAGATAAATGTCTGAAACACCATCACAGTCACAGATGTCCTGGTGGGGCCTCCCATCCTAGTCCTCATAGTGCACAATATTTTTAAGATTACCTGTTGTGGGCAGAATTGTGTATGTATAAACAAATCATATTCCCTCCCTAACCTGACGTTCAGAGACTTGGAACATTTATTGTATTCATCCACTATTTTGTGCTTTCCAGTAACTCTTTTTAGGACTTTCTTGGGGTGTTCTGTCTTATGTGTATTGTTTATGTGTTTCATATCACTTCTATATGTTTTAACTGTCTTTTACAGTTTCATATGCAGGTCATGATCAACCGCCTTCCATCATACGCTACAGAGCTACGTTTGTTAGAACAACCAGACACAAGAACAGTTTCTTCTCCCAGGCAATATCTGTTATAAACAACTGACTGCTGCTGCTACATGGACACAAAGTGCACTAAACTCAGCACAAGCACACACACACACACACACACACACACTGTCTTGTCTTCCTGTCTTGTTACAATTTGTCTGTAGTTTGTCTTTAACTTATTGTATTTGTTTTCTGTCTGTCTGTCCTAGAGAAGCTTCAAAAGACCAAAGCAAATTCCTTCCATGTGCAACATACTTGGCGAATAAAGCTGATTCTGATTCTGATTCTGATCATATTGCTGTAACCTCATGCAGTGTATACATACAATATCTAATCAGTGCCGCACACACTGATCTGTATTTAGTTTCTGTAATAATCCTGTTTTTAGTGCCCTTCTACAGGTAAGTGAATAATATTGAACATCAAGGCGTGGGATGTATTAGGGCCACGACACACCAAGTCACTGGCCAATGTTGGGCCAACAGCAGGGTTGCAGCCTTTTTGAAGCACGTGGAGAGTGAGGACCAATCTCACGCAAAAACAACTGTATTGCATATAAATGAAAAATGCAGTGCTGGTTGTAAATAACAGAGTCACATCACAGTTTGCTGCTTGGAGTCAGATTGCCAAAGTCATGTAATTTATGACTTCAGGTGCTACTTCATGTTATGGAGGCAGAGGGGGACTTACAGGCAGGTGGTTTTAATGTTGTGGCTGATTTTTCAGTTTCTACCTGTCACAGACATTTGCAGAGAAGTTGATGGGGAATTTTTCAATAGCTGTTCCAGTGTTTGTGGCCATGTCCTGCTATGGCTCCATGAATGGTGGACACTTTGCCTTGTCAAGGTACAGCTGCTTCCTCCTTGCTGGCTTTTATGTGCAGACAGTAAATTCAGTGTATTGTCCATTAATTGAATTAATGATTAATAAAAACTAATCTTGAATATTTCACCAGTATTTTACTCCCTATGCCTATATTGCTCTCGGCTTTTGATGGAGAACATTTTTAATGCAATCAAAGTATCTTCTTTTTGTCATTAAATATATATATGCATGTGTGTGTGTGTGTGTGTATACACACACACATACATACGAATGACCATGTGTGTGTTTACCAGAATGTTCTATGTGGCGTCACGTGAAGGACAGCTCCCTGAGGTTCTGTCAATGATCCACATCCGCAGACACACTCCACTGGCCGCTGTTCTCATACTGGTCAGTTTACTAAAAAATTTGCTATAATGACAATATCATGAACTGTTCATTAGACAAGACTGTCTAAGCATTTTTGTGTGTGTGTGCCTGTGTGTGTCCAGTACCCTGTGACCTTGCTGCAGCTGTTTGTAGGAGACCTCTACAGCCTATTAAATTTCATGAGCTTCTTGCGGTGGCTGTTCATTGGTGTTGTGGTGCTTGGGTTAATTTACCTCCGGTATACAAAGCCTGATCTTCCTCGCCCATTTAAGGTCAGTATCTCCACATCTGTACACTGTAAGCCTCCATAGGGTCCTAAAGGAAAATTAAAATTTTGGGGCCCTTTATTACTATCAGTAAAAGTGATTAATGATAATCCACACACCAACCACAGGCTTATTGAATTAGAATTATTGAATTTTCTCAAAAAAGGTGTGTGAGTAGCACTGACTGTGCTACTCAAACAGGGATCAATAAAATATTCATTGTTATTATTATTTGTAATATTTTAAAGTGGACCCAAGTGAATAGCCAGACCCAGTGTCAAAGAATTTTATTGGAGGGGAGGGGGTGGAATGTGTCGGGTAGGGGGAGAAGCTCCTGGTGAGGGCTCAGAGGGAAAGCCAGTGGAATACATCTGGCTGCGGTGTGGGTCCAGGGAGTAGTGCTGGGCAGGAGAGATGTCCACAGCCGAGCGTTCTCGGTGAGTGATTTGTTTTTTGGACGAGAAGAGTACTGAGGGGGGAAGCAGAGATGTTAATGTGTGTGGATAATGGCCGTCAGCAGTGGGTGGGGAAAAAGCGCTCCTCTTTGTGTGCACACTGAAGTGACAGCAGGCAGGGCCAGAAATCCAAAAGAGTAATCCTTAAATCAGAGCAGAGGTCACAACACAGTAGACATCTGTGACTATCTTTTGGTACACTATCTTTTGGTACAAAAATATAACTTTGATAATATGTCAACACAAAAAGATTAGTGTGAATGATGGTGGTGGTGATAGGGATCCTAAGTAGGTGCTTAGTTTTGCCTCTGTCTTGGGCTGGTTCTGATGTGTGGATGACATGGATGTGTATTTGTGTACATGGATACTAAAAGAATATGATCAGTAATTATTCATGTAAATTCATTCCTGACTTTTCCACAGGTCCCACTCTTTATTCCAGTGGTGTTCTCCCTCACGTGTTTCTTCATGGTCTTTCTCTCTCTGTACTCCGACCCATTCAACACAGGGATTGGATTTGCCATTTCCCTAACTGGAATCCCAGCATACTACATCTTCATATACTTCCAAAAACCAAAGTGGCTCCAGAGGGCTTTAGGTAACTCATAGCTGAAAGCTGCTATTACAGTGGAACCTTTCAGTCAGGTGCACATACAAAATATAGTAGTAATTATTTAAGTTATTTATCAAGCTTGAGTATTTGCTGGGTTCCACATGTTTTTAATTGCAGATTTCACATTTGTGCAATAAGTATATCTTTAAGCATAAGATGTTCGTGTTTGAGTGTTGTTGGAGTATCAGAAATGTTCTTTAATGATTTTTAAATGCTCCTCATTTGTTTTCCAGCTAAACTATCAATGTTCTCAGTTTAGAATGTGACATTCTACCTTATTCAACACAAGGAATGATTCTATTATTTGCTGTTTCTCTCTGTTTCTCAGATTCCTTCAACAGAATTTTACAGATCATTCTGGAGGTTGTCCCTGCTGAGCAATAACAAGAAACAAACACTACATGTCCTCCTTTTTCCACTCTGTAACTCACAAAGTGGAACTGATGTTATATTCTCCTATGATACTGGTTAAGTACAAATTTTGAACGTGAAAGATTATTACATGTAAGTAGAAACAGATACTTTGTGCTACAAAGGTCCATTTTACATGTTGTTGTATTCTAGAGTGTAACATGAACAATTCCTAAAATGACAGTGTGAACTACAATCTGAGTGTTGGCACTGGGGTCGCTGCAGAACTAAACAAGAGTGCACTGACTCCATGTATTTGGGTTGACTTCTCCTCAAAACAACTGTGGTCAACCAGTTTGATGAAGCTCTGAATAAAAAATGTCCCTACAGACATTTTTCCTGTGTACTGATTACAACACAGCACTAGCTGTAAGAAATACAAAGGAAGGCAAACACATTTTTAAGTTTTATTATGTACAGAACACATTATCATGTTATGTTGCTGGGTGCCAGAATTTAAGGTTCTCACATAAGATGAAGACAACTGTAATTAAAGGACAAAAATGCTTATGGAAGTACCACATTCTTTATATTAGGTGAGATGTGATCATGGACATGTTTAAAGGTTTGAGAGAGGAATAACTTGTTGTTTTCTCTCTCAACTTTCTAGGCACAGTTTTATGCCTAGAATGATCAGCTACAAACAAAGAGCTGGATGTCTATTTACCTATCTATTAAGTTAACTAATGTGCTTTGAGACTTATTCCTTCTAAAGTTCTTTTAGAACCGTTTATATCTAACCTTACCTGATTTATGTGCTGCAAAGCACTTGTGATTTTATGATGTTCTTTCTCTATCATCTCTCATGGCACTAGAAACTTCCACGCTATTAAACTTTAAGTTAGAGTCAAAGATGTGTGAATTGTCATCTACTGCTTATGATCAGCCACATCACCATTGTCTTAAATATTGAATCAGTTATAATTTAGAACATAGGAAACTTCTACATTAGTCTGACAAACATCAACTGCTAATGAACTCTCCTGCAAAAGTTGTTGATAAAGTGCGGGTCACTGTGACTGGACACAGTGTGTTGTAGAAAGAAAGAAAGCAAAAAGAATCTCTTTTCACTACAAATCAACAGGGAAACAGTAATAGGGGATTTCAGTAAAAAGTCAAAAGACTTGTTTGAAGGAGATTGACTAGAGTGAAGCCTTTCCAGTGCCAAGATCAACTGCATCTGTTTCTGAACCACTATTTTGGAAAGATTGAACGTTGTCCATTCAGAACATGTGTAAAGTGAAGTTTGCCTCAATCAAATCAATCAATTAATACCAACAGTTCAAGTTTATATACCATATATTAGCAACATTACAAACCAGAACATCACCCAGGAAATTGTTTTTGAAATGTATTCAGTTTTTAAACTTAAAAATCTTAAGTCTCAAAGATGTAATTATATATCCCACTTCTACTTTTCCCCAAGACAGGATATTTATGTGAACAACAGTCCTTCTACAGTGCTCTTTCAGTGGTTGGTGAAGTTTTATATGTATATGATATGTTTAATGTTCTAATTTAGTAACAGAGTTGTTCGCCTTCTGCTGGTTATTTTGTTGCGGTACAATAAAACCTTGGTTGTTAAAAGTAAACTGTTGCAGCGGGTTACTACTAGTGGGAAAATAGATTATTTTACAGTTATATTAGATTTGCTGCACTGTCTTTCCAAAACTCTTAAAATGGAAAAATAAACTGGCTGCACGGTACTGCAGTGAGTAAAATGGATGTACACACTCTAAAATACAGACACATACAGAAATAACCAGTGGAGGCCCATCAATAGAGTGCACTGCCCCATCAGTCTGACATGAAGAAAAAGAAGAAGATGATAGGACTCACATAAAACCCGTCAAACCCAGGGGTGAGCAAGTTTGATTCCCAGTCTCACCAGATTACATGTCGAGGTGTCCTGTCAGCGGTCTAACACGTGCAGCTGGCCAAATAATAATTTCCTTAAAGTATTCATTATTTATACTTTCAGCTCTCCCACAATAATAATTTTAATCAGTTTTACTTGCAATAATACAAAGTGATACAGCGCTGGGTCTGAGTCTCTTACCCTAACCGTCAGACATGAAGTTGTGTCAGGACACAAAGACCATCACCCCTCCTGACACAGTATTTATACATAATTATAATCTTGATGTTGCCCTCTTCTTATTGGCTAGAGTTCCTCCTCCTCCTCCTGGACATGTATTGACAACTATTGCCCTGCTTTCCTCCTGTAGGATGTGCCTGATGAAATCTAGCGCTATAACGACATCAAAAGATACCAGACACAACCTCTGAACATACTTATGGCATGTGACTAATACAAAACCTTAACATTTGTGCAGCCCTTCCTCTGCAAGCATATGTTAGTTATATTAGTAAATAAAGTAAAATTAAATCCCTTTTTCTATTGCCCAGTGAATTGTATGGTGTTGTGGTATACACAATACTAATCAACCAGTCATTAACAGTACACAAAACAAATCATTTATATCCTTTAAATTATACTACAGTTGTTCTTAGCACACTCCTAAAGTAAGAACACTTAAATCCAACATTGGAGAGTATGAGTCCCATTCTTTATTTTGGGAGAGCTGAAGGCTATTCTTCTTAACCTGTTGAACCAGACGCTAGGACTTCCTGTTACAAAGTCATTCTTAAAACATGCTTATTGTAGACCAATATATGCATACTGTACATCTACTTAAAGGGAAGAAACACATCTAAATGACGAAAACATCGTTTTCCACACCAACAACACCCTATAACAACAATACACCGCTAACCCAAATGATCGGAAAAATAGGCTAATATGCTAATGAGCTACACACCACGCAAAACACACAACAATGCTTTATGATCGTATCCGCACAAGCAGTTGTTCAAATTATGTGTTAAAAAAAACCCTTGGCTCGTGTAATCCATTTCCCGACGTAACACTGAGCTGATTTCTAACTGTTTTTAGCTTTCTTTGTCTCCTGTAGACTGTTTAGAAACCTTCGACGCCACGGCACTACATTCAATTCAATTCAATTCAATTCAATTCATCTTTCTCATTTGTATAGCACCAAATCGCAACAAAAGTCATTTCAGGGCACTTTACATAGCAAGGTTTAGGACCAACAGTAACAGCAACAGTGGAGAGGAACAACTCAGGGTGGACGGCCATCTGCCTCGACCATTCCATTGTTTAATGCTGTTTACTTAGTGTGCTTTGTGAATACCACCATTGTATGTTCAAACTCAACACCAATCGATTCTATTGGCTGAGAGGTTTCCAAAGATGTCTGAACCATTGAAATCGGCCAATGGGTTTCTGAGATAATCTCGTGCATATCGTTCGTATCGATTTATTCACCGCATTGATACAGGCCCTTACGCACAGAGCGGATGGCGCACAGAGAGGGGGAGGCATGCAGGGCGACTCCACATGGAACGGCCACATTTTTTCAATGGAGTTTACTTTTTTTCACGTAGCTTTACTTTAAAGATGGTTCAACAGCTTTTTTGTGATTTTTGGTGATAACGGCTGGCAAAAAAACGTTTTTTACTGGTGTATTTACTAAATGATAAACGAGGCGCACGAAGCAGAGAAAGGGAGGAGAAAGGGGGACGCATGAAGAGAGATTCTGCCTGGAATGGCGATACTCTTACACTCACGTTTCATTTCTTTGTTTCTGTGTAAAGTTACTGGTGTATTTTTCAAATGATAACCAACGCAAATTACTCAGAGAAAGCAGAATTATGAAGTGCTTTTCTTTACTTTACTTTACTTTTCAGATAGATCTGACCGTATTTTACAAGATAAGATAATACTTTATTAGTCTCACAAGTGGGACATTTCAATTGTCACGGCAGAAAGTGGACAGTACAAGATGAAAATAACACACGTCGCTTTGATAAATTGTGCATAAGAAAACCACTGTTGTGCACTGAATGTGGGTGTGTTGGATTAGTCTGTGTGTGGGCGTGGTCAGCTGCAGGGTCTTTGTTGTAAAGTCTGAGAGCAGCTGGAAGGAAAGACCCTCTAAGTCTCTTCTACCCACAATGTGAATGTAGTAGCCTGCCACTGAAGGAGCTGCTCAGTGCTGCCAGAGTTATTTATATTAGTTATATATTTATTGTTTATGTAAATAATCTTGTCTACATAGGCATTATATATTATTTCTGATTCTGATTATTTTTCCGATTCCAATGCCAGCTAGGAAACCTGGGCCCACTATCGACACCACTGCTCCATGCTCTTTGTTCCAGCTGTTCTTTAGTCCATCTGTGGTTTGTACACTTATTGACAGCACAAATGTCAATGCTGCCAGCTTCACAAAATGAAAACACACAGCCTTGATAAATGCCATGATTTGTTTTAGAGATTTATGGTTGATTTTTCCCCAAAATTGTTACATTTTTACATTTCACTGTAATAAATTTGCTCCATTAGGAGTCAAATTAGTTTCTCTGTAT
>JAUMHF010000002.1:788455-803938 GCA_032359275.1 Microctenopoma steveboyesi | reverse complement strand
GAAGCTTTGAACCTTTTTTCTATACAATCAGGAAGAAGCCTCAAAGGCTTCATAAGGCTTCATTTGCCCATCTCTAGTTGTAGCTGTAGCTCAGAAGGGGCTGCTCTGTGTGTGACGTCCGGATGTCCGATATCTGTACTGCTCTACCTTTTTACAATTTCCCTGTTTGATAATAAACCTATATTAATCCAATTGCTAAGAGTCTCTGTGAATTTCTACTACACTAATTTTATTGTACTTACCTGTTAATTCTGCAGAGTTTTGACTGGAATTAACAAAAAAGATCATATTTCTCCTACATTAGCTTCTCTCCATTTCCGTTCCACACCCCTGTCCTCTGTTCACTGTCTGGGGCCAGGGCCTGAGAGGAGGGGCTGGCCATCTGGGTTAGGCTAGTATGCTTCTTTGCTGCTGCGGGAATTGAGATGGTCTAATTGTCTTCACACCAGCGTAGTGTTGCTTCATGTCCTGAGTGGCAGGGCTGTGGTTCCCCACAAACACTATTAAACATTTACATGGAGAAACGATGCACATGAACATTAGTTTGGTGTACTGTTTAATGAAATGTAACGTTCATTATTTACTGTGATTCATACAGAAGTTGGTTGTTTCTTTTGTTCTCTCTTTTTGTCAGCAGGTATGGAAGCAGATAATCTATTTTCTCTCCCTCTCTTTCTTTTGACTTTATCCCCAACTTTTTATAACGTTTACCTGTATCCTGCATTTGCTGCTTATTGCACTGGTTAGACCTAAACTGCATTTCATTGCCCTGTACTTGTACATGTGTAATGACAATAAAGTTGAATCTAATCTAAACTCCTTTTATATGAGTTACATATGTTATATAATAAATTATAATAAAATAAAAAGGGCTGTGATTGTTGATAGAAAAGCTACACATATAGACTGTCATCTGTCATAAAACTTTTCTTTTTAATAAAGCTTATAGTTAGAGATGGGTCAGGTAACTGAACCATCTCTTAGTTAAGCTGCTATAGATTTAGTCTGCTGGGGGACTTTCCTGACACTCTGAGCTCCTCTCGTTTTTTTTTCTCTCTCTCTCTCCACTATCATGACATTATTAGATGTTAACATTGTGTCCTCCTTCTCTCCTAGTTGTGCTTTATCCTTCTGTCTGTACTTTTCTGCAGGTGTCCTCAACCTCGGAGGTCTCATTGTGTCATTTTGCTTTGTTGGTCCTACCAACCTACCCAGTGCTTTGTCTGCTGCTCCTTGAAATCTTATAAACATCTGTTTAGTACTAAGGTCTGCAGACGAGTATATACAGTAAATAAATACACAAATAAAAATTTTTTTATTATATAAAATATTTTATAATAAAATTCAATTAATCTTTATTTGTATAGTATTTTTTTACTTTACTTGGCAGATGCTTTTATCCAGAGCGACTTACAGGGAGCTAGTGCTGGGTGTCTGGCTCAAGGACACAGCTGGTTGGGGATGAACTAGGAGTCAGACGGGGTTTTTAACCTGCAACCTTCTGAATCCCAGTCTGCATATAATGTCATCTTATGTTTTGTATCTTGTGATGTTTTTTTATTTGCGTTGGTGTGTATCTTTCATGGTTTGTTTCTTTCTTTTTGCGTGAGGGCGTATGGTGTGGACTCCATAATGCCAGGAAGAGATAAAAAGAAGGTTATGTTTTTTTTATTGCAAGTGGGAACAGGTGGGGGTCCAGTGAGGTGCAGGCTGGAATGCAGGGAAGTGAAGCACGAGATGGAGGAATGTCCTCGGGGACACTGTGGGAACCACTGAGGATGACAGCAGAGGACAGGTGAGTGTAAGGCTTTCAATAACACTGCTAGGGTACTCACAGAAATTGGGCATTAAGTGGGGAAGGAGGTCCGGGTCCGAAGCTGGTTCCGAGTCGGGGAGGGAGATGACAGAACAGAGGCCAACACACAACAGAGAACAGGTCCAACTGACTCTGCCTCCCCAATTAACAAGAGTCGTTCAATCTTGCAGTAAACTGCCCAGGGGAGGCGGAGTCGGTCTCAGTCTATCACCCACTTACAATGCCGTTATCTCAACAATACCCAGGAAATTTGTAGTAGTTCACACTCTGGCTAAGGTGGTCACATTAACATACGTGAAAGCCAGAGGGGAGGACAACCTACAGGTAATCACCAACCTGAGGGTTCCACAGGGTTTATAAACCTGCTCCTCACACCAGTCAGTCAGACTTGAGAAAGCCCTCTGGAATAATGGGTGACACGTCGTCAAGAAACCTAACAGGTACAGTTGCTTTGGAAAAACCTTTTTGTGGTAACCATGACCTGGATGACTGAGAACCTTCACAGAGAAAATCAGATAATTACTTACTTAAAACTTTGAATAAATGTATGTAATCCCTGATGAAAAACTGGGTTGTACTGTATGTACAATGCACTGTGCACTACTCTACTAGACATAAGAGATTATAGCTGGCTATTTCTTTGCCTCCACCATAATGAGTAAAGTGATGTAGCACCAGATTAGTTGTGATTTCATTGCTTTGCAAACTGAGTGAATACAATTATTTACTTATGTTTTATGCTTAAAACAAAGTATTCGATATATTCTGTCTGACACAGCAAAGCCAAACCCTGCATTTACAACATCTATGCCACATTTTGTGTGAGAACCAATGCTGCTCAACAGTTTGCTCAAAAGATTTATTGGACCAATGTCTTTATGATACTGTTGACAGATATAACTCTCTATGATGCTCTTCATCTGAATGCTGACATCACATTTTCCATAATTTCAGCTCAGACAGCTTTTTTCGTGATTTTCTTGCCCCCTTCTTTCTTAGTTTACAGTGCTGGTTTGGAGAATGATTATCACCAACTTCATCTTGCTGCAAACATGCAGTAAAAAGCATCACTAGATTGCATTTTATGCAGTAGAAGGTCAACTGCTACCTTTGAACTTGAAAAATGAAAATTTTTCCGTTGAGAGCTTGCATGCCACACTTTTTCACTCAAATCATTTCCATGTGTTCCCATGACTGCAGACAACAGTGCACTGATACAAATCTAATGTTGTACCCCCCAACTCCTCCTCTGACCAGCAGATCATGTGTCTTGTGGAATGCAGAGACTCTTATTTGCCTTTTCCCCCTGCACCTAGAAAATAAACACATGAAACGTGAGGTTTGGAGCTCAGCACGCAGTTCCAAGTGTGTGTGTGGTGGAGTTAAAGGGGCGGGACGGGTAAGATAGAGAACAGCTGTGACCTATTTTTCCCTTTTCTCTTCTCTTTCTCTTTACTCATTCCCTTCTTCTCCCTGAAACTCCTACAGTTCTTGAGGAGCTCAAAACTTTATAGAATACATTTCTGGCCTGCACAACTGCTGTGTAGATTCACTACCAGCAGCAACAACAGAGAAGTAATTCAAAGGTCCTTGCAGACCTGCCAATTAAACAGAAACACACACTGTTCCATTATCTTATGGCTGTAAGTTTCCTCTGAACAGGTTGATGTCTGGGTTCAGTGCTCATTTGGAATAGATTTCAGGAAGGTTTATGGTGGTCGAAGCTGTTGTTTGCGAAATGGCAAGATTTCACACATCTGGATTTGCTAGAGCTGCTCAGTAGAAGGAATGTGCCCTGTGTGTGTGTGTGTGTCTGTTTTTTTCTTTGGTCACACAAAGCAGTCACGGCTGGGCATTTGTAACAGCCATGTAAATACACAGCCTGACTACTTTACTTACCATGTGTTCACAGTCTGTCTTAATTTTCTGAAGAGAGCAAAAATATGATTTAGATTGTCTTTGTCCATTTTTTCTTTCTTTCTTTAAACATTCAGATGTCAAACGTTACATTTAATTTAGTTTTTTATCATACTGAAATATGTTCTAAGGGGATGGGCACACAACACAAATGTTACTCAAACGCTCAGCAATTACCATGATAAACATTAGAATCGTACCATGATCAGGGAAAATCTGTTATTAAATGTCCTGCCTGTGTTAACAAGGATATCTACAATGTTAGAAAGTAGAAAAAAACACACTATATCTTATTAAATATCATAATTATGTGAATCTCTGGCAGTACGCTTCACAATAAATGTAAAGAGGAAAACCCATGTTACGATATGCACGTAACATGGGAACTATTAGAACTATGAGGCTACAGCACTAGCTACCCCACCACTCTGCACCTCTTTCTAAATGTTGATGCTCTAATGTATGAAAAATTGTAGTTTCTTAGCTTACCCTAGCAGTTTTATCAAACGTCTATGAAGAAATTGAGTGTGATTGTCTCATAACTGCCAGTGTGGTTATTGCTGTTCTTTCGTATCCAGGCCAGCCAGAAGACTTTGTATTTCCATATTTGTGTGGGTTTTCCCCATGTGCAAGAAATGCAGTTAGCTTAATTGGTGATTCTGTTTTGCCCAGGCTAGGAAGGACTGTTGCCCCTTTGCATGGCCCTGTTATAGACAGGTTCTGGGTGTATTTGCCTCTCACCCAGTGACAACAGAGATAGGCATCAGTGCCAAACCCCAACCTTAACGGGATAAGAAAGTGGATGGATGATATTATAACTTGCACTAAAACTGCAATACACTGTTAAATTTTTTGCTACACGAATTAAACAGCCAAAGTTATTCTAGGCAGTGTTTCGTGTGGAGGAATTTGCTTTCCTCTGGCTTAAATCAAGTTGTAGTTTCCACTAAGCTAGTGATGTTGTTTGTGAACAAGTTGGCTCTAAGAGCTGCTTTGTAGAGAGCTGACTTCCATGGGGGAGAGCCAAATGTTTAGCTGCTCAGCTCTAGCTTTTTGTAACATATAAAGCGCATAAAAAATAAGGCATATATGAAAAAAAAGATCGTCAACAAACAAACTATTCATAATTGCTAAATTAGGTTTTTATAAAGGAGGCATATACAGTATACTTATTGTATATTCAATAGTATATACTAGTCACAGATACATTATAAAACATTCTCAAATTCAAACAAATGTTTCATACCAAAAGGATTACAAAAAAATTCCTTGAGTTGTTTCTTTGTTTATGTCAAAAAGAAAGCTGTTGGTGGTGGTGTTTTTGAAAGAAAAATTCCAAAGACATCGAACACTTAGAGCAAATAAAGCTTTTATAAACCAAATATAGATAGAAACAAGATCAGGTTACATCCAGCCCCACATTAAGGTTTGATGGGACCTAGGCTACTCTGCCACTAATGGCTCATAATAATCAATATAGAGCACATGTGGTGTAATATTCTGTTGGTAAACCAACATTATTAATGTCATATCATACTGTATGTTGTAACATCTGTTATTGCAATGCTGGTTGTTGGGAGATTTTGCATGCTTCCAGCTAGAGACCGTGCACAAACTCTCTTGTACATCAGTGTGCTCTGTCTTTATGCATGAATTACATAGATCATTTGACATCTGTAGGAATATGGAGAATATGGATGATGTGTTATTCAGGGATTCAAGGATACTTTATTGTCATTGCTAAAGAACAAAACAGTGATCTGAGGTCAGGGTGCACATTGAAAAATATTATATAAATAATACGTACAACAATGAGTATATAGCAGCAATAGTAGCATTGTGTATAGTGCAGGAATGTACATGTCCAATATGTGGGTTGTGATGAAGATGTGATGTGGCTCTCTGGACTGTGTACCAATTTCCAGTTATGTAATTGTAAAAGTGTTCTGGCTTCTTGCTTCACCGGTCCATCACAATGACAAGTAAGATATCTGATATACAAAACACAATACATCAACCAATTTAATGACAGAGATTCTAGCAGGCTAGTCTCTGCTTGTGGAGCTTGTTAGTCAGCAACTGTAACATGGTTTCACTTTTAAAGGACATGACCACAAGGAGATTTAGCACATTCTCTACAACAATTAAAACGCTGAAGCCATGAGCAATGCTATGTAGTGCAACTCAACAATCACTTTTAAGTAATGTTAAGTTACTCACTCAAAAAAGTTTATTGTTGCTAAAAAGCTTCATAGGCCTGGACAGTGGTCATGGAATCATGACCAGATAACGTTTTGGAGCCATTCATCCAATTTAGGAGTCACAGCCTCGAGGGCACCTACCACCACTAGGACCAATTTAACCTTCACTTCCCAAATCCTCTCCAGTTCCACTTTCATTCCCTGTTATATCTCCAGCCTTTCTTCTTGTTTCTTCTTTTTGATGTTACTGGCACCTAGTACTGCTGCATCTATCACTGCTGCCTTCTTTCTGTACCTTATCTACTTTGTGTCTAGTTGGTTAGCCAGCAACTTCCTGTGCATCTGGAGAATCTCACAGTGGTGCATACTGTATAGACTATAATATATAATGTATTATTTCTCCAGATGTGTGATTTCTATATTGTACCAACATCAAGTGATAACTTTATTGTAATTCAGCACTACACCCACTTTTTTCACTAAATAAAGAAGCTCTCAGCTTATTTTACACTAAAACATTGAAGGCAATGCCTTGCTCTGCAGTTGATCCAGTTAACAGAGAGGCAGATAGCTGTCATAAAGCCTCGACAGCTGTGCAGTCACAGTGGCTGTGTTGTCCATCTCTGTGACCGCAGAATGAAAACAACAGTAACCAGTCCTCTCATCTGTGAAGGTCATACTGCTGCTTTAATCCTATTGGCTCTATTCATTGCTGCTCAGTTGGCCCAAGTCTTTCTCTACTTGTCCATCACCGAGGCTGGCTTTCTGCTGTGTCCTTGGAAACTGTGCTCACACTTCACAGCCAGTACAAGTGCACCCCTTCCTCCTCCAACACACATGAGCGCGCAAACACACACACACACATAAATATTGCCTACACACAGATTAGTTGTGGCCCTGGGGAGGAAGAGGCGCGAGCCACGGGCAGTTCTATCTTATACAGTTATAACAGCTACTGTGTTTATTCCTGGATCAGTTTAACACCTTCTGCTCTGCCCTCCACCCGTCTCTCACCCATGGGAAGTCAAAAGGCAAGAGGAGTATAGTGTGAAAACACTGAGCCTGCTCTGTGACACATATGCTTGCCTGTGTCACAGAGTGTATGTGTATGTGTGTGCTGCTTTTATGGGATCAGAGTGAGGGCTTGAATTTCCTCTGACAAACGCTCTCCAAGATTATTGGGTGCTATTCTTATCTTAGCAGTTGGGTCAAGTAGAGAATGGTTGTCTTTTGTACCAAAAAGTAGGCTCCTGATTGGACTTTATGAGGGTTATACATGGCGATATAGCTACTTTGAGTTTGGAGTTGTACAGAGTTGTACTTTGTAAAAAATGCAGATCACTGGATGAAGATTGTATGCCCTCCATTTATTTCAACTTAATTCATCTTTATTTGTATAGCGCCAAATCAAAACAAATGTCCCCTCAAGGTACTTTACATAGCAAAGTTTAGGACCTTGCATAATATAAGTGAATAACCTCCAGCAGAACCAGGCTCAGGGTGGGCCGTCATCTGCCTCGACTGGGTGGGGTTAGTGGACAGAGACGTGTTTGAAATGCTCCCCGGTACTTTCTGTATTCTTTGTGTTTTTAGTTTATTTTTTAGCGTTAATTTGTATACTGGACACTGTACTCATGCTTGCGACAGTAAGATACAGCAGAGAAAAACTTATGGACATTGGCAGAATCCACCATGAACTCAAATATCAAATAATCCAGCCAAATCAGGCCAGGAGACAACAATATAACCGACTATGTGGGAGGAGCACGACCAACATACAGAACGGCCAAAGCAAAGTCGATGCAAGAGAGGTGGGCTACATGCTAGGCTAAAGGCTAGGACTACACGACCACCGGTACCTAGCCTGTTGCTTGCAAATGTTCACTTTAATTTTCACGGAGACCTGGATTTCGAACTTCATGCCGGCTCTTCAGCGTTACACACACAACATCTATCGCGGAGACCGTACATCAGACTCGGGGAAGAACAGGGGTGGTGGTGTCTGTGTGTTTGTAAACAACAGATGGTGTAGAGACGTGCAAATTTTTGGACTGTTCGGGAAACATTGAGCTGCTGGTGTAAAGTGCTGACTATTCTATTGTGAGCATAGTGACTGAAAGAAGCACCCCCCTACATCTTTTATTTTGTTTTAATTTGATTGTCATAAAAGTTTATTTCATATTTTGTGTATTGTTTCTTTGGAACCTTCTATGTCTTATTTTGGTTTACTTTCTTCTGCTTCAGTATATTGCACACAGGCAACAGCTGTCTCTTCCCAGGTAGTTGCTGTTACTATTGTGCAGCACCAGATGGCGTGTACCTATTAGCTAGCGCTTGTGACAACAATGTGAAGTGAGTGCAGGTGTTTTGTTGGCACGAAGATGGGCTGGGGGGCAGAGGCAGAGGCAGAGGCAAAGGCGCTGCAAGGGTGTCTTGGGGCCCCAGGCAAAAAATTCCAAGGGGGCCCTTAAACATTTCATCATTCGTAGGCTATAGCATCCAACACTGACAACATTGTAATCATATTTTAAAATTGAAGTGAAGGCTGATAAATAACTGCAAGGAACAAATAATTGTACTTTATGAAATCTTTATTTGTAACAAAAGGCTCCAATAAAAAAGCAAATTTACATAGAAACATAGAAAATTAAAACAAAAATAATAAGAAATAGATACATAGTAATAAAACCTGAAAAACAATAGGACAATATAACTGGAAAAACAATATATTGTATTATATATTTACAAAATTCAGCAAGTCCTGAAAGTCTCTCCTGGGACATAGTGGATCTGAGGTAAGTTTTATGAGCTTTAGGGCTGAGAAGCTTAATAGCAGACGAAGGGTAATGCTTAAGTTCCAGACAAATCCTTGTAAATGTAGTAAAGCATTTTCCATGGGGAGCTTACATTATCAGGAAAGGCATAAATAGCAGCTCTGATCTCTAGCACCAAATCAAAAAAGTTTTTAGTTAATGTACAAGATGCTTGCTAATGTTAAGCAAACAACTTAGCCTTATATCAGGTAGCATATTTGGCTACATTAAAGTAACCACATACTTTGAGATAAAAAAAACATAGCCACAAACTATTATACTTACCACTGTCTTGTCTCCTTTCCTCTTCTTCTTTCTTTTTTTAGTTTCTTGTCATTTTCGCGGAGTAGAGGCTGCTTTATTCTTGTTGCGCATGTTTGTTTACTTCCTGTCAGCCGGCACCGAGAGGGGGGGGGGGCGTAAAGGGGGTTTGTGAGAGCTGCTGACAGTGCTGTCAATTACATGTTTTCACAGTCTCTCTACTGTTGTTCTGATGCGGTTCAAACTGTGTTGGTCCTCTGGGGCCCCCTTGGCCTGGGGGCCCTAGGCAATTGCCTGCCTTGCCTGTTTGCTAGCGGCGCCTCTGGGCACAGGGTGCGGGGGGCAGTGAATGCGGTGTCTGTGTGTGTGTGTAAAATTCAAGAGCAGCGGATGGAGTGCACCTGAGTTTTTTTTCCCACGTGTGCTAAACTATTTTCCAAGTGAATTCAGCACTGTGTTTCTGCTGCCTGTTTACTGTTACTCACCCAAACGCAGTATTCATTGTGGCTGACGACTTTAATCACTGCAACCTCAAAACTGTCCTCCCCTAATACCACCAACATGTGTCCCTTCCAACAAGGGAGAACAACATCCTTGACCACAATAACATAAAACATGCCTTCAAGGCGGTCCCCCACCCACACTTAATTCGACAACATCTCAATGTTTCTCTACCCAGCCTACAGACAACACCGCAAGCAAGCTCCCCCTGTAAGTAAAACCATTGAAGTGCGAAATGAAGAATCTGAACTGATGCTTTAGGACTGCTTTATGTGTACAGAATTGGGAGTGTTTAAATCTGCTGCTGTGAGAGAGGACTTTATTATGGACCTAGAGGAATATGTTGCAGCTGTAACAGGCTACATCAGCACATGCACAGACAGCATCAACCTCTACAAAACACTTTAAAACCTACCCCAATGATAAACCCTGGATCAACAGTGAGGTACGGTCCATGCTACGTGCGCGTTCCACTGCGTTTGTCTCAGTCGACGCTGAGAGCTACAAAAAGGCCAGGTAAGACCTGCATAGATCAATCAGACAGGCCAAAAGACAGTACATTGTAAAGCTGGAGGGATATTATAACTAAGCAGACTCATGTGGCATGGACTGCAAACCATCATGGACTACAGGCAAAAGCCCTCGGAGAACATACACAGCCGAGCTACCTTCCCAGATGAGCTGAACAAGTTCTACGAACAAGTTCTACGCACCCATCAACCGATAGAGTGAGGTCCTGAGGAAGGCTTACTGGATACACCTCTCTTTTTGTCAGTGGATGAATTGCGTACTGCCCTAAGGAAAATAAACCCACGAAAGGCAGCCGGCCCAGATAACATCTCAGGGCATACACTCAGGGTCTGTTCAGCGCACAGCCGGTCCGTATGGACCATTCCTGTGCAGTCTGTTCCAGGTGGGTGGCTGAGGTCCGCTGAATTCTTCCTGCCCTCGGTTAGCCACTTGGAAGGAAAATCTATGCGATGAGATGGGAGTATTAAATTATGGAAATGATCAATATAGAAAAATAGGAATAACCAAATTAGATGACAGGAAAAGAGACCAGATGTGTAAGTGTATATAGATGATTGAAATGACCAGATGTCCATGATTGAAGTCTGTAATGTAAGATGTGTGTGGTGCAAATGTGCATGAATGTGCAGAGTGTGAGTGTACATAGGTGTATGAGTGTGATTGTGCTATTCTTGAATGACTCAGGTGTGTGCAGTTGTGAAAAATAGGTGTACAGGTGGGTGTGACCATGGGTGTAGTGTGGTGTGCAGGGAGAATGATGGTCCTGAACGGTGGTCGGCGGTCTGGTTGAGAGTGTTGCTCCTGGTCAGTGGTTAGCGGTCCAGTTGAGTTTTCAGAAAGCGGAAACGTTTTCCTGACCACAGCAGAGAAAAAGTCCGTTGCTGGGGTGGCTGAGGTCCTTCACGATCTTCCTGGCTCTGGTCGAGCACCGTCTGCTGTAGATTGAGTGCAGGTCAGGGAGCTCAGTGCAGAGGGTGTGCTCAGCTGATTGCACCACTCTCTGGCACACCCCTGTGATCTAAGAATCTCTGTTTCATTTTATCCTTATTGATGTGAGTTAGTCCTCATTTGTGGTTTACAAGTAAATTTGGTGCCAACTGATAGGACTACATGGTGTCAGAAATATGTGAAATCCGATGTATAAGTGGGACCATATGTTCATGATGTTCCCACTACACCCTGTTTGTCAAAATGGCTGAGCAGTGTGAGGCTCCAGAGCTTCTGATCTCCTAAGTGTGTGTTCAAATGCCACAAGTGGTCTTGGAAGCTGTTTCGTTATCAGATTCCCTATGATTTGAAACGTTTTGGACATGCAGTAGTTTTAATACATGCAGTACTTTTGATCCTGCATGTAAACACACTCAGAAATTCTTATTAGAGTCGTGTTGTTTACTTAATTAAAGCAGACAACAAACAGAAGAGCAGGGATGACGTCCCTGTTGCTGCATGTCTGTCTGTCCAGCTTGCCTGAGCAACACGCAGAGTGCTCCAGCAGCACTGAGAACCTCAAAACCCACCCAAGCCCCCACCAATGAAATCAAACAGATGTTGTGAGTCCTCCGACACTTGATGAAACAGTTGAGGTTTTTTTGGGAGACTAGGAGACTCTTAGCCTCCAAACCACACACCTGCTTCTGGCGCGGAATGCTCAGATGTTCAGATATTCATTAAGTAGACCTGACGCTGTGCAGCGATCCTCTTTGAAGGGCCACAGGACGTGGACAACTCAGCATAAGACTCTTCAAAGGCTTAAGACATCACATGCAATAATCTTTGAAGCAAGACAAAAGAGCACTTCACAATACATTACAGCTGAGTAATAAAACGTAATGGGGCTGTGGAAATGTTATAGAAATAGACATGTAATAATAGGATAATGTCATGCTAATTAGGTATTAAGTACCAACCAGTGAAAGGTTAGTATTATTGGTTAACATGGTAGTTTCAGTGTATAAATCACAAAACAGAGAAGTAAAAGGCAAAACTATCTGCTGTAGTAATAATCTAAAAAATTATAATATTTTTTCATAAAGGGGAATAATATTTTGGGTTCAAATGCTGCACTTTCATCCAACCCCAGGAAAATCAAGAACCCTCACATATACACCAGGAAGGCCAGAGTTAAAGGTAGGAAGGGTTTCCTCCGATTGAAGCTACTTAATTGAGCAGGGGAATATTTGAAATTCACAAAACAGTCCAAATCACTACATCAGAAATCTTCTCACTAGGATATTGCCCTGAGATTTGCAGCACAGTTCCTATCATGCTTTGGGTAATACAAACAAACATTATAATGCTTCCATGGTGTGAGAATGAGCTTGTTGTTGCTCTTTTTGTGGGATTCTGGCAAATCTGTATCACAGACAGTAAATTATTAGTAGTTACTAGCAACGATTGTCAGTAGACAATGAACAGATTTGAGAGCAAGCTAGTTCCTGGAGTCTGCTGTAAGTCATCTGTGGGTCAGATTTGAATAATTCTCAGACAGTTTGTAGGATCTGATGCAAATTGTGTTTGTCAGTCTTCAGACTGACAAACACAAGGTGTAAGCAATGAAGCAACACTACAGCTTTCCATGGCAAAACAAAGACATCAGCCGATCAACTTGATGTAGTTCAGCATTTAATTTGACAGAAACATTTG
Organism: Microctenopoma steveboyesi; assembly: GCA_032359275.1. Taxonomy (NCBI): domain Eukaryota; kingdom Metazoa; phylum Chordata; class Actinopteri; order Anabantiformes; family Anabantidae; genus Microctenopoma; species Microctenopoma steveboyesi. The sequence goes on along the minus strand of JAUMHF010000002.1, from coordinate 791,255 downwards.
ACTGTAGTCTTGTGATTACTGAAGTGCTTCCTCGGACAAAGGTATCCTCTGAATAAAGAAATATGGTGGACAGTTAATCAAGGTTAACATAGCTCAGCATGTCTACATATGTATACAGAAATGTCTGTTACACGAAGTACCTTTAGCCACTGAATATCTGTGTGTACCTTTTTGTTTTCATTTTTATACTTTCACCAGCATCCAACAGCAGATTGGCATGAAGTTTACCATGCGCTTTCATGCCCCCAGGTTGGTAGCTCGAGTTTAACAACTAAGAGTTCTGACAAACTGTTTAAGAAATATCCTCAAGCAACAACAGGCCAATAAACATAGCGGTACCATTGTAGTAAAATGGCAGCTCATGAAATGACATTGTAGATTTGTATTGCATTTGTGTGGAATCAGACTGTTGAGCATAATGAATCTTTTTGCTATTTAATCTTGGATCAGTCACAAAACACAAACAGCACCCTGGCTTGGCATGATGTTGATGAACTAGATAGAGAGCGAGAATAAACAGACAGACTGAGAACACACCACTTCAAAGATACTTTGCTGCCTTTAATTTCACTATGATTTGTTTTATCTGTCTTAGTGACAGCACAGCTTCAAAGTCTGCTTAGATCCATTAATGTGTGTGTTTCTCATGGCATCGCTAACTGCTTTGTTGTTCTCTGTGGCTTTTTAAAAGCCACAGAGAACATTCTTTATCTAGATGAAGCTGGCAAACAGCAAGACCTGCATATTAAATATCTGCATTGTTTTAAGCTTCAGGACAAATTCCTGAACACAAATACAGGCCTTGAGGGAGCTTCCTTGACATGTAACAGATGTTTGCCTTGGGCCTGTTGTGCATGTTCTATTACCTGTCTTAGTGGAATACCACTGTTCATGTTTAATTATCTGCTAAATGTAAGAACTGCTCATTTCACAAAAGTGTAACAGATTGTGTTGTCTATGTCAGATGCAGAGATAGCAGGATCGATTCCCAGCTGTGACACCCAGCCTATCCCTCATACCAGGTGTGTCCCTGAGCTGAGACGCTCAGCACTAGCTCCTTGAGCGCCGCTTGTGGCTGCTCACTGGAGGATGGGTCCAACACAAAAGAAACACAAAAGAAACATTTCATTGTAACATTTAAAAATGTATTCAATGACAAAGTGGATTTTTCTTCTTTAAATTGTGCCTTATTGCCTTTTCAAATTACTATTATCTTAGATAGCTTGGTGTATGTAGAATATAAAACCATGTAAGAAAATGTCACCAGTGGTCACACTGTGGAAAATTCAGTAGTATTCAAATTATCTTATTTTTTTCTCCTTCGGTTTCTTGCAGTCTGCAGACAATGAAAGAGCATGAGCAGGAAGGGGGAACTAGTAAAACTGTTTAAATTCCAGCCATCCTCTGCCAAATATGTGGGTCTGGCTCTCAAACCACAACAGGACATGCAATCATCAGCTATTCCTAACTTGACCAAGATGTCAGTCTTTCTGTGATTTGGCACAATATAAGTAGTATTAGTATAAGTAGTTTAGCTCTCTCATTCTGATGACAAGATGCAAGGGGTGGCCAATCCTGGTCCTTGAGGAACAGAAATGACCACCACTCACCTAAATATAATAACATTATATCATATTATTCTTTTGACAACTTTGTAAAATTCATGATCATAGATAAAGGCTGAAATTGAGAGAACTGAGGACTGGTAAACTGACTGAGCTCTGGTACAACACAAAATGCTTCTATGAGTCCAAATCTCAGAGTTTATGTAACTTTACTTTTAGGGTGAGTTCAAGGTAACTGAACCACCTTAGCATTTTAAAACAATTCTCTTCATAGGGTAAGACCACATATAATGTTCATTCATTATTGCATCATTGGCCATCATGGCCTTCTTATCCAGTACTTCTTTTGTCCAAGTACTGGTCTGCTGGACTTGTGTGTTAAATATGTGTCGAAACATTTTTGTATTATGTCCTCTTGTATCAGCATAACTTTGAGGTATTTAAACACAGAATGGCTAATACAATGATTAACACACCAGGGCAGTAGTGTTTGGTGAGCCCACTGCCATTGACCTGTGAGTCTATGCAAACAGAGAGAACTGTGTTTGCATAGACTGGTCTGTATGGATGTTTGTTCAGGGAGCTCACAGTGAGCATGTGACTATGGAAGTGAGACATAGTTGAGGGTAAAGAAGACATTGAACATCATGCAGTTCCATTGATGGACCTTTATACAAATTCACACAACTCTACAGAACAGAAAACCAATTAGGCTACAATAAGAAAAGATACATTAGTAAAACATAATTGTCACCTGGGACTACTTGAATAATGCCTTTTTAAATACTTAATCAGCTTGAGTAAATAAGTGTACCCAGCCATGATCTTTTCTGAGAACCACATGCTGTTTTATTCATCAGCAATGGACAGGTTAGGCGAGGTTAGTATGAACAAACACAAGTCTTATCATTATCAACATGTGCACTGCAGCTTGCTGTGTATGGGGCTGTAACTGTAGCTGCAGAGCGGTCAGAATTTTATTGTCATACAACGCCCACATGTCCACTACAACAGTTGTGAGAGTAGTAGCAGATCATTTTCAAAATGAAGTACAGAAATAACAATCATTTGTATCTGTGGCTGAATAGGCAGTTTTGCATGAGGTTCTAATAATAACTAGAAAGTTCCTGGGGAAACGTTGAAGGTGCCTGCCGCCGTGCGTCGCTGAACCTTAGACCCATCTCCCCGACCAGAGAGCAGGATTCACAGAGTATTTACAAACACACACAGTAAAC
>JAUMHF010000002.1:666232-717021 GCA_032359275.1 Microctenopoma steveboyesi | reverse complement strand
CCTAATAAAGAAGCCAGTTTAGAGGTGGAGAACAATAGGTGCCTCCATTAAAATGAATGGGAGGCAGTGCATGGCTTTGCCATGCACTGCCTCCCATTCTTTTTATATGGCAGGCACCTAATAAATAAAAAGAGGATATCAATAGTGAGGGAGCATTCAATGCTCCCCCACAATGAAAAGTGTTGTTGTGGGTGCAGGACGCATGTGGGTTAGACTACAAAATTCAGTTATTAAAATGAACGAATGATATGTTCAATATTCAAGGAGCCACTCAAATGTTCCGAAACACAACAAATAATGGCTACTGTCCATCTGTCCTGTTGCCTTCACAGTAAACGGGACTATTTTCTAACACAGAATTGCTGAATGATTGATCTCACAAACATAGACAGAAAAATGAATCATGTCTTCATGAGTCAAACTCTTCCACATAGAATTTACTGATAAAATACAAGTTCAAAGTTTTCCTTTAACTTTAACTCTTTTCCTCTTGTTCTCTATTTGTAACATCACAATCCTATGAATTGTTGGTTATTCCCTGAAGCGTTCAGGAGTGCAGACTCAACAAAAGTGTTTCTAAAGAGCGCAAAAGACTGGAAAAAATCCAGTCATCCACTATCCCATGTAACGGTAAGAAACAGCTTTCAGCCTTCTCAGAGCTTTCAGTCTCACGCATAAAAGTGAGTCCACAGAGGACACTGGGATTAGACAAGAGTGCCTACACAGCTTCCGACTAAAGTTGCTATTATCCTCCCTTTGGCCATGTTGAGCTGATGAGTTAGTTGTGGTGAGGATGAGGAAAGTATGTATTTAAAGAGCGTAGACTATGGACATTAAAGCACATCCTCAGCAGAACTGCTTATTTAATCTGGATCAGGTTTAGTTTGCTTTAAGCTTGTAAAGATGCAGTTCGATTATTACTTAGCTGCTTGTATTGAGTTCTACACGACACATGACAGACCACTGCTTGGTGCATTTTTCGTTTCCACTCGCTAATAATTCTTCATGTATAAATACTGTATAAAGTAATCACATCAAAATGTTCTCTTGTTTGATTTATAGTTAACACGTTTTCTTTTCGTCATCTTTCATTTTGCATCAATGCTGCATGTGTGTGGGATTTTCTTTCAGTCAGCGGACAAGATATTGTCTGCACGCTCCAACAACATCTCACCAAACAGAAGCTTGGGCACCCACCCTTCACACACTGAAACACACACACACACACACACACACACACACACACACACACACACACACACAGAGTGAGCATGTGAGAAGGGACGGAGGCGTGTGGAGGAGGTCAGGGTCAGTTCAGCTGCATGAAGCCCTGCAGGGAGCACTGTGAGAGGAGCCCTGGCACCAGAAGACGGAACACTCACACAGTCATAGTAAAAGTCACATTATCAGACATTCTGCTGTATTTGTTTTAATTACTCAAATTAAGAATTAATTTATTCTATAATCACTGATGTTAAACACAACACCCCCTGATGATTTATTATGTATCACACAATGAAGACATTTTATGAAAACAAAGAATGAAACGTAGAGTGGAAAGAGGTGAAATAGCTACTGTTGCACTGCTGGTTTTAGGATGAAGAGCTAGAATCTATGAGATACTTTGTTTCATTAACTAATGAACCCCACCCATGCATCATGCTGGATTACTGTCTTTAAACAGCATATGTACTGACTTTATGCTTCAGATACTGGACTGTTGTTAAAACATCAACCTTTTACTTGAACACCAGGATCTGGCTTAGAAGTGGATTGGTACAGTTCAGTGGTGCACAACATGCACATCTACGGGATTTTATTAGAATTAGAAATATTGATAATTCCATCTGCTATTTATGAACTGTTTAGGAAGTGAGACTTAAATTTGACAAGTCTAGGCCATGGCTATATTTATGTAAATCCTTGGTAACCATGGTAATATGTATGTGCAATAGAAAAAGCACATCCAAAAATTCATGAGAAAATCAACTAAACATCCCTGTCTTACATTATTCATAACGGGAATATTTAGAATGCTCATTTATCTTCTGACTGCTTCATTAGTTTATCATGACACCATATAAATATACATAAACAGAATTACCTGAAGCTGTAAAGTGGCAAAGTCATGGTAGTTACAAGCAACAGCAAGCTAGAGCTATGAAAGAACTTGTGTATTTCAAATTTTTAAATAATAATAATATTAATATTAATAATAATTAAATATATAGAAATACAAATTTATTTCACATTCAAATAAATAAACTAATGACTTGAGCAAAATAGCATTCAAAAACATAGTGGCCAAAGATTGTGGAATGCTCTGTTTTAATTGGGCTGTCGTTTGGTGAGGAAATGGACATATTTTCTCTGCACATGAACATCCAGGCTGTGGCTTGTTGCCGCCTCTGTGGCTGTGCGGAGCCAGTACTGATTAGCTCTGACTCTGTTTGGGTTCACAGGAGAGGAGCACAAATTGGAACAGACCTCTAAAAATAGGACGTATTATTTACCCCTCCCAACATCCAGGTCTTTGTGTATGTGTGCACAGGCATGCTTTCCCGGCATCTCACAACAAGTCATTCATGCACATAATAACAACAGCTACACACACACACACACACCCAGAGGATCCATTTCCTGTGAGAGGAGGCCTCCGGGTTGGATGCTGCTCTCTTCTTGTATAAATATTTCATTTTTCATACAGAGCCATTAGAGATGGCATTAGTGCTGCTTTTACCTATGTGTAAATGTGTGCGGTGTGTATTTAGTGTACTGAGGCACATGATACTAATGTTTCCACACTAATATTTCCACCGTCCACAAGCCGAATGCTGTGACCCCTGATCATCATATTAGTCCCAGCACTTGCCTGTCCACGCTGCAGGCGCAATGACCTCTGACCTCTGACTGATGCTTTGACTTCTGGTAGACTGCTGGCTTTTGGTTGTAAAAGGGGCATCTGTCATGCTCTCCTCAGCCGCCGTCTGTCTCTTTCATCACAAGCACCACACACTCTGATGTAGCAGCTTGATGCTCTTACCCCTCAAAAAAAATCCCCCTCACACACTGCCCCAGTGAGAAGTTAGCTGCAGGCTCTGACCTCATGAATGGTGCACACACAGCACAGTGTGGTGGCCTGGGGTGTTTCTGCTTTTATGTGAATAAGAATGAAAGAAAGAGACATTGACTAAATTGCTCTGAATTTCTTAAGTTTATTACAGGTTCTTTTTTTTATCATGCAAATGTATTTCATGCACAAAAAAATTATATACAAACACATTTTATATTTTAACATACTTTATTGACCTCCATGAGAAAGTTGTTGTTGGACGGCTGCACATGTGGAATATGATGCTTCTACTATGGGATTACAGTGAAGCAAGAGCATCTCAACATGTAGTCATGACCCAGCAGTTCATGAATATTTCTGCCAACTATTCTGTCCAATAATAATCATGTGTGATGTTTTCAATTACACAACAAATACATGTATGTCAGAAATCCCCATGTTGGAGCTCCCTGGCCCCTTCTACATCTTACTAGCAAAGTCATTCTATGGAATTCCCTACACCACCAAGACATACAAAGCCTACAGCTGATTTTGAATCTTTTCTTGAAAATGGAATTAATCTATACACATCCCAGATCTTTATAGCGCCTATATTCACGCCCCTTTATCACCTAACTGTAACATTTAAATAGAAACACAGGGGACAACGTTTGGGAAAACAGAGCTTTATTTAAAGTCATATCCACAGAGAAGCAGCTTTGGAACACATGCATATAACTGCTAGTAAAGTTAGAGTAGAATAGTAGAGTGCTCCAAAAATATAAATCCTTAAAGGATTCTCGAGAGGGACATGGGACACATTCCTTCTCCCTGCATCCCAAGCAAGAATAGAAACGAGAACGAACAAGCAGACTGGGGGAGTCAACCTACGATATGCATAGTGTCGCCCACAACAGTAACTGCACACACACACACACACACACACACACACATAAACTGCAAACCCATTAAAGAGGAAAAGAATTCTTCTTTAAATACTCTTGTCAGCACAGATTTCATGCTTCTTCCCACCACCAAGCTTCAGTTTTATTTTCACTTACTCAGAGGTTCTGCAGTGTCCATTATACTAGACAAAAACAAAACAAACAAATAACAATAGCACTAAAAGAAAAATAACATGTAGTTTACACCACAAGGTTCTCAACAAGTAAAGAGCCTAAATCAGCTTTTAATGTTCAAGAACAGATCAAATCAATGGTTAAAGACATGGAGGAAGGTCAAAACTATAAAACAAAAGAAGAAAATTCCCCCATAAAACATTCCATTAATGTTAATGTTGATTAATGCACTAATCAGTAGTTTTATTTTACTGATGGATAAACTGAATATGTGTATTGTGAAAAAAGGTTTTAACTCACCGTGTAGTCAAAAAATACCATAAAGTATCTAAGACCAATAAAATACATGAAATATGGATTGACATTTAAGCAGCAATTGTAAAAATATGCCAATAAAAGCCAATAATGAAATTACCTCTTAAACCTGCACCAATCAATAGTTTGACATTATCAATCAAAGGTTCACAGTTTAGTTCACTCAAAGTTTGTTACCTATTGAAACAGAGACAGTTTTCCTCACTGTTGCCATCTGAGCACATAGCTCGATGTAATCAAAACTTATTTCCTATGTAAGTGATGAGGGCCAAATTCCTCAGTCCGCCACCTGTGCAGAACACAATGAAACATTATACAATAACAATACAAAATAATAACAGTCCACAGAAACACAGAGCATCTTAGACTGAATGTCTGAGAGTTTAGTTTTGAAATGAATCCACTTGATTAATTCAACTCAGGCTGCTGATGTCTCATATTCTCTTAAGATATATATTAGAATACATGTGTACTATTGAAGCAAACATTGGCCTTCCATTGAAAAAAAAAAACCTAAGTTCGAGTTGTGGCGGCATTAGTTGAGAGCCTACTTATTTCAAAAAATTCCTGAAAATCACCTTGCTTTTCCACTTTTCTAATAAAAATATTGTTAAGAACACTGAGAATATTGGCAGCCTACAGCTGTTTTATGATTGTTATGAGCACATGTGCTACAAACACATTTGTGATCATTAATAAAAGTTTACCTACCTAAGCCAGCTTGATTCTTATGAGCAACATAACATGTTGATGCTAGGGTTGTGTTTGTCACATTTAAAATTGATGAGCTGGATGCAGTTGGTTCTTGGTTCTAGACAAGCTGAGGGTTGGTGCTGCTCCTTAACCAGTTCCTTCTGTCAGAGAGCTCATTCTTGGAAATTATTGGCTGTTGGAAATTAGGTCCCGGTTATGGGGGTTGAAAAAAGTGGCTCGACAAAGGGTAGAAAAGACTGTAGTAGTAGTTAGTTTGAAGAACTAGGAGTTGATTATCATAAAAACTACCTTTATACTTTTCATAAATATCCAAATACACCTCCTCTGTTCTCTGTTGCTTTGAGAAGAAAATGAATGACTCCATAGTTTTTATATGTACGCTGTGTATCCAGGCCAACAGCAGCAAAGCAACAATGTTGGTAAGCTCTTTAGTGAGTTTCATGAGAAGATTTGTTATTTGGGGGATTTTTTGGCTTTATGTAAAACCTGAATTCTGATGTTTGATTAAAACTCTAGGAGAGAATTACTGTTTCATCCCAAGCTATTTCATACCATTGTGTGAATATGTCTTTCTGTGTGTGGCTGCTGTGGTTCTCATGTGGAAATCAGTTGGAGCCAGAGCAACCCTGAAACTCAGCCACACACACACACACACGCACAGACAGGACAAAGGACATAAATGAAGATGAATGGGTTGTGTTTGGGAGCAGCAGTACCAGGCTGTTAAAGGAAGGGGAAAGAGGAGCCATCTTAAAAACATCCCCTGCAACACATTTGCCCCACACATTCAGTGAACAGACATCCTCATTAAGTTGGGGATTCTGATTTTATTTGTGTGTGTAGATTTTTTCTTTTCTTTGCAGGTTGCTCTGACTTTTGCTCATGTGCCATCATCACAATTGTAATCTCTCCAGTATTTCACGTTCCCATTAGTTTTACCGTATTGTTGGTAGAATTATCCCCAAACTAAGGCTTCAGTCTTACAATGCAATGTGCCATGAGATCATTTTTGTGAGGAGCTGGTGCTATATAAGTAAAGAGAATTGTACTGAACTCTAAATGCATGTGCCATGTATCTAAATCTAAGTAGATGTGACTTGTATTCTCATTATGTTTACATAAGTCTCCAGTGGTGCACATTCCCTTTAAAATCACCAGAAGCTAATAACATGCTGTGAACCAGAAACATGACGCTATTTCACTGGATCTTGTCAATACGAACAGCAAACAGGAAAGAGAACCGTGGATGTGGGGTGTGTGGGGATGTGCTGCCTATGTTGTTTACCCAGGTGAAAACAGTAAACCTTCCACAAATACCCACACGTGTCCTGATGCACCGGGAGCAATTTCAGTGACCTAACCAAGAATGCTTCTATCAAAAGAGTTTCTCAGCCACAAATCTCAGAACCTGCCCAGCTAACTGTGGAGGTGCTGCTACTCATCAAGGCGCATAAGTAGAAATATCAAGGATCTCCATTTAAAAAAACATATTTTCTCTCAGCCCCATGCAGACAATAAAGGATCAGCAGAGTAAGATGAGCTGTCTTAAGGGATCCACAGTGAACACATGCCGGATTTTCTTTCCCCCTGCTCGTTGTATTGACAAGTGCCAGTGGGAGACAGTGCCATGTTTCTGTGTATAAAGACGCATTGCCAGAGTGACTCTGAGACGGGATCTCTATAGCTGAGCGCTGGCTGCGGCTCTCCAGAATGCCATGCTCCTTACATCATTCAAAACCAATATTTGACTAGCTGCAGTCCCCAAACTCTGTGGCGCTCCAGTGTTTTTTTGAAAACAGAGAGAGAGGCTGCAATTTGAGAGCGTCAGAGGAGCCAGAGCTTTTCCCACAGCAGAAACCCCCACTCCCTCCTCTTTTCTTCCTCCATGGTGCTTTTTTGCTTCTTTCTTTTTACGTTTTTCATGTCTGGTGCTCAGGGATCCCTTGGGCTTAGAGTGGTTTTCTGCTGAATGTGGCATAAAAGCATGAACTTCATATACCTCTCTCTTTCTGTGTGCGTGTGTGTGTTTAATGTGAGGTCTGTTTCCAAGTCTGTGGATGGAAAAGCTCTCTCCAGGATGAATAAAAAGGAAGCATGCATGACAGAAGTAGAGGGAAGGATGGACATACCAGAGAGGGAGATGCAGAGAGAATGAAAGAGTGAGAGAGGAAATCTGAGACTAATCAAACCATGGCCACTCTCCCAGAATGATTCCAAACACATGTCCCACGCCTGTCAGCGCTTCTCTCTATAGCCTACCCTAGCCTGTCTGAAGTCAAATCTGAGGCTCCCTCTCTCACACACACACACACACACACACACACACGCGTCTGTCAGATTTCCTCACACATTTGGATACATTGATTCTGTTTTATGTCTTTATTTATCTTTATTATAGACAATATTTTAATGACTTCATCGTGTAACTTTTGGTGAACAGACACTGTGGTCACACGGGAAAATTACAGTACTATGTAACAGTCATTGTAGCATCAGAGCAAAGTCATTACCATAAGCTGTAATTACCATTAACTTTGTAATTAAAAATGATAAATATGGTATTATATTAATAACAGAAATTCCTGGGGAAACTTTGAAGGTGCCTGCCACCTTGCACCGCTGAACCTTAGACCGATCTCCCCAACCAGAGAGCAGGATTCTGATGATTTTGATGTGTAACATGTCTAAATTCAGAGTCTGTTCTGGGAAGCATCTCGTGTATGGTTTATGGCTCTTTATGATGCCATGGTAACTCAAGTAAAAGTGATAGGTCATGAATGAGCTGATCGTCTTGCGCCGCGTCACGCACATAACATATAGATATAGTAGATAAAGTCATGTAAAGTAAGTAAAGATATATATATATATATATAATATTTATATTGTCGTCATAGACTCGTCCAGAACTGGACTCGAGCTCTCAGTCCTACAAACACACTGAGTTGACGTTAAAAATTCCTTCATCTATGCCCAGGATGTCAGAACAGGCTGATCTACAGAGGAAATCAGTAAGTGATCATCTCATCAAGGTCGCTGGAAGGAAGGAAGTTCTGTTCAGATATTTCTGACCGGGTCTGTAACGATGCTACAGCGGGAAATGTTCATTAATTGTACAGGAAAACGTGTTTCTGTGCAGATGACAATAACCATTAGGTTCTTAATTTGTTTTATTTGAGTCTCTCATGCTGCAAACTCTCCTCAGTTACGTATTGGAGCCTGTTCTAACATTATTGCACCTGTCTGGTTTAAAAAGCTCAGCCTTACAGTTTTAGAGTTGCTATTTACAATTAATGCAGCACACTAACAATAACATTACATTTTTATGAGTATAACTGGGGCTGTATATTTCCTCTGCATGAGGCCCCCCAACAAAGTGGAGCCTAGGGGCCCACAACTACCTTAATCCTCCTCTGGTCCTCAGCTCATCCTTTATCACTGTGACATCATAGGAATCCAGATCAAAGCATATCAGACTATCCAATAAAAGTCAGCTGTCAGTCCACCTCATGCTTCTCCACTTACTTAAATGTAAAACAAACCTTGATCTTACTCTAACCTGAACCAAAGGCTATACCTGACCTTCTCACATGGGACTGTGGAAAAATACATGCATACATGATAATTGTTAGCTACAACACAATCACATTTGCAGTTTAGTTGCAGAGGAAGGTTGTTTTTAGAAGACAGTTATCATGTGTATTATTGTGGATTTTGGGCTGTGCATTGGTGAAAGAAACCAAGAATTCTGCATCGTACTGATTCACAAAGTTGAAAACACCAACACAGTTAGTTCCTTGAGAAAACATCCTGTCTTAACATTTAGCTCTAGAGCAACATGGCAGCTGGTGTGTGTGGGCATGTGCACTAGAACTTTGTCATCTTTGAGCACTGAAGATACACTTAATGGGAGGGGTGGAGGTATGAAGTGGCGGGGGAACTGTGGCTCGGATGGTGTCCTGAAAGAAAAAGAGTAAAAAGGATCTCACTGTTTTGAATTCTCTCAAAGGAGGAAGACAGGGAGGTGGGGATGGTACAGAGGCAGTATAATGTTTAAGTGAAGTGGAGTGGTCCATTTTGGTTATGGGACACCACGAGGGTAGAGGCGGGAGGTTGGAGGAAGAGGAGCAGGAAAAGAGAAAGAAGGAAAAAGAGTAGACGAGAAGAAAGACCATAATTTCCAAAATAAATATTTCCCAGCAAAACCGCCTTCCCTCCCTCTCTCTTTTTTACTCATACACACACGCACACACACACACACACACAGCTCAGCGGCCTATACACAGGAATTCTGCTTCATCATCATTAGGTTCTTTCCTTTGTTTCTCACCGTGTTCAGCTTTGTTGTCCTGTGAGAAAAGGTTTGCTTGCAGACACACGGGCTCCACGTTAGCATGTAATGAAACATAAAACACAAAAAAAGGAAAAGTAGCAGTGTGTGAATTTGGTGCTGGTGAGTGTGCAGACTCATGCATGCATGCACATGCACATTCCTTCAAATCACTTCTATCATGAGCACCTGTATTATGTCGCTTTCATTTCATTTGTGTCTTCACACAAACTTCATGCTCCTTTTGAGTTGTGAACGTTACGATGGACTTTCTGAATAGGAGGCAAAACCTCATCAAGTGTGTGAGAACACAACTGCATAGACTATATGTTCCCTGCTGCTGATTCAGTGCACACGTGACAGCACATTCCCCATTTTGGAGCGGACACAGGGGGCAGACACGGCATCACAGTGACCCTGATCTTCTTGCCCTGATTATTACGCTTTTATGTGCAGTTTGACAGTGAACTGAATCTAAAGCTACTTAATACCCAATCATCCCACTAAAACAGTGTGTTGCTGTGTCAGTCCTAAAGTTCATTTTCTACTCTGACTAAAACAAAATGATAAAACGTAAAGAATCTAGTGTAACATTAACATCTGTGGGCAACAGTCAAAATGGCTGCTGCCACAATCTTTCCACTTAGCAACCACATGGCACCATAACCAGAATGGTCACCAAATAGTTAATGACTAATGACTGTGTGTGTGTGTGTGTGTGTGTGTGTGTGTGTGTGTGTGTGGTGATGGTGGTGGTGGGGGGGGCAGTAAAACAGTCATCTTTAGTACACAGCCATGAGGGAAGAGAACATCTCAAATGGCGCATGACGCATGGTTTGTGTTTTTGTAATTGATGCATGTGTCTTCATGCCCTATTATGCAGCTGGACAGTCATTTCTAGTTTACAGTTTTGCTGTAAACTGACCCTGACTTTCATTAATTTACTAATCATTACCTAAGGGTCAAACTGTGTCTCTCTTTATCCCAACCTTTAATCAAGCTAAGTTAGCTTTCCAAATTTTACACTCAACATGAGTGAGTATTAAGTCCTCGTCCCACTGAACCATGATGTCCATTCTCACTGTGATGTGTGTGCAGGACACCATTTAAGTTCCTTATGAGACCAGAGCTAGCTTACAGAATGTTCAGTTTAGGTTCAAGGAACATTTTCTTGGAGCGTTAAATTCATCATTTCAAATATATGTGAAGTACACTTCAGTCACTGGTGTCAGCACAGACACAGGCTGCCCTAATGTCTCCATCTCCATGTCACCAGGCACATGAACACTAACAGAGACAGACCACTGCATTTATGCTGTTGGTTATGGATAAGGTGTTTTGAGTAGACAGACCGTGTATCTTTAAGTCTGGTCCACCCTGGGACACACTCAGGGAAACTGGAGACTGAAGCGATGACCATAAACAACCCAGTATCATAAGTAACATTGTACACGTATGACAGTGAGGGAAATCAAATATTTAGATACAATTATTTACTACCTTATTTATGCATTTTGTCTTTGCCACATCATACACCATGATGCAAATTATTATACAACTACAAGAACATACCATCAGCATGTGGGATCCACCTGCACTGTCATCTGATCAGTTGGTTAGTAGACAAAGTCATATTGTAAAAAATGTTTTTTGTATACCCCCCATTATGAATCAAACACAAACCTCTTCAACTTGACTTAACTGTCAAGATGATTTATTAATGCAGTAATGACACAATGCTCTGATTGATTTTATATGATTGATGATTATGCAATTATTGATATTTAAGCCAAGGTACATTTATTAGCAACATTTGTGTGTATTTCTCCTCAGCATCAGGGCACGGTTCAACGACCACATCTTACACAAGAGTTTGGTGACATGGATAGGAAACAGTGACCAGGCAGTGAATTGTGTTCTTACTGTAAAGCACAGCGTCAGCGAGTGCTACTGTTTTTCTTTTACTTGTGAATGACCTGTGTGTTTAATGGTGATGAATGACTGTGTGCTAGATATCTAATGGCCCCCCAAAACCTCCCCCTCCCCCATGTCACATTTTGGACACTTTAAACACGCTCCACCAGAACTGCTACATTTAACTTCTTAAACTGCTTTTTTAGCTCCAACCATATTTTTACAACTCAACTTTCTTTAATAAAACAAAACATAAAAAGGGAAGCGGCTCAGGGTGCAGGATGTCTTTGTATAACTATGCATGCGACAAATAAAGAAACTTGATCTATGTAGCTTTGTTCTACTATTTTGTGGGGGGGGGGGTGAGCACATGAGTTGGAATGTAGTTGGAGCAGATTTTGTCTGAGGGGAGAAGGAGAGAGAGAGAGAGGGAAGAGAAGAGGAAGACTGAGGGAGGTGCTGTGTTTGTTTGTGTGTGTGTGTGTGTGTGTGTGTGACGTGGTGAAGAGTTATTCCTGTGATGTGGCACGTGTTCACATGCATACATTCTGCTGTTTGTGTGTGTAGGAGGTGAGTGAGCATGTAGCTTAGGTCCGGTTGTGTGTACGCGATGGTGGCCTGTGTGTGCATACATATGGATATTTAGTTAACATTAACGTGTCTATGTGTGTGCATTGCTTGCTCTCCTACACGCACACTGCTCCAAGGTTCTTGCCAGACTGACTGCCCGTTGGCGGTAGGCGTGGGGTCTGCTGCTGAAAGAAATTAAGGAAGTGGGGCCGAGAAGAAAACAGTGACAGAATGTGAAAAGACAGTTGGGGGGAGGAGGCTGATGAGGGAGGCCAAATGGAGTGGAATGAATTCTGCAGTGAATACACACACACACACACAAGAAGCAGGCTGATTTCTGTGCTGATTAGCTGAGGTGATGTTCAGACTGAAAAAGAAGTGTGCAGCCTCCAGTTAACAGGATCAGAACCATGGGGTCCATGCTGATTTTCTTAAACACCATACTTGTTTATAGAAAGCATTTAACCCTCGCTGTCAAATCTAAAGCTCCTCAAAATTCACATGAAACCCTAAGGTTGAACACCCTAAGGTGTTTTCCTTTTCTTGTGTGAGCAGTTTAGTTTCTGACAATAACACGATGAAATGTTGTTTGCTGATGGAACATCAATAAACAGAATGAGTCCACACGTCTTTATTGGGAGGGAACTTTTCACGCTTTGAGAGCCTGCCAGTGTTTGTTTAACCTGTGTATCATAAGTGTGTTCAGCCAAATGGAAGCTGTTTAAGACATGCACATGCACAGGAACAGATGCAGGTACACGTCACACAGTTGGACTCTCAGATGAAGAGTCCATCAGGAACGGTATGAATGAAGGTTCACAGCATTTGTTAATGTTGTATGAGTGTTTGCTGAAAACGTGTCTGGGGTCACTCGGCTCATCCATTAGGCCCGATGACAGCTGGGACAGGCACCAGCACCCCCCCTCGTGACTCTTCTGAGGACAACTCCCTAAGAAAATGGATGGATGTTTTTTTGTCTGCTCAAACCTCAGCCTCTCTCTCTCTCTCTCTCTCTCTGCCTCACTCCATCTGTCTGCTGCTCTTAAAGTGGATGTCATGTGATGGGTCATTACTGAAGCCGGCCCTGGATCCACCTGCTGATTTGTTATTCCACCTACTCATTATGTATTCAGACTCTTCCACATTGCTTCCCCGGTGCTCACCAAAATGACAGAACATGATGGGGTCACCTCAGCGTAGCTTTGCTAAATAATTTGCTGCAAACCATTAACTTGACCACTGATATGTTCACGTCCCAGCTGTACATTCAGTCGGACAGTGAGTGAATCCAAACAGGAAGCACACATCCTCATTCTTTTCCTGTATAGTCTCATATATATGACTGAACCCAGTATGAAGCAGGAGAATTCTTAATTACACAACCTGGCAATAATACTTGTTTTTACTTTGAACGAGGAGCAGAAGGTAAAAAGGAGGTCAGCATTGTTTTTTCTATGACTTAGCTGCTGGAGAGAAAGTAGGGTGATTTCCACATCAAGATTCATCCTAATAAGTTGCCCACTTTCATCTTTTTACATTTCCGATTCCCACTTGTTTTCCACAGCTGCCAGCCCTCTTAGTGTTTTGTTAGGTGTTCTGTATAATGTCTTAAAATCCAGGCCACAGTGGAATACAAGCTGCTGGAGCTCTCTGTGTTACCTCAAACTGTGAGGTAAAGTAACTCCTGTAAAAGGAAGAAAAATATTAACTCGTTACTGGCTTTAACTTGAAACTATCCTCCCTCGTCGATGAAGGTGGCAGTGGGCTGCACGAGGCAGCAGTGGATGCATGATCTCCCACAGGAAGCTGGTAGAATGTTAATGCTAATGAAGGCAAATACAATAACACTGAATGTATATGAGCTAATTTTGGAGAATGTTAGGTGAGTTGTATTCTGCTCTAGCAATGCAGCTCTTTTTCTTCCTTCTGCCTGATGTCTATCTATCCCCTGTGTCGCTCCTCTTTCTTTACTCTTAATTAAGAGAGGAGGATCTGTTAATCTCAGCACACTGCACACTAATGGCCTGCAGGAGGCTTCACCTCCCACAAAGAGCTCCAAGAAAGAAAGCGGGAGAGGGCTGAATCAGTGTCAGCGTACCACTGTCTTTGTCTGAATGTGTGACTGCGGCTGTGTTTGAGATAGGGTCCCCAGTGGAGGAAGGGAAAAAGGTCAGGGGTCACCTGTGGCTTGAGAATAAGGGCATAAGCCCTCCACAAAAAGTCATGTGCCTGGGAGGGGGGCTGGGCTCTTGTCTGGCCTCTAACAATGACAACAACATCTGTACATCCCGACACACTCACACTTATCCCACAGTGGGAGACAGAGCACTGCTGTCAGCGGTGGTGGGGTGGGGCAGGATTGGTGGACATCTGTAGAGATCGCTGAACAGTGCCTGCTGTCACGTATCAGCAGATCGGCTGATTTGGGCTGCCATCCATCTGCATCTCATTGCTGCTATTCACTGACGTACCAGCAGATGAACAGGTGTAGAGCTTAGAGTCTTTGTCTTTGTTTGCTAGTTCAGCACAGAACATGATGCATTGAAAAAAAACAAACATCTAACAGTCTTTACAAATAGCATTTTACATGTTCAATAAATTCATCCATTTAATCGTCTAATGTCTGAATGCTGGGTTTTGTGGATGAAAGCTCATTCTTCTCACTCTGACTTATTTAGTTTCCAAGTGATAAAAGCTTAACTTCCATTTTGCTGGTATTGACCAAATACCTGGCTGTGTGGTTACAAACTGCTCTTAGTGCAGATTCTTTTGATTAAGCTATTGATTTGAAAATGTTCTTTGGGATATGACTGACAAGTCGCTCTTGTCTTCTATCCTATTGCTGCATACATTTTACTCACCAAGCAGCTGCTTAATTGTATTATTTTATAACTGTATTGTCATGTTTAAACCGCAACCTGAGCTGTGCAAAGCTGCAGCTGTTGTTAGATGTTGGTTGTGAGATGTGGAACTATACATGTATTTGTGCATTGTCAGTAGTTTGGTCTTCATCGTGCATACATGCACAATTACAGGTTTAGTTCAAGTCTCATGCCATTTGGTAAATATACATATAAATATGAAAAATGCATATAAAAATGCAATCAACAATCATACAGGAGTTTGTTTTTTTTCCAATGGACTATGAGGACTAGAATAAAAACATGAGTGGAT
Source organism: Microctenopoma steveboyesi (assembly GCA_032359275.1). Classification (NCBI taxonomy): domain Eukaryota; kingdom Metazoa; phylum Chordata; class Actinopteri; order Anabantiformes; family Anabantidae; genus Microctenopoma; species Microctenopoma steveboyesi. The sequence goes on along the minus strand of JAUMHF010000002.1, from coordinate 701,876 downwards.
GCTTTGCTTTTATGGCATGCACCAATAGCTGTAACAGTGTTCAGTCTTTATTTCAACACACTATTAACCGTTACAAATAACATAGGCATGAAATTGAATACATCTCTAAACAGCAAGCAAGGTAAAAATGCACAGTCCAAGTAAAGCCTACATGCGTGTGTTCCGTTGTGTATCTGTGTGTAAAGAAATAACTTGTTCTATTTGAACTGGTAATGAAATAAACAGTAGCTGCACCCTGCTGTTTGACATGAATACTCCACACTGGGACCCATGACACTTTCCTCTACCCTTAATATAGCTATGTAATGAATGTAGTGGTAAAGTGAATTGGGTCTACTCCTTTTATTACACCTCTCCCGTTCTCTCCCTCTGAAAACACTATGGCTTATTATAATAGAGCAAAAAGCAAAGGAGTGAGGAAGCGTTGATTGGAAATGAAAGTAGAAGACGAGGGGTGGGAGGCGGCCAGAAATGGAGGGGCTGTCCTTTAGGCAAGACTAATGAATAAGGTGACGTGACTGATGACTGTGGCTTTCTCATGGAAATCAACGCTGGCAAAGTAATTAGGAAGGTCTTTCATTAGCTTAAACACAGCTCGGCAAAGAAGAGCTTCTGGTGCATCTCCCCTCCTCTCTTTCTACCCTTGCCTACTCCTGCTGAGAATCCCTCTTGAGAGTATTGGATTTGTTTAAACCTTAAGTTTTCATTACCAAACCCAGTGGGATGAAGGAGGCAGAAGAAGAGCAGTGGGGAAAAGTGAGGAGATAAAGAACGTACCAAACCAGGTCATTAGGGTGTTTTCACAAAGTTATTTTTATACTGTGCAAGACTCTGATTCAAATTAATAGTCAATTAGCCTGACTATTAAATGCACGCCAGAACGCAGCACTGTGTGTAGGGGGGGAGCTAACAAATGCTGCTCTGACATTTCTACTTTTCCTCCTCTCCTTCCCCACTCCTACTTTTCAGGTGTCTTTAAATGTATGTATGTGTTGAGTTGCCTTGAATGATTCAGGAAGGAACAAGCCACTAAGTGTTTGCGGCTTTTAATGTGAATGGGTGGCTGCTTTTAATGTGTCCCTGCTCATCAACACACAGGTACTGCTTCGTAGCTTAGTGCTGACTCTGGCCCACATTTTAGCCACATAATTCTACACCGAATGTAGACACACATGCACTGCAGACCCCTGTCGCTGTGCCCCGCGGCTGCCTGTACACTTCCCTCAGTAGCTGGGAGTGAGTCTGTCTGGAGAACTGAGCTCTTTAGATGCCAGGAGACTTTTTAGCTGTCAGAAAATCTTGTTTACTTTTCATTTTTACACCGTGCCACAGCCCCATTGTGGGGCTTTCACATCCTTGATACACTTCCAAAAACTTGTACCGCCTGTGCTTGTGCTTTTCCCTTGTCTATTTCTCTTAGTGACTCAACCCAACTGCTGCCTCAAACAAATACCCACGTACCAGTATTTCTTTCTAAAATCTTTGTTGTTTTAGGAAAGAAACGGCTTTTGCTAGTGTTGGCTGAGCAGTCCCCACAAGTGACCGACTCGATGGCATTTGATTGAAAAGATTTTAGATTATCTGCCTTAGACCTGGATTCCCCTTCAAAACCCTGTCTTTAATGGGGGTCAAACAAAGCGGGGGTACATGGTCAGGCTTTAGCTAGTTAAATGTTTTAGGTTTCAGTAGATGAAGCCCTTGCTGTTTTCTTCCCAAGCTCAACCTGAAATGTGTTTAGATAAAGCACATGGGTCTGAGAATCATTAGGATTGGCCTGGTTATGGGCCGTGTAATAAGTACACCCTTTAGTATCCCCTTCCCTATGGGCCTCCTTGATAAACACAACTGCTGTTTTCACTGTCTGGACCTTTTAATTAAGGTCATAAAACAAGAGCATGCGGTGATAACTAATAGCGCTGGCTTGCCTGCAATAGCTAGTTACTGTGAAACCCTATAGAGGACGTTGGTGTCTGTGTGGGGTAATGCAGTAGGCAGTTATTAACAAAGCCCTGTGGTGCACCTGAGCGCTCTTTGGGAAATGTGTTGGCCTGTAAAGTCAGTAAAATAATAGCTAATAGTGAAAAACAAATCTGATGACTAGCCCTCACTCACAGTTGGGCTTGCATGTAATTGCAAAATAACAGAACTTTAAAATCATTAGAATTGGAAATATGGTTGTTATTGCACCCAGTAATTAGTTCTGCTGTAATGAATTAGATGTTTGACAATTACGTTTATGCTTAAAGTAATCAGTTTATGGCTTAATAACCGGTTGATTGCCCCAGCAATGCCACACTGATGAAGTATCAACAGTGAAGGGTAACTGCACACAAAAGAGCAACTAAGTGAATGAAGTTTGAAGCAAATATTAAACTGAGAGAGAGCTGGTCCCAGGCCTTGAACCAGTCTAAAGTCAGAAAAGAGGGAGAGTGTCTTAGCCAGCTGTGAAAGTTGATCCAGGGATCTATAAGCGTTTCCAAGCAAATGGAGCCGAAATAAGGAACACGTGGCACTTGAACAAAAAAGGTTCTACCCCCACGCAAAATGGAAAAAGAAAAGAGAGAAAGAAAGGCCAGTGCCTGCCTCACATCTGCCAAGACAAGAAAGAAAAGAAGAAGTGGGGGCTACTGCGTGGCTTATGGGGGGAAGGGGGTTATTGGAGTAGTAAATCTTCCAATGAATGAGCACTCGCCAAAAATATGTCACCCATTGGACCCACACGTGGTAAACATTCAACTTGAGCCACATAGGAGGTCTTTGTTTGCTTCTGTCCAACACTCAGGTCAGTGGAGGAAAACTCTTTAGCTGCTGTTGTCGTCCCTCTATTGTTCTGCCCCCATGCGTCACCCACACACTCAGACACTTTAAAAAGACAGCATTGTGCACACAAGTCTAACAAGGTCATCCCCAGGTTGTGGGCAAACTAAGATCTAAGTGACCCATGCGGGGAGGAGCACCCTCTGCACAAGACCTAGTTAAGTTGAAGAGTTTTACGATGAAACCAGAGCAATTACTAGCTTTGCTACTGTTTTTGTGCAGACAGAACCAGTTTAAAAGAAAAGCAGTATGAGACAAAAGGAAGGTGTTTGCTTAGCATCTGGCAGATGCTACCCTTTTGAAGTGAATTATACAAAGTAAGGGGCGGGGTTAAACAAATAGATGTGGGATCATACAAGAAGTAGCATTCGAAGATTTGGAGACTATTACTAGTACAATAACTGTCTGGACACAAATATCACAGTCTCAAGATTTAAAAAGAGGGCGTAGACCAGGAGAGACTATTGTGCTTCTTCAAAAACAAGTGATCAGGTATCACAGCAGCATATGCCAGACGTGTGTCTGTCAGGGAGGAGGGTTCTGCCTTTGTCACGGCATGAATGCAAGGCAGTGCCTGATGCAAAGGTGCACCAACCTGCACTGTTTGTTCATGAAATGTAAAGCAGACGCAAGTCTTTTGAGGTGAGCCTGAGAAGTCAATTGCTCTTTGTAAGAGACAAAACCAGCATGCAGAGTCCTAGCTAACGGGTACCTTTGTGGTGTTTATCAGCTCTGCTCTAGTTTGTGGAACAGGGTCGATGACAACTCGCTGCTCACAGACAGTATTGACAAAATGTTCCTGACTTTTCAATATCATAAATATTTTATATGTGAAAGAGCTGGTCTTTAAATATAAATATAAATATTTCTAAACCAAGGCTAAAAATTTGTCTTTAGAAAAGTCCCTTCTAGCATTTTCTTTTACCTTGTGAGAGCTGCTCTTCAAGCATCTTTTCAGAGCTCAGAGAACATCAGCAAGGTAAATGATGGCACAGCACAGTATATTCCTAACAAGACAAGAGCTTGTATACAGCTCGGAGATCTCATTACCAAGTCAAGGAACTCCTTCAGTGTCCTTAAATACGAATAGAGTCCTGGAGGGCAGTTAACAAGACTGCCCCCCAGGTCGAAGCAGGGGGTTTTATGGATGGGCTGGCAATCCCAGTAAAGACAATCAGAGCTGATCAGAGACAAGAGGGGGACAGACTTTAGAGCATTGGTGCAACTGGGCAGGGACACTGCTTTGTACCGTGTATAATGCAATAATTACATGTGGCATTTCCTTTGTTTTCTTCACATGACACACTGGCTGACAGTATATACTATAATAGTACACTGTTCTTCATAATGATGCTGATGTAGAGGAAGATCAACCAGTCTGACAAACATATGCATTTACTGTTACAGCACTGATGTGGTTTTGCACTGCACTCTCTCATTAGTTTAAATGTAGACTGATAGAACTTTTTTCCCAGAATAACAAGCCCCTTCTCATTCCCCTGGTGTCAAAGAATGACCATTTATGCAAGTGTAATAAGACACACAGGGACAATCAGTTACAATAATACCTTGTGTGTACAATGTATGTGACGCTGGGATCACTGCAGAAGGAGATATCCATTTATACATTTCATTTGTTAGAATAATAAAGGTGTCAAAAGCTTTACACAGAGTAGTTCAGTGCATCTGAATAGTACAAGTCTGAGATTTCGACTGTACAAATTGCATTTAATGCAATTTAACCAGCGTCAGACTGGGACTCAAAAGGTTGCAGGTTCAAATCCCTGTCTGACTTCCAGTTCATCCTCTACCAGGTGTGTCCATGAGCCAGACACCCAGCGCTATCTCTATGTAAGTCGCTTTGGATAAAAGCGTCTGCCAAGCAAAGCTTATTTTTTTAAGCCTCATAATCAGTATAAAAACTGTACCCAGCGTGTAAACAGGAGGGTCTTTGCTGTAGTGGATACCTACCCTACAAGAGTAGACATCATGATATGCTGAGCCAGTGTTTAACAATTACCCACGGAGGCATCCAGGAGATTCAAACAGTCCAAATTGCAGCTTGCAAGGTTGCAGATGTGTTTGTTTTGCTTCACAAAAACTTCTCTTTGCTGTCATAACTTCACAAATAAATGCGTCTTCATCCCTGAATAACTGCTGAAATACAGCAATCCAACAGTGAACAGAGACTTTCTGTGTGCAGGCAGAGTGCTTAGATTAGGACTAGAACAAGGAGGAAGCTGACAGCCATAGCTGGAGAAAGTTTGAAATCTGATTTGCACTGAAATGGTTGAGTTAGAACTCTGAGCAGAACTTAAGAATAAGGCTCAGTTCCATTTGTCATTTATTATCCCCATGTCTTACTAAGTGCGGTTTGGAACTTTAAATTTCATTAAGCTGTGGAGTTTCTTCCTTTGGTTCAGGTGACGGAAGGAAATGGTCGAACTTAGTGGGCTCCACAACCAGCATTTGTGAAATGAGCTGGACCCAATGTGACCGCATGAGAAAAGCCCATCCAGCTCAATAATACCTGTAATGGTAATGTAATGTCCTGCACAGGTGGAACTGCCCTTTAATTCAGCATCAGCAGCTTTTGGACCGTGGCAGATTTTAGATTGCTGCACATTTGGACGCTGTGATGTGTCAGCTGTGAACAGGCAATCCTCACTCCCCCCAATGTCTTCCATCTCATGCGAGCTAACAGCATGGTAATGAGATGCTGGCAGATGCTCGCGTGCCTTTACAACCCCCACCCCCTCGCACACACACACACACACATATCGAGACTGGTAAAAAGAAAGAGATGATGAAGAACAACTTTTAATATTAAAGTGAGACAGTACATGTGTGGCTGTCAGTTTAGCTGTGTTACAGAAGAGGAACGTTAACTTTGTTGGTGATATTGGTGACCCCCCCACCACCACCACCTCACACACATACATACACATAAGCAGACTCTCTCCGCGGATAGTGGGGGTGTACTAGGGGGGCCCGTGCCGCCCTCTCTCCACCTGCTACGCAGCTTTTGTCATCGGAATCTCCTGCTTCATTTCAATGACAAAGTTGCCGAGCCCCTAACCTCCCTGCTCCTTTCAGTAATTTGATGGTCCCCTAAGGCCAAAATCTCTCCATCCACACCATCACCCACCCACCCGGCCATCCTCTAGCCAACTGGCCTGAGCAGCAGCGTCTGTCTTCCTGTCTGCTGTCTCACTTTCACGTGAATATTTCTGCAGCACCATCATATATATTGTCCAAAATATTAGGATTAGTTCTGATTTATCAATCTTTACATGTTTCTGTTAGTGCCAGTCATTGACGCTTCTTTCTCACCGCGCAGACAGCGCGTACTGGCCCGTGTCTAACGTCGTTAACTCTTTCTTCTGTTGTGGACACGTGACACGTCCACGCAACTCGCGCGCAATGGTTCAGTCAGCTGGTTCAGTATGCTGGGTGCAACACTGTAAAGTTCACCTAGACGAGTACTGGTGGATGGAAACAAAGAGTTCTGGTAGGATGGGCGAACTAGTCAAAGAAGCACGCAGAGAGATATCTCCATAATAACACAACAGTCTGAGTTGTTGAAAACCACACCGAATGAGATGTGAACATTTAAACCGTGGGCTGTGTAGCTGCTTTGCCCTTGTTGAGTCATTGAACATCAGTGTGTATGTCTATCGGTATATGTCCATGTGTTTGCTCAGAGACAGATGGCGGCGCGGAGAGCCTGTTCCCACGGGTCACACATAGGAATTTAACATTCAGATAAAATCCATCACAGAGACATATCCTCTCAGAGATGCCGGCCCTAGATAATTTGCGCTGTTGAAACCAATCAGCGCGGCGGTTATCAGATATGGCTGGCACTCCAAGTGAAGCTTATTGAGAATATAAGTCTGCGCAGCGCGACTCATTACTCCCTGAACGACTTGCGGAAAATGGAATCTGGGGAACCTTCAAAGCTGGTTTCTGCTGGCTAATCGGACTCCATGACTCGCTGATGAGAATGTACTGTACAAATATTTGCTATGATAGGGACTTTGGCGCGCTTTAGGAGTGGAACATAGATTAACAAGTGCAAGGAATGAGACATATCAGCCTGTTTAATCGTAATGGCTCTAACCCTTTGTCCTCCTATGCACCATATCAACACACCATATGAAACATAAAAATGAAATAAGTTCAGAACGGATCACTGTTACGTTCTCGCTTTGGAAACCAGATTTCCATCGAAATATGAGATTTTATCTGACACGAGCTGCGGCTAATTCTCTCTTGGTGTTTCGCGGCTGGGGGGTGGCACGAGCTGAATAGATGATAATTGTAGTTTTGGGCTGTCGGAAGCCCTTGGCCAGATGGCCTGGTGCTGCTCTCATAAAGCTCCGCTTGCCCAGTTGTTTGCTCTCTGAGCGACACTTGGAGTTTGCAGGATGGTAATTTGGTCGGATCAGGAGATGCAAGTTTCCATCAAACATTATTTATAACAATGCAGCAGGAGGGGGAGGAGGTTTGTGAAAGGAGCACACGTGGGAGTCAGTTAGGTGGATGGGCAGAGCACTCACCATACCTCCACCCGTATGGATGAGTGCGACAATATAACAGTTAAATGGAAAGCTGGAAAAAGAAAAGACTTAAATAACTCAGGAGTTATTCGTGTTTTATGTAGTTTGATAAAGTGAGGTTTTAAAATTGTGATAGACATAACATGATAATTGAGTCTGAGTCTGTAGTTTGTGCCCAGCGCGCACTAAAAGAACACACCACAAGCAGAGATCTAGACATAAAAGTGCAGTCACAGTTTACATGAAACAGTATGATGAAAACGCGACGTGACGTGATCAATAAAACGTGGGCGCTATGGTCTTACACATGGTACTTGGTTGGGTCATGGTCACGTTTCCTCTTGGCATTATTATTCTTTGCGCGTCTCCCACACACATGATAAAGGACAGGAGTTGGCACACGTTGTGAATTGAAACCATAACAATGTAAGTCTGCCGCGGGTCAGGGTGCGGTTTTGTTAAAAGTGGCTGAGCCCAGAATAATTCCTCCTCTGGCCCATTGTTGTGACACACTTTTAATACTGGGGTGTCTTCTGCGCTGGGGAGGATGGTAGGGGAGAGAGGGCGACGGGTCTACCATCAATAGTCCCTCCTGTGCTGCTTGAAGGAGGCCATTCTGGTGATTTAGGAGGAGAGGGGACGAGGGAGTGCGAGAAGGGGGGAGGTGGGGGTGTTTTTGTGTGGAAAAGAGACGCAGTTTGGGTGCGGGGCGGTGTGGAGTGAGAGCGAGACTCGAGCGGCGGCATAGTAGAGCGCACGGCGCACAGCGCACACACGCATTCACACTGACTCTCACTCCCCTCTCTCTCTCTCTGTCACTCACACTAACTGGGCGAAAGCTGCGTCTTTTCTTCGCCCAGACAAACACTCTCACTCACTCACTGGCGCACACACACGGGAGGCGACGGACATCTGTGGATATATGCAACAGATTCATCGGACGAGAGCGCGACGGTTTGACTGTGTCTCAGAGAAGGACAAGAAAATCGAAGGACAATTAAATCGTGCGTTTCTCTATTTATTTATTCAGCAGCACAGTTTTTCGGTTTGGTTTGGAGGACGCTGAGCAGCAGTGGAGGATTTAACATGCCAGACTTCTGAGAAGACATCATCTCCGCCCCCCACCAATCCGATTTTTTCCATCTGTGGAAGTAATCTCCACAGTGTGTGTACAGAACATGGGGGCAAAAATGATCCAAACCCAAGGAAATATATTTTCAGCAGCTCTACTTCAACTGATGCTTTTTTTCCTGCTAATCCACGGAGCAACCGGTAAGACGCTGAAATATAAAGTTTATGAGGAGCAGAAAGTAGGCACAGTTATTGCACGGTTAAAGGAAGATGTCGCCGGGGTTTTATCCAAACTACCGAGTTCCCTGACTTTTCGGTTCCGCGCAATGCAACGTGGGAGTACGCCGTTCTTGTCTGTTCGGGAAGAGGACGGGGAAATCAGCATTGGCACCAAAATCGACCGCGAGAAGCTTTGTGAGAAAAACTTAAACTGCTCGATTGAATTTGACGTGGTCACACTCCCGACAGAGTACCTACAGCTGTTTCATGTAGAGGTGGAAGTGCTGGACATTAACGACAACTCCCCGTACTTCTCCCGCGCCATTGTCCCCATTGAGATCTCAGAAAGCGCATCTGTGGGGACGCGCATCCCCCTGGACTGCGCCGTGGATGCGGACGTCGGAGAGAACTCCCTGCACACCTATTCCCTGACTCCAAATAACTTCTTTAAGATTGATATCAGAACGAGGACGGACGGGGCCAAATACGCAGAGCTAGTGGTGATGAGAGAACTGGACCGGGAGGTGCAGTCCAGCTACCAGCTGCAGCTCACAGCCTCCGATAATGGTGCACCCCCCAAGTCTGGCTCCACTTTGCTCAAGATCAGTATCTCAGATTCCAACGACAACAGCCCAGCTTTTGATGAACAGGCCTATGTCATTAATTTGCTGGAGAACTCTCCCCTAGGGACTCTGATTATCGATTTAAACGCCACAGATCCAGATGAAGGTACTAACGGAAAAATAGTCTACTCTTTCAGCAGCCATGTCTCCCCAAAGATTTTGGAAACATTTAAGATAAATCCCGAAAATGGACACATTACTCTTATTAAAAAAGTGGACTATGAAACTACTGCTTCCTATGAGTTGGATGTCCAGGCTCAGGACTTGGGCCCAAACTCAATCCCTGGACTTTGTAAAATTGTGGTCAAAGTAGTGGATGTTAATGATAACAAACCTGAAATAAACATCAACCTGATGACCCCTGGCAAAGAGGAAGTGGCATATATTTCAGAGGGGGCCCCTGTGGACACCTTCATAGCTCTGGTGCGTGTTGATGACAGCGATGCAGGGCTTAATGGGGAGGTGGTGTGCAGGCTGCATGGCCACGGCCACTTCCGACTCCAGAAAACCTACGAGAAGAACTACATGATCCTCACCAATGTCTCCATGGACAGGGAGAAGAGGTCAGAGTACAGTCTGACCGTCATTGCTGAGGACAAGGGTTCTCCCAGCCTCTCCACCATCAAACATTTTACGGTTCAGGTGTTGGATGAAAATGACAATCCCCCACGTTTTGAAAAGAGCCGCTATGAGGTCTTTAAATCCGAGAACAACTCTCCTGGAGCCTATCTTATGACCGTGGTGGCCTCAGATCCAGATTTAGGCACCAATGGTCAGGTCACCTACAGCATTATTGATGCAACAGTCCAGGGGAGCCCAATCTCCACCTATGTTACTATTGACCCTTCTAATGGTGCCATCTACGCCCTACGCAGTTTTGACCACGAGGACGTGAGCCGAATCACCTTCACCATTCAGGGCCGCGATGGGGGAAATCCGGCACTGTCAGCAAACACCACCGTGCTGCTTACTGTTTTGGATGAAAATGACAACCCGCCCATCATCCACTCCCCATCCCTTCGGAATCACACTGCTGAACTTCCAGTGTGGAAGTATGCCTCACCGGGTCAGCTGATCACTGCGCTTAAAGTCACAGACCGCGATGCTGGTGCCAATGGAGAGCTAAGCTGCGCTATTACTGGTGGCAATGAGGACGGGCTGTTTGTGATGGATGCCCGGCGATGTGAGCTCAGAACCAATGCCAGTCTACAGCAGGCTCCACGGGATGTGATGGAAATCAGGGTGGAAGTGCAGGACAGGGGCACTAGTCGACTGTCCACTGGGGCCCTCCTCAGGCTCTCCCTGCAGGAGAACATGGACATCCTCCCCCCTCTCTACCCCACTGGCTCCAGTCAGGCCTCACTGGATCTCTCTCTTATCGTCATCATCTCTCTGGGAGCTGTTTGTGCCCTGCTCCTTATTGTTATGGTTTTGTTTGCCACTGCTCGCTGCAACCGTGAGAAGAAAGACCCCAGACACAACTACAACTGTCGTGTGGCAGAGAACAGTTACCAGAACCACCCCAAGAAGCCTGCGAGGCAGATCCACAAGGCAGACATCACACTGGTTCCGACTGCCAACGGGACTCTGCCTGTCCGGTCACACCCACGCTCCCCCTCAGCCTCCCCTACACCTGAGAGGGGCCCCCTGGGGAGCAGGCAGAGCCACCATAGCCGCCAGTCACTGAACAGCCTGGTTACAATCTCCTCCAATCATGTAGCAGAGAATTTTGCACTGGAGCTGGCACATGCTACACCTCCTGTTGAGGTAAGATAAGAAGATTTTCAAGTAAAGTTTCTTTAAACCTCAGTCAGCTAATAAAACAGAAGACATGAATGTTTGATTTGAATTTTTCAAAATGATAGGATAAACAGTTTCTGAAAGATTTATAATCTTTCTGTCCAAAACCATATATATTATGCACATTTGTTGTGTTATAATCAGTATTTATTTTTAATTTGCTCCATATTCTGTTACATCTAGCCCTTTGTGTCATTTTGTTTACCATCACATTCAGGAGCGTGTCACAAATTGTCATGCCCCCCCCTCACCTCACTCCACATTGTCCTGTGGCCTTGCTTGTTTGACTCCATTCATTTTCCCCACTTCATTTTCCCCTTATTTTTGTTCTTTTCTTTTCTTTTTTTTGTTCCTCTTGGGGTTATAGCAAGTCTCACAGCTTCTGTCCATGCTCCATCAGGGCCAGTACCAGCCGAGACCAAGCTTCAGAGGCAACAAATACACCAGGAGCTACAGGTAATGCACATTAGCATGACACATAAGCAGTAGTAAGTCAAAATGAAGGGATGCTGTAAAATGTCTCTACGTGATTCTGTGTGTTGTCAGATTCTAACATCCACATTCTTTGAGCTTTTTGGTTTAGAGTCAAACTGAATGTTCAAAAACTTCACATTTGCATAATTGTATGTAAAACCCCTTCTGCAGAGCATTTTCTGCCTCTTGCTGAATCCATAATGACATTTTCATAAGCATGTCATAATATTGTCAATGAGTAGCCATGAATAATATATGAATTCTTTTTCTGTCTGTGGGCAGATATGCCCTGAACGAGATGGATAAGTTCAGCCTGAAAGACAGCGGTCGTGGAGACAGCGAGGCAGGGGACAGCGACTATGAGCCTGGACGGGAGTCACCCGTGGATAGGCTCCTTGGTGAGGGCTTTACTGAGATATATGCCCCTGATGGTCAGCACAGAACGCATGCAGGTACACCCCCTGGTCCACCATCCACAACACCCCACAACCCTCCTTCATATTCCATCAATCCCCTCCAGTCTCTTTATTATCTCAAGCTCAATCCAAATCTGTATTACTAGAACTCAAATAAAACCTACTGATGTCATTCAGACGTCTCAGTCTTAGGATTTCTAAATCTTAAAGGGTACGTTAAGTTATAGCTGTTACAATTAACAGTCAAAAGGGCTGATGGCTGCTGCAGTCATCCATCTTGTCGTTATAAAGGGACATGCTAAAAAACATTGCAGACACAATAAACACACAGAAAAGGGTTTTGTATACTGAGAAGACAGTACTTCTCTGGGAGATAAGCACTTGGTATTACAAAGCCTTATATTAGCTACAGCTGTACTCAAGATGAACGAACAGTGTTTCCTACAGTGGAAGTTGCTGATAAAATATTACAGATACAATCTGATGTATATATAACCATACCAGTTTTTTCTATACATGATATAAGAGCTTTGTCACTTTCCTCCATGTTCACAATAGCAGTGAACAGGGTGTTGTATACAAATCCACATGCAAAGCACAGCTCTGTTGCTCAGATCGTGAAAATCACCTATGAACACGTTAGAACAGATAAAGAAATGCTGAGGCAACCAAGCAAACTCCACACTTTCCTTTATTCATCAGATGTCCATTAGCTAATCACAGTTTGAGCATGGCTTGTTGTTCCTGCATGGCACACTGCATGGGCATGGTACCGCACAACGAACTCAACTAGTCCGTTTCACCTCACTGTCACTAAGTTCTTGAAAGATATCTCCAGATAGAGAATGTGATCCCTCTTTAGACTCACTCATCTCCTTCCCCTACTGTGACACCACTCAGAGTTTGCATTTCCTCTATGATTAAGTTAACAAGAGAGGATTGTGAACACTTATTGAGCATTGATTGACTACTGACGTTGGTATTTTCTACCTACCTGGCAGGTTTCATTGACTCGTTAAGTTAGAAATACTTGGTCACACACTTTAAACTTCCAGCCTGTCTTCGCAAACGTCACACAGGTTGTGAGCAGCCGCAGCTTCTTTTATCACGCCATCCCTCTCCTCCCAGAGCTCCTTCTTCTTTCCAGCCAGCTTCCCACACAGCCATCACTCGACACTGCGTTTGAGCTACATCCCAATTAAAGCCGCCCCAGACGGGCAGACAATCTCATCACTAACACCCCCTCCCTCCCTTCCTTTATACCTTTGTGGAGGAGTTCTGCTCGTTAGTCACTTTCCTTTTTGCCCACCTTCAAGCCGTCCAAAACGAAGCCCTCCTGCTCTTCTGATGAAAAGAAGGCATTTAATTGCCATGTGACGAGTAGTTGCTATGGAGTCGGCTCCGAGTTGCACTCGTGATTAAGCCCTGAAGAGCATAATTACATCTCAAAGCTCACATTTCTGCTTCTGTATGTTCACCCTGCCTCCCACCCCCATGTCCACTGCAGCATAGATGATTTTGAGCGCTGTTTACAGGGTGGCCTGTCATTATAGCTGGATGTGGTAGCCCTCCTCGCTCAAAGGAAGAATCAGGTAGAAATTCTCTGTTTGTGCCCATCTGGATGCTGGAGAGTTTATAAATATGAGTACAGCTCCAGGCTGGCAAAATGAAAAACCCTAAAGGGAAATGTGAAATTCCATAAAGCATTAACAATGTAATGACAGCTACTCTACACTCTATATTTAAACAAACATTTTGGGAGATGCTTGCTCTCTGAGGGAACCAGGACAGGACACCAGGACATTGACCTTATGTGGTGTGTTTATGGTCCTAGAGAATGTATTTATCAAATATCAAAATGAACAGAAAGACTGTAAGCAGGGAAACTGCTACTAAAATATATCTACCTCTACACTCCAAACCTCAAACATATTTACCTCAGTCTGCTGGTAAGCAGCGACTTGGTATTTTGTTATGAGCACTGCTCAGGCTCAGAGAACAGTCCAGCATTTTATCTGTTGTGGTTCTAGAGGTCATGAAACTGCATTGCTGTAGTAAACTGTTGGAATGTGCCTTTAAATACATCCTCACAGACTGCCATTTTTTCTCTCTATTCAGCCCTCCTGCTGCTGCTGCTGCTATCAGGGATAAAAGTAAAATTTGTTCTTTGATAGAATCCAGTAAAATAAAAGCTGTGAAGTAAACAAACACATTATCTGCAGCAAACTGTTTAGATGTGCGTTCTGAACAGATGAGTCTGATAATTCATTATTGTCAGTGAGACAGCAAGGTTTTCAATTAACACTTGCCTGCTGTATCCTTCTTTATAATCATTTGGGTTCAATCTTTCACTTTTACTCTTCCAAAAATCTGCTGCTGCCCCCACAGTTTTTCCCCTTCTAGTGCATCCAAACACACTTTTCATCTGCTTTAAGATGTATTATAAATGTTCCTTTCATGTTAATGAGGGGATAATGAAGTCCCTCAATAGCATGAGTGAAAAGTGCCGCACTCCTTTAATGAAGGCTTTAAGTTGGCATATTTGATTTGTCTAATTTATTCTTCAGAGATTTTCTATTTGAAGATTTAATATTGAAAAGAGCGACTTGAAAGGGAAAAATGCAGGGCTTTTAGTGGAGGAGTTATTTTGAATGGGTAATAGGCATTGATTGGCCTTGCTGAATTGTCTCTCTGTGGTAAATACACTGGAAGGTAGCAGGCAGTGCTCCTGGAGAGAGCCTTTCAGACTAATTAGGGCAGATTTTCAAAGGCAGAGCAGTAAAAACACCTGAGGAGAGGCAGGCAAATATTAGCTGGATGGAAAACCGACTCAGCTGTCAGGGATCTGTCAGAAGTTTAATCACAAAATCAAACATGAAAGCAACAGAATACACATAAAATAATGTGCTCTACATTATTATCTTCAACAAAATGCATGGAATAATAATGCCTCCAGCCATAGCCACATAAAATCATACACGACACGACATTACTGATAAATATGCTTGAATTATTGAATTTTATCAATATCATTTTGTTATTAGTATCGTTCCTTATCAATCCACCATTCTTGTTGTGTTTTTTATTGAAGACCACTACCTGCTTACAGTCCTAGTCTCAGCTTTTCACACATTTAAATATACATGAACATATGGTGCAACTGAGCCAAACCTGAGCACCGCCTAAGTTTCAAATCAATACACTGTTAATCAAGCTGAAACAATTAGTTGAGTAATGACTCAGCCAATGAAAAGAAAATTAGTTGGCAACACATTTTGATAATGGATTAATTACTTCAGCTGATTAATCAACCAAAACCGACAAACACCCTCTGATGTCAGCTTCTTGATTGTGAGGACTCTTTGATTTGTTTATACTTGAATATGTCAGCGGTTGGGTCTCAAACAATCTTTGGATCGACTAAACTTATCCTGAAAGACTCTCCGCTGCTTCAGCACAGTTCATTTGGTATCAAACTGATGGTTGATGTCCAGCTTTCCTTGTTTCTGAAACAGTGAAACGAGGTGCACCCCAGCATTCACCACTACTCATGATATTTTGTCTCTCTCTCCAGCTATGAGGCTCTGCACAGAGGAGTGTCGTGTCCTAGGTCACTCAGACCAGTGCTGGATGCCCCCACTGGGCTCACATCCCTCGTCCTCTTCTGACTACCGCAGCAACCTCTACATCCCTGGGGAAGAGTCTCGCCAACCCAGCGACCCATCTCAGGAAAAGATCCCGCAGCCCTGCACCGACACAGGGACTGCCAGGAACCAAAGCTTCTCCACGTTTGGCAAGGACCTGGGAGCTGAAGACGGAGGAGAGGAGGAAGGAGGAGAAGACAGTAGAAGCGAAGAAAGAGATGAGGACCTGTGTGGAACCACGTCACTGTTGTCAGAGATGAGCAGTGTGTTCCAACGCTTGCTGCCCCAGGGTCTGGACTCATACGTCCAGGTCAATGAGAGTCAGAAGGGGACCAGTCTGAGTGGGGTGGGTGTACCCATGACAGGGTCTTTGGATCGCAGGAGGGGCCATCTGCCGGGCAAGCCCAGCCCATCTGTGCACCAGCAGGGTGTGGCAGCGTGGGCTGCAAACACCCACTTCCAGAATCCAGGAAGCAGCATTGGCCCATCTGGACACCAACAGGGAGGCAGCTACCACACCTTGAAGCCCAGCACTAAGCTTAGCTCCCAGAGCTGCAGCCAAAAGGGCTCGCAGGTACCCAAAAACAGTCCTCAGAACAGCGGCCACACACCTAAACCCCATAGCAGCCCTCTGCTCACGGCACTGGTCAGTCCCTCACTAATACAGCCTTCCACAGCTCCGGTGCCAATATCAGTGCCGCTTCCCGGGCCCTCCTCCAAGTGGCTGCCTGCCATGGAGGAAATCCCAGAGAACTACGAGGAGGACGATTTTGACTCTGTGCTCAGCCACCTTCAGGGCAAACGCAGCGACAGCCGACACGAGCTGGTGGACGCCAGTGAGCTGGTGGCTGAGATCAACAAACTCTTACAGGACGTCCGGCAGAGCTAGACTTCCTGTTTCTAATGTTAATTATTTATTCGCCACCCACTGACTCCTTGCTGTTACCTTCAGAGTGAAAGTCAGGGATAGTGGGTGTCAAAAGGACGGAAATGAGAAACAAAGACCTGACCTGACAAGACCTGCATTTGTCATTAAAGTTGCATTTCTAATGTAAAAAATGTGTTTTGTGAATGCTAAATATCCAAAAAATGTTTGTATTTGCTGGTTTGGTACACAATGTACACTATGTCACTGTATTTATCTTTGTATTTTAAAAATACATTTGTATACTTATATTTATAAAAATCTGTATATAAACTTGATCAGAAGTCTATTTTTATATTTTGAATGCATGTTGAGTACCAAAACATTGAATCAAGACTTTGACATGCGATTTACATTCTACGTATTTAAATTGTCTTTTGTATTGTGGTTTTTTTTTTTATTTGCCACTATTATATGTATACATGAATATATTAATGAATTAATGGAATTAACTTGGACACTTGTCTTTGTGGTCTATTGTTTGGAAGGGGACAAACACAAATAAAAATAAGATACAGAAGTATAATTCATTATGTGTGTTTTATATGTGTATGGGTTAGGATTGTTCACAGGGTTCATAATCAGAGTTCTACTTATTTAAATTTCTCTTGAGATGTTTAAAATGTTGGGGTTTTATTTCTTCACATCAAACCACAGTATGTCAGTACATACAGACAGTTTGGTAGAGGCAGGATGTAATTCTTTCTTTTAGTATGGAAATATTTATCGAATTAACTGTTCGATTAACCGTGGCTGATTATTTCGCACTCTGCAGACTAATGTATATATTATTTGCTCTTGTTTATCAGAACATAGGATTATGATGTTTACTGTAAACTCAAAAGTGTGAAGCAGAAGAACCCTGTGGTGGATTTACCCTTTACTAAACCCACTGCCAGTCTCAAATTTTCCATCCAAACACGATTCTTCTGTGTGTTTTGTACAACTCATTCCTGCTAGTATGAGAAAACGCATTGAAGCATTTCCACAAACACTAAATGACTTGATGGAGCCTGGATTGTCATTTCGGCTCAGGAAAACAAAGAAAGACTCTGCGTTCTGTCAGCAATCTCCGAGCCATTTGAATTCACAAAACAAAAGGCTGATGGGGAGGGGAAATGTGCTGTGGAAGCAGATGGAAATAACTTTTGTGAAGAGACAGGGAGGTGGTGAGAGTTTCATGGGGAGGAGGTGTGGACTCAGTGCAGATGCTCCCTCCTCTGTTGCTCTAACACAGTTAGATAATGGGTGACACCTAGAGGTTCACTGTGTGCACTGTAAACCAATGATCCAGCGTGCGGCAACCACCACCACATTACTGCTCTGACTAGGACTCGCAGCACCAGGCCCTGACAGGAAACCAGAGAGGGGAGAGACAGTGCATACAACCAGAGCCCCCTGGAGGACAATTCACCAAACTGCAACTTAGAGAGAAAACAGCAGCAGGAGAAACCAAACACCCACACAGCAAACCAAAGACATGAGTCAGCTTACCGTCAACATCAAGTCCATAATGTACCACGACAGAATTCTCATTATTAAAATCAACAGCGAACACAGCACTACTACTACTATAAGAATAATAATTCATACTTCACCTCCTAGACCCCTACGTGTGGTTTCCATGTGGCCACTGTTCTAATCTGAGCTAATAATAATATTCACTATGATTCTGTCCATGTAGCATTATGTAGTCCAGCTGTGTTCACGCGGACTGTTAAAGAGACAAATTACAAACATATTGATGACATTTTATCTACCCATGTCAATTGTAAAGAAATTGTTGCCACAACATAATGATGACTATAACATCATTCAGTATTTCCACATTCTTGGCTTCGATATCTTCAGAGCACTGCTGGACTGTCAATCTTCTCGTCAGAGCTATTAGAAATCTAAGAATATGTAAAGTCAAATGAAATTATAAAATGAAAGTATCATTTCATATTCTAGTAATTTGTCTCTTTTCAAAAGTAGCTTAGAACAACTTTCATTTTTCCAGTAAATGTTACCATGAGTCTTTCCCAGATCAGAGCAGTCCAGGCTGATTTGACAGCTAACTGGGTTGTTGCATGCTTCTCAAATGGAACCAGTAGTGGCTCATTCCATGTGCAAGTGGACCTTTCAGTCGCCCTAGTTTTGGATATCCATTCTTGTCCCCCCTCAGGCTGCTAACAAACTTTCTGAGGCTCTCTGTAGACAGAGCTGAGGTTCTCTCTCACCCTCTTCATCACTTTCATGTTAGTCTCCAAGTTCACAAAGACGTTTTCAGAATATTCTTCGTCTTCCAAAGTGGACATTTCCTTAAAGTTTCTCTTTTGTCAAAATTTTTTGCAGAGTAAAACTTCTCTGGTATATCTCAAAAAGGTTTATCCAATAGCAACTGGGCCTGTTAGGTTTCTTGACGACGTTTCACCCTTCATTCCAGAGGGCTTTCTGAAGTTTCTGACTGACTGGTGTGAGGAGCAGGTTTAGAAACCCTGTGGAACTCTCAGGAGCTCACTCTGGCTCAGGTGGTCACATCAATATATGTGAAAGCCAGAGGGAAGGACAACCCACAGGTGACCACCAATCACCAAACTGAGGTGATTGGTGGTCACATATAACAGGCATTTCTCTGTTATATGTGCTACTAGACTGTGCTACAGTACTGCCAGACTGTTTTTGTGTGTCTCGTGTCTGAGGTTCTGCTTAAGTGCAGGCAGAATGAGAGAGAGAGAGACGTAGAGAGCAGCTATCATATAAGAAGAAAGCCTTTTTTCTCATGTCTCACACACACACACACACACACACACACACACACACTGGTACTGTTCAGCTGATGGTCTACTATCTAACTACTGCAAGCATTGTGAGAGAGTGTGTGTGTGTGTGTGTGTGTGTGTGTGTATGGACAGCACACTTCCACTATGACTATAAACTGTCTGTCACAGTAAGGTGCTGCTGCATTTACTGCACACACACACACAAACACACTCAGCACTACTCTGACTGTGGCTTCTTAGCGTGTTCTCTTTGTTTTGTAGCACATTACAAATCAATAAGTGAAATCCAGGGTCAGCAGTTTGACTTTTCACCTCATCTGGGACACCGGTGACATGGTCTTCACAGAGCCTGGTGGTCAAACTGCTAATGAGCCATAATATTAAGACCATCCAGTGGTTTTCATCCTGAGCTACTCTCAGAGAGCAGATCAAACTCGGTATATGAGAGTCTCACAAACACTGGGAGTGAGCATCTGACAGTTAGTGCATAGTAAATAAGAAGAGAATGACGTAGCAGACACTCTATCTGGTGTTAGCATAACGCCATCATGTTATCTGTATCACCATGGTGACAGCTTTGCCCACTGTTTAGACTAATCTGATTGGGGATAGCCCCTGTGCATTAGGTTTAGTGATGTGTCTCCACAGACGATCTGCAGAGAAATCATGTCCATCTGACGGATGAAACAAGCGCATCCAAAATCCTCAGTGTTACGAACAAGACAAATGAATTTAATCAATCTGCTGCTCTATAATCTCTGTTGGTTAGACAGTTAATGACAACTCATCCATCATGATACACACACACACACACACACACACACACCAGCAGAAAGTCATACATTCTGCATAAACATTGTATGAGTGACAATAGTAACGTTGATAGTTTCATTCCTGCTGTCACACAGAGTGGCTCTGTACTGTCGCGGGGACGCAGTGTGTGTGTGTGTGTGTGTGTGTGTGTGTGTGTGTATCTTTTCACGTGGTTTTAACTGTAATATTTAGTATTTTTGAATTCTCTGTGCTTTGTGTAATGATGTGTGTGTGTCACACGAGTGTACACGTTCTTGAGTCATTGTGTGGACCAATTTAGTTGGATACCATCGTTGTGAGGACACTTTGACTGAAGGAATGTTTGAGGGTTCAGGTTAGGGTCAGGTTAGGGTAAGGTTAGGGTCACGGGTACGTGTGAGAAACTAGACCACGTCACATGTGCTGGCAGACAAACGTGTGTTAGTGCGTGTGTACTCATGCTCAATGTATAACATGATGAGACCACTGCATGAACGCTGTGGCTGTAAATAAAGGTTATTCCACCAAATAGTTGAAACATGAATAATGTGTAAAATGAATATGACATTTTTTTTTTGCATTATTTGACTTTTTATCAGACTTTTTTTAGTGTTTTGATCGTTCAGTATTATTTGGAACTGAGGGAGTTATTTTGTCAGTAGTTTCTAGAATAAAAGAAACATGCACATTTTACTCAAACATATACCTTTGAACAGCAAAATCATTTTGCAGTGGTCAATTTTTCCACAGCTGTATGCCCAGTAGGAATCCTTGATAAAACTGTGTGTGTGAGCAGCAGTGAGGCAGTGCGATAGACAGTGGTAACGTGTTTGTGTGTGTCCGTTAGGGCTCAATAAGCCAGTGTAATCTCCCTGTACATGACAGTAAACACCTTGCTGGCTACTATCTGTGGACACAGTGGGGCAGCCCACAGAAGATTAGCTTGATATGACTGCCTGTGTGTCAGACATTCAAAGTTGATGGAAGTTAATCTCCTCTAACCTTAGCTGCACAGTGTTTGGCTTTACAGAGTCGTGTTTTCTGTAGTAGCCAATCAAATTGAGTAAAACAATATTTTTGATGTGTGTAAAGTCATTGTTTAGTCTCATTTACTCATCTGGGCTGCCTGGAGGAGGTAATGAGGCGGCCTGGTAGCTCAGTGGTTAAGACAGGGGGCTGGGATGCAGGAAAAGCAGGATTGATTCCCAGCTGAGGCACAAGCCCGTCCCCCATACGAGGTGTGTTCCTGAGCGAGACACTCAGCACCAGCTCCCCAAGCGCCACCTGTGGCTGCTCACTGCTCATTGGGTCAAATGCAGAGAAGGAATTTCATTGTAACATTACATTGCTGCTCTGCTGGTAGCAGACTACGTTTTTGGAGATTTGTGAGACCGAATGTTAAAATGAAGATTGATGTTGAACCCAGAAACGCTGAGCTGCAGCACGGCAACGCACTCATAGATTTGTGTTCCACGTCTCCCTTATCTTTTGCCTCTTTGATTCATCACATTACTTCCTTCTGCTCAGTCATCACTCCAAACAGCTGCTAGAGGGCGCTGATACTTCTGGGGCTTTGGGGTTATGAGTGGCTGCAGTGGAAGGCCCATTGTTTTAATCTGAAAATAATAAAAGTGAAGATTCTGAAAATGATGAGCACCATCTTCTTTATGTATTCTCAACGAGGCTTTCTCTTCTGAACACACTGATAATGATAAATTATAGTCAGGGTTGCCAAATTTGGGTAAATGCAGTCACTACACTAAAGCATCTGGGCTCTGAGGGTGGTGTTAGATCAGAAGATAAAGCTGCATGGTTAAATACCACAACCTATAAATGCAGACTTTTATTTTGTAATAAACCTTCAAAGGCAGATTTTCCCATCCACTGAGTCCCGGTCCCACACATTCAGAGTTCAGAGCTGCTGCTGATCATTGTGCAGCTCCAACATCAGCTGTAGCTGAAGAGCAGCATGACTGATCTGTGTCACACTGTGTGTGCGTGTGTGTGTGTGTGTGCCAGCATATCGCTCACCTGAGTCACGGTGGAATGGAAGCATACCCTGACTTGGCAAAGTATAGCTGTGCACTAACTAACTGTCACGCTGCATACATTTTTCCATGCAGCGCTACATCAACAGCAGCTGATTAATTACCAAACAAACTCGTTGCCCTGCCAGAGAGATACAGACACTGCCACTAATGAATTCATCTGCTAACAAAGCTGCCTTGCATATTAATATAGACGTGTTTATCAGGCGCCATGAACCCAGCTTACACCTTCTGAAGCTGTGTGCAGGAGTGTGTGTTTGTGTAAAATCACTGGCTGACCCTGCGTGATGACAGTCAGTTGTGTTTAAGGCTGTGTGATTGAAGACAGACATGCTTTTTGTTCAAGCACGTAGATAAATGATCAAATAAATGTATAGCCAACATGTTGCTAGCATGCATATGTGTGTGTGTGTGTGTGTGTGTGTGTGTGTGCTAGGAGCAAATGTTTTCCTTTTCACAAACATTACCCACTACATTAAAAAATACTCTGATACGACACGAGTGTGTAGCCACCCTCTCACTGTGTGTGTGTGTGTGTGTGTGTGTGTGTGTGTGTGTTTGAATTAATCACACTCTTTTTTCATCCCACTAGATGGAGCCGTTCCTTTTCCTCAGGAGCCTTCACCACTCTCTGCTCGGCTCCCTCCCTGTGGATGTGGCTGCCAGCTCTCTGACTAAAGCATCAAATGGATCAGCGGCAGAATAACAAAAGAATGGATATGATCCCTCGATATCCCTTCTTTCTCCAACTCTGGCCTCCTTTCCAACAGGCACCAGCATGTGTCTCATATCTGGCGTGAGTCTCTGTTCTGATTTAAACGGATTATATTTACACCTGGTGTTAAAATGCATCCCCGGTACAGGCACTTAAATCGGATTTCCCCTCCCCTTTGCCAAAGCCCCAACAGATTGCTGCGCACATCTGTTATCGTTTTCTCATTTCACACCAGCAGCAACACAGAAATGACGACTTCAACTGTGAGACACGGTTTACGCACCTTCTCTGCTCCAGATCGACTTCAGTCACAGGTGGAACTGGTCTGGCACAGCACTCGACTGTGGAGTGTCTGTGTTCTACATGCTTGTGTTGGTATAATTCAAATGAACAGCACTTTTCCACACTACTATACTCAGAGCTGGATGAACGTGACATGAAGCCCAGAGGCAAAGAGAACCAATGGAGCCTCTGTTCACCCTCATTTCCACTCTATGAGCATTGTGCATGTAGTGCTTTAGCATAATTGTTTTAGTCATTTGGTTAAATTCCGTTAATGTTAGTAACCACTGAAAGAACAGAGAACTTAAAATCACACTGTTGACACTGTGACTTGAACACACTGAAACATTAGCAAAGGAAAGGCTGTAGCCCCTGAGATCTTCAACCAGTCAAGTGGACCATTAGTCATCTCCTTGTCATGCTGTTTTATAATGTTTGAACATTGGTTTACACCTCCATTAAGTGTCAACACACACCGGTGTAATTGGTGTGCAGATAATTAGGAACAGCATCACATTTGCATCACATAGGTTTTCTCCAAGTCCTCTGGTTTCCTGCTCACATCCACAGACATGTAAGTGAATTCATCGCCATAAACACTTCAAAATCCAGCCAGGGTTGTTTGCATATTTTTGAGCTGGAGCCTGGGAGTGCATATGTGCACCACAAAGCTGAAGACACAGGAAGTCCCGAATCATCCAGCCTGATGAAGTGATGTTTATTGTCATGACTGTGGGCATGAGCATGCAGCTACAGTAAGTGTGAACTGGCCAGTGATTGACTGGATCTGTCCATGGTCTAATTGCCTCTTATTTTATCAGCTGGGGCTGGCTCCAAGCCCTCATGAGCCTCGACAGATCACGTTTATGTGTTGGACAAAGATACACTGGGACATATTTATCCCAGTAATCAAATGGTTTAAAGGGGAATTATGAAAAAGAGAAACTCCATTACATTACATGCACTCAGGAATACTTTTAATTTGAAGGTTTGGTTCCAAATAAACAAAATCCAGATGGATTTGAGTTACCACTGAATCTGATGAGGAAAGATGGTGAGTGAGTGGGCCAGAGTTTGGAGGAGAGCGCTTCACGAGCTGGTGATGTGTTGCTTTGTCTTGGATCTCAGCTCCTCTTTGTCTCTCAGGTGGGACATTCTTGTAGACTTGCATTTGGTCAGACTGCCAAAAAAAAGCATCTTCTTACAAGGAGGCAGAGTGCTGGAGGGGAAGTCAGTGCCTAGGGAAAAGTTATTCCACTTTGGAAAGTTGCTACTGTTTCGATTTCTATCAGTGCATGCGTATGTATTCTATTATAGATGAAGATTTTAAGTTATACAATCCCAGTTCTTTGCTTTTCTTCCTTTTTGTTGGAACTGTGTGTGTTGTTGTTGCTCTGTCCATTTGAAGTGTCCTTGTCTGTGTCACTGGGACAGAATGTGCAGGATGTCTTGGTCCTTGTTGTTGGTGATAACTTTAAAGCCGTCTCCAGCTGTGGTGAAGATCCAGGCTGACAGGCAGTCATGTCTGCTCTTTTAACCCACTTTCCCCTACACTTGAAGATTTTTAATTACAGTGACTGACTGTTGTTGACAGGTGGATATTTGTCAGACTGGACTTTGTCTGGGTTTAAGTCTAGTGGGCGGATGTAGTAGAGTGGACACTCTGTGTCCAGGTGTCTCCTTCTCCCTCTTTAATCCATCCTCCTTCGCAGTTTCCTGATAAAAAAACGCTTGTACATTCTAAGTATTAATTACAGCCTGTGCCTCATTATAGAGAAATACAACAACGACACTATTTCTGAACATACTGAGTTAATGTGCAGATGCATTTTTGCTTTGATTAAAGTGATAAGACAAAGACAAACGGCCATTTGTGCTCAGTACTAGAGACTTTTGCTTTCATTTGTCAGTTATGAATATTCAGATATCCCTCTCTGAGATTTCTATGTGCCACATATTTATACTGAAGATGCAGGCAAACAAAGTGTACCAGAGCAGGATTTCTCTTCTGTTGTTTCACCCTGTCTAGAATGACGACTGGGATAAGATCCAACCTATGTGAGTATAATATAATAAGTATAATACACAGTATTCTTAATGGCAAAAAATAATTAGCTCCTTAACTAGACCCATTATTGCTTAACGCCATTTGAACATTCACATGTCCTCACATACCAGGCTTGACTTCAGCTACACCACATACACCAGGATGATGTTCCACAGGTGAATGCCACTGTCAAATTTAAACAATTTGTGGCAAATTCTCTAAAATTCTTCTTATGCGCTATAACACAACCATGGAGAGTATCAGTTTATTTGACTGGTGGTGTTCATTGTTCCTCTAAGCTCCAGTTCTTCCTCTTCACCTCAATGGTTCGTTTGCCTCTCCCCCTCTGTTCCTCATTCCTGTTGCAAACTCGCTGTCTTCTCAGCCATGAGTGATTGACTCTAGCAGAGCTGATTGCTTTTAATTAGTCCAACAAGCTGCTGATTAAACCTCTGACACATACTGGAGCTCATGCTGCTTTAAATAAAACACACACCCATTAACAAGTTTGACTCCAGCGCACACACAAAGACGAAACACTCACGAGGACTTCATTTCAGGTGTGCTCAGTTTGCCCTCATAATAAAGTGGTTTAAATACTATGGATAGACAGATGTATTGTTTGTAACCTGAAATCAAACATCTGATTGTCTGGCATATTTGTAGCTGTGTTCTCAGCAGAGAATGGATCAGAATCCAACCAGAGCCTGAGAATGTGCTGGCTGAACCTGAGGCAGTTCAGTTTGTGTTGTTGTTTCTGCAGTTCCATCAGTTTGGCCGAAAGATTGACTTAGGTCAGTGAACCCTGCTAGCACCCAAACACGACTTCTGAGCCTGCGTGTAAGCCTGGTTACTGACAGGTTTCCTCGGCTTTGGTTTGGGTAGCCACCTTCTAGTTCTCATATCTCAGCAATATCTTAATAAGTTCATGCAGCTCATTTCAAATGTGACAGAAATGTCAGCATGAGGGAAAAAGTACCTATACGCATACAAACAGCAACACATTCCACAGGAGGGCAGGGATTACTAATTTGGGTTCCACGGCACAGTGAGCCAGACGGCAAAATCAATTAAATGCAGGTTGTGGCTTCACTAGTAAAAGCATCTGAAAATATTTGATAAATGTCTTTTCTCACGCTGCCCAGTCTCTCCACACTGACCGAAATCCTCCCTAATCTCACAAAATGCATTCATAGAAAGTCCAGCATGTGACAGTTTTCCCTACCACGTTATTACCAGAGTCTGTGCTGCAGATATAGGGAAAAGTTCAGTGTCACTTAGTATATGTTAACACAGATACTTATCAACTATCAAATAACAAATTACAAAAATGTGATCGCTGTTCTCTGCTTTTGATTAGCTGCCTTTGTCTGCATGAAGGAAACTGTAATAGAAAAGAATAAAAAAGGCAGAATCAGCAACTCAACTATCAGCATATTTCATAACCCCACACATGTAGAAGGTCTGGTAATGCAACAACGTGTTTCCACAGAGTCTGCAGTTTTATAGCTTTCATTGAGCTCGCTGACATACAATGGATAATTGTAAAGCATAATACAGTAGTTGATGTATAGACCATGACACAGTTGCTCCCAAAATGAAATATCTAGCTCAGCATATGGAGCAGCAGAGATTTGGACAATTGGGAGTGACATTATTGATGACCTGTGCATTTGACTTAACAACTTTTCAGGTTTTTGTGTGGAAGATATCTGCTGGTGGAGTTGACCGTGTTTTAATTAATTCAAATAAGAATATTATTTTCACAGCTTTCTAACATGTATCATAGCAGAAAGAAGAGTAATGGCTTTACTCTTTTTTAGAGTTCAATTCAATTCAATTCAGCTTTATTTATATAGCGCCAACTGACAACATAAGTCATCTCAAGGCACTTTATATCAATATCTACAGAGACATTGAGAAAACTCAACAGTCCCACTCGAGCAAGCATTGAGGCGACAGCGGAGAGGAAAAACTACCTTTAAGAGGAAGAAACCTCCAGCAGAACCAGACCGGTTAGGGTTAGTGGACAGAGGAGAGAGAAAAGAACAGCAGGCAGCAGAAGAAGTTCTGCATAAATTGGTTGTGAAATGTGGTCTGAAGTCATTAACTTTCTCGCCCTCTTGTAGTTGTGCTTCTTCCTCTCTGTCTCTCGCTTTCTACAGGTATCCCTGACCTCAGAACTGTGTGATTCCAGTGTGAAGTTACTGGCCCTAAATACCTGCCCAGTGTTTTGTGTGTTGATTTATGTTCTTTCCCACTCATCCAGCCTGAGCCTAGTGGGAGGTCTCTGCCAATAAAGGGATTTTTCCTCTCCACAGTCTTCTAGTGTTACTCAAGTAAGACTGTACATTTCGGCGGCCTGGTAGCTCAGTGGTTAAGGCAGAGGGCTTATGCAGAGATAGGAGGATCGATTCTCCCAGAGCGCCGCCTGTGGCTGCTTACTGTTCCCCCCAAGGGGGGATGGGTCAAATGCAGAGGAGAGATTTTGTTGTAACATGCAGAAATGTATGAGTGACAATAAAGTGGATTCTTTTTCTGGCCTGGTAGCTCAATGGGTTAAGTGTCAGACTGGAATACAGCAGGCCTCAGGTTCGAATCCCAGTCTGACTCCTAGTCCATCCCCTACCAGGTGTGTCCCTGAGCCAGACACCCAGCGCTAGCTTCCCATAAGTCGCTTTGGATAAAAGCGTCTGCCAAGCAAAGTAAAGTAAAGTAAAGTATATTTCTAAGCTAATAAAACATAATCAGTCATGATCGGTCATCATCAGAGCTTTTGTGTCTTTATTGAACCCATCTTTTAAAGACATAGATTGGTGGTAGGAAAAAGTAAAACAACATTGATTTAATACCTGGTCGAAGCACAAGTTTCACTAATTGCTGAGGCAGTGGACCTAGAGGTAGAGCAGAACTTACAGAGGAGGTATGCATTTTTAATGATACATATTTACAGTAACAAGGCAAGGCCTGTGACAAGGAAACGAGAGATACATAATACATGGAAAAGGGTGCTGTGAACATAAACTAACTAAATACAACACACAACATCCTTTACTAGAAAAGGGTATATTCAAGTATGTAGAGATTATTTTACATAATTACATTTAAGTATAATACGATATATACAGAAAAGTATACCTCTACTTAACCCTTTATTCCCTGCTGGCCATGGGATACTTTGAATACAGTATATTGACAAGTATACAGAAAAGTCATGTTCAGAGATGCAGATACCTCTAAACTGACCTAGAGAAGTACACAACCTTAGTAAGCAGCGACATCAGTAAATGGCACTGCCCCAAAGACTGTAAACCCTGGTCCTCTGCAAAGCTACACAGCCTGGTGAAAATCAGAGACTCTGCCTTCAAGTCCAAAGATCGGCCAGCGATAGATGCACCAGAAAGATGCAAAGTGGGTGTACAGAAGCTAGGTTTAGGACTTTGCAAAAACATTAGTGCATATATATAGAATAATGGAGAAAACCCAACAGTCACACTAGTGACTGTTGCCTAGACATCACTAGTCCCTTTAACAGAAGAAACCTCCAGCAGAACCAGGATCAGGATGTGCGCCCATCTGCCACGACCAGTTGATTAGATTTTTTGGGGCCTCTATTATTGTTGGCAATTCTTATTAAAGCAGACAATAGACTTAGAAAATTGCTGAAAGATCCATCCATACTTTTTTCTAACCACTTGTCATCATAAGAATCATGGGAGTGCTGGAGCCTATTCCAGCTGTCATTGGGCGAGAGGTGGGGTACACCATGGACATTTATTGCACAGCAGACATATAGAGACAAACAACCATGCACACTGCAGAAATATCTTGCAATTGATATTTGGCAGCAAGCCACATAGAGAAGCAATATACTACACATCAAAGAGCTGCCTGGCATGTTTTTACTCATAAACTTATAATGCATTTACTGTAAACACACATTAATACTTTCTAATAAATTGTGACAGTACCTTAAATAAATATACTACCTCATTAATATTTTCTCCATATTAATAGAATAAACTCCAAATGTGTTTCCAAAAGCAGACAAAATAATAAAATAATAAATATTAAAGTAAGAATAAGTAAAAAATTCGTAAATAATCATATAAATGAAAAGAGGTAAATGAAAAATAAAAAATAGTTATCATAACTAATTATTAAGTGTGCAAACATTTTGGTAAAACTGGGGAAACAACATTTCAAAATAAGTCATTTATTACATCACTGTAAGAAATCTGATGGGCAATTGTGTTATTGATATCAGTCTATTCAGTCTCTCTTGTGCCATGGAAGATCTTTATTAATATAAGCTTTAAAAAGTTGCGTTCGGATGCAACAGTCACAGGCAGAGTGCACTGCTCGTCATTAGGCAAAGTGCCTTTTGTGGTTCGTAATCTCTCATGCTTGAGCACTCCTTCAGTGTTTATTTGTTCACATAGTACCTGCTGAGACTTGAGCACCTTAAAACCAATCTCCCTGTAAGTGACTAAATGACGAGGCCCACTGCAACACCAAACTGCATGTTGGCCAATTAAAGTAATTTGCTTGTGTTGTTAATATGAGAGATAATGTCATATGAAACCACACAGCAAATTTGAAATCTGGGAAAGGGAAGGGCCTCAACTGTCACTGCAGGGTCAGTCTTCCAACAAAGCTTCACTCACCTTGTCGGCTTGATAGCGTAATGGTTATAATCTTTATTCTGGCTCTCTCACCATGTTTCACTCCAGGACTTAAGTGTCATGTTCACATGCTTCTTGAAGATGGCCCACCTTTGAGGGGAACCAGAGTTTGTACATTCTCTCCACATTTCATGACACATGACTGTGCTACACAGTATAGTTGAAAATGCACCATCTAATTTACACATGTCACAACAGTAGTGGGTCTAGGAACAACAATTCAAGTCAAACATCTAGTGGACTGGTGTCAAAACAAAGAAATGTCTCATGGTGTTGAGAATACTAAAGAGATGGTAGATGGTCGTGTGAGTGTGTGTGTTATTAGTGAGGAGCTTTTTGTTTTCCCTCACCAGTGCGCCGGATAATTAAAAAGTGCGAGTGTTTTTCGGATCACACTTGTATTTTTTTAAATTCAGCACGCAATAAGCAAGCACAGATAAGAATAGTCCAATTTATTAACACAAGCTGATGAAAACTATACAAGCGATAAAGGAACCTACATAGGTGATAAAAAGGAATAAAACTATTCTAAATATACCAACCTCTATAAAAGAGGGAGCCTAAAAAAACCTAAAAAAACAAACTGAGCTGAAAAGGTCTGTCTGTGCGTCAATTCCTCCTGTGGCGTGTTCTCTCGGTCCCGTCATTTTTTGCCCTTCTTCCCGTCCCTAGTCACCTCCGTCCCTGGACACTTCTGCCCCTGATGGTTCCTATGCAGGGGGAGACAGGGTGAAGGGAGTCCTCAGCCACGGGCAGCCATAACTACCGTCCTCCTTACCACACACATACTACACCCAGCCTGTGTGGGCGGTGGCTACTTGCTGGCCGCCCGCAGGGCACTCCACCTTGAATCCCCGCCCCACCCGCACGCGTCACTGGCCGCCGCCCTCCTGCGGCCTCAGTTTCCACCAATCCTTGCAGTCTGGCAGGACTCAATGTCAATTACACGCAGGTAGGCCTGGTAGCTTAATGGGTTAAGCGTCAGACTGGGATACAGAAGGTCGCAGGTTCAAACTCCATCTGACTCATAACCCATCCCCTACCAGGTGTGTCCATGAGCCAGACACCCAGTGCTAGCTCCTTGTAAGTCGCTTTGGATAAAAGCGTCTGCCAAGCAAAGTAAAGTAGAGTAAAGTAAGGTGTGTCCACTGCCCATCTACGGCTCTGTTGTTGAGACAGTCAGCAATGCGAAGTTCCTGGGTGTGCACCACCACCAACACCAAGAAAGCCCATCAACGTCTTCATGTCCTTCGTAAGCTGAAGAAAGCCAGCCTCCCTCCGCAGTATTTTCCTGATCACCTCCAACATAAAAACCATGTGCACATTAATGGTTTTTAATGCACTTATTAATGGAAAATTGGTTGCATATTCTGACATTAGGGCCTGTGTGAGACTGTAACAATATGCTGTATACTGTGTATATTGCTGTATGGGCAACAAACTTCTTCTGAATCTTGAACATGTCTTTAACAATCTCTAAGAGGAATTTAAATGGTTGACTTCAAACCTGAAACTCATTCCTGTTTATAGCCACACAAAACATAGAATGTTCACATGCCCCTGCACTTAAAGGATTGATTGTTCAATGTTCAAGCAGGACTTAATACAGTATTGAGGTGCCCACAGCAAATGAACGTAACAATAGGTCTTGATTGCTGTTACTGCTTTCCACAGTGATTGTACAGCCCTCATTTCAAAGTTCAGGTGAGACGTCTATGTATCCATCAGTTCAGCTGAGTAAAATTGGTTGGTAGACGAGTTGGTGTCTTGCAAACTCTAACCCTAACCGTATTGCAACACAATGTAGTGTCTGCGTTGGATGAAGTTAAGCTGCTGTCATCTATGAACACTTCACAGTATCATTCAGCTCATCCTGTATCTGTGCACCAACAATGGAAAACATTTTGTGACGTTTGTCATCAGTTTTCCTATTCAAACATTACTTTTTCTTTAGTTTTTAGTCATCGGTGTCAACCTTCGTTGGCAGAATAAACACTGCTGATGAAGCTGTAACTTCTGGCTGATTCGAGCAGCAGTGCACTCAGTTGGAATCAGCAGACTTTTCAGTAGTAACACTACAACATGTCGGCAATCATGTTCCATCAAATCAGTGTGTATGTCATGTATCTGGGTAATATATGTCTGCTAGCTTCTGTTCCTCAGAGCCCTCGGGGCTTTATTGTGCTCCCTGCTGAACCTCTCACTGCTGCCTGGATTCAGTGGAGAGCACCCTCTGGAGCAGAGCCTGTTCTGCCATAATATTAATATATAACCATCTAAGCAATAAATGATCCTATATCCTGCGGCATTTCTCTAACAGAACACTATTTGTTACTTTAATTTTCCACATTTACTCTTCCCTTCCTCCTAAAATGAAAAGGCAATTTCCACTCCAATGAATGATTAAGAAATCAGACATGTTGATTTCCAATTAAAATGAGGGGATGAAAGCAAAGTGGGGAGATTTGTCATTGCTCCATTTCACAATTTAACCCAGCAGAAATGATGACGTTTAGGTTCTGGTGATTTCACCCACCTTGAAATGAGAGGTTGATAAAAGAAAGTTTTGTGATACATAATTGAAGTGTGAAAACAGATATTCTCCCTTTGATCTTTTCTCCTTACTCCAGATCTGTAACAAACAGACACAAGGGGCCTGTATTCATCAAGTGTCTCAGAATCACTGGGAGGAATCGCACACAAAATTCCTCAAATGTAGGTCTAACAATACTTACACTTAACACCTTGTACTCTTATTTCCAGAGAGCAATAGGACTGCTGCTAAGGAATTGTGTGATATACAACACTCATTTTGGTGTGTCCTCCACAGTTGGCACTAGTCTAACCCCCATCAAAGGCTTTTTAACCAGCTGATCAAGCTCACTGGTTAGAGTTAAAACTGAATTTCTGTCTATAAATCAAGCTGTCTTGTAGGCCCGTTGCACTCATTGTTGTAAGGTGTTGAACACATGCCTCTGTCTGAACATGGAGGTGTTCAGACACCGCTGGCCCTGCAGCCTCACGAAAGCAAGGGGCTTATGTACATATATATATTTCTCTAAAAACGAAATTTTGTTGTACTTGTTACAATGACAATAAAGGTTTTACGTCATCCAGGTCATGGTTATCTCAAAAAGGTTTTAGATAAAACTTTTTTTAAATAAAGATATTCTCATTTTGATCTTCTGGCAACTCCTACACCTTCATAGCTGACCAACGTGACATGTTTTTGACCTGTTAGGAGAAACACAGACCCAGGTACATAATCTCCATAACCCACAATTCTAGGCAAGTAACCAAAGAAGCATTTCTCTCCATGTCACTGGGTGAATGGCAGCAATGTCTCCAGCCTGTGTTGCCATCAGCCTGACAAATAACAGCAAACAGGAAAAATACTTGCCAGTCAGATGAGCTACAATGACTTTTCAATGTCAATTGATTGCAGTATTTTAGTGCTAATGAGAAATAATCACCTCCACAAGTTCCGAGCCCCCCCACTGCTTTAATCCTGCGTGTGACCCTCAACAAGTTTGCCCTCACTCCACTGTCCCTACAGTACCTCCACCATTTACTGATGCATCTGCTTGTTTTCTGTCTCTGCTCCAGGAGAGATTCCAGATATATTCCGCTTGCTTTGACTGTGGGACCCCAGCCAAGTCAGAGAGAGCATCAGAAGTGATGAAACGCGTTGTAAGTTCATTTTCTCTAATCATTTTTTACACACGGGGGATGGATTTAGAGTTCCAGACGGCTGATGTGCTCCGTCAAGGGAGACACATGAAAAGGCTTCAAAAATCATAACAAAGCTCTCTATTTACTCCAAGCAGAAGCTATTTAGAAGTTCAGCGAAGCAGTGATAGACTTTCACCACACGAGAGTGGAAACAGACAGCAGAGAAATATGTTTTAAGTCCTGACAGTCAAGGAAGAAGAAAAAAACCCGCCTTCTTATGCACCCTCCTTTGTCTTTGTTCGAGGCAATAACAGGTGACAGAGGGAACACGGATTTTCATAATGATTTATTTTTTATTCACATACATACACACTTTACTTTTGCTAAAGCCCTTTTAGGAGCTCCCACTCAGCCACTGTTAGACAAATGAAAGCCCTTTTTCTGCAGCATAATTTGGATTTGTTATCACATTCTATTACATGAACGTCTGCATGCCTGTGATGCGTGCCAGGAGACAGGAGTGTAGGCAAAAGAGGATGAAGGGGGACGGGAAAGTGTACCAACCCGAATGAGCTTTATATCCTTAAGGCAAGAGGCTAGTTAATATTAAAGTCAATTTATAACCTTTCATGAAGCGAGTCTTCAGAGGAAAATTAATCTTGCATGAAGGGAGATTTCTGTGACGAATTATGAGGCTCTGCAAAATGACCGCCACTTATATGCAGTTCACCTCTTTTACAGTCTGGGTAAAGAATGAGGAGAGAATAGTCTGTGCGAATGCCAGTGTAAGCACATCTATATTTACACTACAGCGCTGTTTCGTCTCACCTTTGGATTTAACCTGTAAATCACTAGTGCTAGTCCAACATGTCTTATTAGAGGTGGCTACAGGACAAACAGGCAGCGCTCACTCCTGGCGGTGTGAGCACATTACTGATCACAGTCTCCAGCGCTGTTTGATGTTTTCTTTTTTTTATTTTGTTTAGTATTAAACCATACCTACAATATGTGATTTTCCATCCAAAGACACCTGCAAGCAGCTCTGTCAATTGGAAGAACACATATGAAACGCAAAGTTTGACCAATATTAGGAGTGGTTGACACTGTCACAGTATGAGCTGGAAAACATTGCTTGTTAAAGCATGACAGGAAAAAAGATCACAGCACAAAGAAGTATGCAGCAGTATGGTAGCCAGTGTATGAGCATCTTCACATGCTGCCCTACCTAACCTCCGTCATCACTGCAGGCATGCTATTAACCCTACAAAGATCATGATGGGTGGTGGCAGGAGAAGCACACTCTTTGTGTAGCTGTCACACTCACCATCTCAAATCAAAGAAAGAAAGGAAAAAGCCCTAACCCAAAAGATGTGCAGCATTTAGAGGAAGACGTGTTGTGATGTGAAACTGTGCCATTAAAAGCTCATTTGTGTAATGAGTAAAGCACTTTTTTCTTTGAAATGTCCTGCATAAATACAATGTCCTTTTTTAACCCCAGAGCAAGATAGACGTGGTCTGCAGGGATTCAGGAAATCAATTATCACAGTGGGCCTGACTGTTCACAGCTGAACTGTTTTAATCAAAAAAAGTTTCTTTTTGAGAGGTTTGATGAATAAAAGACAAATATACATCATTAAATATAATATCAGATTTATGTACCTAATAAGCAGTTGTCTAATCTTTGTTCTCTAGTTTAACTGTACATAATTACTTCCTCACCCTTGTGTGTGGAATAATGACACATTTGGCATCAGGGTCAAACTCCTTCCTCTGTTTATATATCAAACCAATTTCAGCTGTTAATTAAAAACCGCGACCTCAGACAATCTTTAGCATAAAAAATATCACTTCTTTATATCCAGTGCTACGTCTCCAAATACTTAACCCTCGCCTTGTGTTAACTTTCTGTTACTATCTCTGATGTTAACGGGTCGGCTTGTAGAATCAGGGTCCTGGGGCATCTGATCCCTTTGCCCAGTGAGCCATGTCATAGGAACGTCCTAGATCTTTAAGAATCATTCTCCACTTTTATTTTTGGTTGGCTTCTACCCTAGGTGGATTTGGATCAACCATTCAAATGCATCCAA
>JAUMHF010000002.1:648186-658919 GCA_032359275.1 Microctenopoma steveboyesi | reverse complement strand
GTTTACTGTGTGTGTTTGTAAATACTCGGTAAATCCTGCTCTCTGGTCGGGGAGATGGGTCTAAGGTTCAGCGGCAGTGGCAGGCACCTTCAAAGTTTCCCCAGAAACTTTCTAGTTTATTATTGTAATTTATTGATAGGCTTCTTTAGAGTGGGGGCAGGATTGAGCCGCCTGTCTCCAATGCTACACATAGTTTCTTATTTTAAAACTATCCAAGCCTTAAATCAGAGGCATCATTGAGCAATGTTTCACCTTTTTTTTCTTTTTCTTTTGTTGGTAGATCAAGAAGAATATGACAAGTCTGTGATTATAAAACTAAAGTGTCAGGCCAGACTTCACATTTCTATACCATCATATACAAAATGTCAGAGGCATTTACAGTAATTTACATAATACACCTTCAACAACAAAGAATGGTGTCATATAAACAGACAGACTGCACTTAAGGCCTTATTATTACACTGCAGGCTTCAGTTGCAGTACTTTGACCAACTGACCAAGCACAGACAACAAGCCTCAGCCTCCAGCAAAGAGGCTGCAGACTGTGTATAGCACTGATCCACCTCCTCACGTCTGGCTTTTGTATTGTGTTCAGGAAATGGAGAGGACGCAACTTAAACAAGAGAGGCCATCCGTGAAACAAGATGAAAAACTGGGCCCAAGTAGCACACAGACATTACAACAGTTGCAGTAAGTTAGCCTATTTTTTCTGAAGGCAGTGGGAACACATCCATGCCATGCCAGTCTTCTTTTAAGTTCCTGCAGCACAAGGTGAATCAGTTCCACAACTGCGTTCTCTCCAGTCTCCAGATACTAATGACAGTGTGAACATCGTAATTACTCCAAAGTGGTGCAGCCTTCTTCTTTATTTTGAATATGTTTTTTCCCCAAGCAGAAGAGAAAAGAGGGCACTTTTGTCAACCCTGAGCAACATTTGTTTAATCGATCCCAGACAACAGCTTTTCATTTTGCCTTGGGAACCTCGAACTTGACTTAGTTCTATCTCCTGAGCTGTAGTGATATTTAGCTGGGAAACAAAAGCATATTTAGTTACAGTGCAGCTGCATTGTGTGTCAGCACAGACCACTACTAGAAAATAATATACTGTATATTTACATACATAAGACTAAGTGTAGTGTGAGCACATTATCAGCTCCAACAAAGAGTAAAGGTCGCTTACCCTTTGGAGACTCTCCTCGGCCAGTCTGTCAGATGTAAGCAGAGCACTGCTGGTGTAGTCTCTCTCAGTCTCTCAGAGCTCCGCTTGTAACATGTGTGACCAGGCTGCAGTGCACAGTATGCTTCCAAAGAGCATATTGAAGATAAAGTAATGTTGCAAAAATGGACAAATCCTTTAGCGGCAGAGAAAAGAAAAGATAGGTGCCTCCATTCATGTTAATGGATCTCCACCTCTAAACTGGCTTCTTTATTTATTTCTTTATTTGTGGATTTATATCTTCTTCCATCAACAAGAATGAGGCCCTGAACGGGAGAGAGATAGCACACAAACTATACATCAAATTGACCAGCTCTGCCCCAGCATGTGTGCTATTACTTTTATCAAAAATATTCAGTACTTTTTGAATAATTAAAATTTTTCCATTGTTTGGTCAGAAAAGTGCTTCTTCATATATTATATACTTTTTGAATTAGAGCAGTTTAAGTTTTATGTGACTGATTAAAATCTGGAAATTTCTCCATTCATTTCAATGGATGGAACTTTGAACAAGGTAGAGTGGTGATGTCACTCTCACTCTGCTGAAGTTAAGCTCGACTCTTTATCAACTTTTTTTGTGTATTTCTTCTCTCATCCAGTCAATCTTTATCGTTCACTAACAGGACAACTTGTCCTCTGTTGACACGTGTAATTTCTATTGTGATAGGATGTACGGTTTTTGAACAGTGTGGCCATCCTACGTTGAGAAACTATATCAAGTATCTTTATTAGTCTTCCCGAAGGAAAAATTTGGCTGGGAGATAAAAGGGAAAAGCTGCATTCCAACCACACCTGGTACATACAATAAAATACAATAAATACAGTAGAATAAATACAGTAGTATTTTAAATGATTTAATTTTTCTTTGGATGTGTGACCTGTCACATACTGTGTCACTCCTGATTAGCTAAAGCCTCATCATGCGGCCGCATCGGTCCTTTGCTCTCTAGGACTTTTTCTTTTCTGTCTTGTTTTTTGTAACTTATTTGTTTCTGTATATTGTAACACGATAACATACAGCAGAACTGAGCTGCTCCGTTATAAAAAATGCTACTCCGAACTTATTTCTACCACTTTTAATTGATCCTGGGAAATACCTTGAGGCCCTGATCGGAGGAGCAGTAGTCGTCTATGGGACGTGGAGAAGACGCAGACGGGAGAAGCGCGCAGGAGCGAGGAAAGAAAGACTTTTCATAATCTGCCGCTCTCTGCTTGACTGAAACCTGGCTCAGTGACTCCACACCTGACTGCGCACTGGAGCTACCTGGCTTCCAGCTTCACCGCGCTGACCGTGAAAAGGAGCTGTCGGGAAAACGAGAGGTGGAGGAATCTGCTTTTATGTAAATGAAGGTTGGTGTACTGATGTCACAGTGTTAGGCAGATACTGCAGCCCAAATTTAGAATCTTTATTCATCAACTGTAGATCGTTTTATTCACCGCGCGAGTTCTTCTCCTATGTGCTGGTTGGAGTTTACATCCCACCGCAGGCCTGCAGCAATTAGCGGACCAGATAACCGGCTTTGAACAAAAGTACCCCAACTCAGTTTTCATTACTCTGGCGGATTTTAACAAAGCTAATCTGAGCCACGAGTTGCCCAAATATAGACAGTACATAACCTGCCCCACCAGAGAGAACAACACACTAGATCACTGTTACACCGTGATAAAGAACGCATATTGCTCTGTCCGTCACGCAGCTCTGGGACACTCGGATCACTGCATGACCCATCTGATCCCAACATACAGACAGAAACTAAAATGCTCAAAACCTGTGGTCAGATCTGTTAAAAGATGGACCAACGAGGCGAAGCAGGAGCTGCAGGCCTGCTTTGACTGTACTGATTGAAGTGTGTTTGAAGACGCTACCGACAATTTGGAGGATCTGACTCATACATCACTCATACATGGAGATACTGTGACATCATACATCAGTTTCTGTGAAGATATGTGTGTGCCCACAAAGACATATCGGTAATTCAACAACAACAAGCCCTGGTTCACTGCTGAACTGAGACAGCTACGTCAGGCCAAAGAGGACGCCCATAAAAGTGGAGACAGTCTCCTGTACAAGCAGGCCAGAAACCAGCTGACAAAGGAGATCAAAAAGGCTAAATGACAATACTCTGAGAAGTTAAAAAACAAATTCTCAGCCAACGACCCTGCGTCAGTCTGGAGAGGCCTGCAGGACATCACAAACTACAGAAGACCCTCCCCACCTGCTGAGGGGAACAAAGAGCTGGCAGAAACCCTGAATGACTTTTACTGCAGGTTTGACAGACAGAACCCCCCCCACACCCCTCACCTGCACCAGCTCAGTGTGCCCTGCGCCCCTCACTCCTCTGACAGCCACCCCACCTTCACCTCCTCCTCCAGACACCCTGTCTCCCCTAACATCCCCCTCCCCCCTAACCCCTCTCTCCTCGTCCACCTCCGCTGGCCTTAGGACATCTGTAGAGGAGGTGAGACGTCTCTTCCAGAGACCGAAAACAAGGAAGTCTACCGGCCCAGACGGAGTGAGCCCCTCCTGCCTGAAGGTCTGTGCTGAACAACTGGCTCCTGTTCTCACCCACATCTTCAACACATCCCTGCAGCTGTGTCAAGTTCCCCTCCCCTTCAAACACTCCACCATAATCCCAGCCCCTAAGAGATCCACTATAATAGGTCTCAACGACTACAGGGCGATCGCTCTGGTCATGAAATCATTCGAACGTCTCCTGCCCGCCCACCTCAAAGAGTTTACAGACCCTCTGCTGGACCCCCTGCAGTTCGCCTACAGGGCAAACAGGTCTGTGGAGGATCAAAATGTACATTACATCCTAAAACTGCCCAGGTACATATGCCAGAGTTCTGTTTGTGGACTTCTCATCTGCATTTCCGAACATTATCTCTGAGACACTCTCCTCCAAACTCTCCCAGCTCTCTGTCCCCCCCCCCACCTGTCAGTGGATCTACAACTTCCTGACCAACAGGTCACAACAGGTGAAGATGGGAACAGTTACATCCCAGACACGTCACATCAGCACTGTTGCCCTACAAGGCTGTGTCCTCTCTCCTCTACTCTTCTCCCTCTACATCAACGACTTCATCTCCAGCGACCCAGGTGTGAAGCTCCTGAAGTACGCAGACGACACCACTGTCATCGGTCTCATCCGAGACCGTGATGAGTCTGCGTATCAACGGGAGGTTGAACGACTGACACTCTGGTGCAGTCACAATAACCTGGAGCTGAACACGCTGAAAACTGTGGAGATGATAGTCAACTTCAGACGACACCCCCGTTCCACCCCCCCTCACCATACTCTGCTCTCCTCTGTCAGTGGCTGAAACATGGGTTCTTGGGTTCCATCATATCCCAAGACTTAAGGTGGGAGACCAACATCAGCTCCCTCCTCAGAAAGGCTCAGCAGAGGATGTACTTCCTGCGGCAGCTGAAGAAGTTTCACCTTCCTCAGGAGCTGCTGACCCAGTTCTACTCTGCTGTCATTGAGTCCATCCTCTGCTCCTCGATCACAGTCTGGTTTGGAGCAGCCACTGCACAGGACAAACACAGACTGCAGCGCACAGTCAGAACTGCAGAAAAAATCATTGGTGCACCTCTCTTCAGAACCTGTACACCTCAAGGGTCAGAAAGCGGGCAGAAAAAATTACCACAGACCCCTCACACCATGGACACAACCTTTTCTAGCTTCTCCCCTATGGCGAACGCTACAGAGCTACATTTACAAGAACCTCCAGACATAAGAACAGTTTCTTCCGCCAGGAAATATTTCTTATGACCA
Source organism: Microctenopoma steveboyesi (assembly GCA_032359275.1). Lineage (NCBI taxonomy): Eukaryota > Metazoa > Chordata > Actinopteri > Anabantiformes > Anabantidae > Microctenopoma > Microctenopoma steveboyesi. The sequence continues at coordinate 653,924 of JAUMHF010000002.1, read as the reverse complement.
AATGATTGCTGCTGTTACATGGACACAAACTGCACTAAACTCAGCACACACACACATGCCTTCTATAAGGCATGATATACATCAAAATTACTGACTAGTTCATGTCATGTCCCCCGTAAGGGTTAGACGGCATGTTGAGTTACCATGGCAATGTAATCGCCATAAACAACCCACAAGATGCTCCAGAAGACGGACATGAATTCCCATTAGACATGTTATACATCAAAACAATCAGCTCAGTCATGACTTATCCACTTTCAAGATTTTTTTGGCATGTTTTGTTACCATGGCAACGCAAATCACCAAAAACCATGCAGAATGAGCTCACAGGACAGACACATAATATATAAAAAGACAACTCTGCTCTGTAAATCCTTCTTTCTGGTCGGGGAGATCGGTCTAAGGTTCTGATCTGTCTTTGAGCGCTTTGGGTCGTGGGAGGGGTCCACTGCAGCAACCGCTGCTGAAGAATGATACATGTTTTCACTTCTTTGTCTCGATGAGTTTCCAATAACAGCAGAAGTTTCTGGACCTGGCTCTAGTTGCTTTCTTGAAAGAAAAAAAAATGTCACTAAACGGTGCCTGATAAGTCCGTCACTGCGTCCTCTGCTCAGATGATGAACCTTGTATTCAGTTTTTACACCATGTTTGTTATCTTGTTTCACTTTTGGTCATTTTAGGCCATTATTAGTGTTATAAGTGTTAGCATACTGATATTTTAATTAAATTCTCTTTTTTGTAGGTTTTTATTTAAATGTATTTGTTTATTTATATAAAGAAAATATTAATGAGGGACTGTTCATATGATTAGAATCAGGTATATTGTCATTGCAATGTGAGTACAGCAAAATTAGAAAAATTAGCAAAATTGACACAGTGGGAGTTGTAAATGTCGTGGGGTGGGGAGATGGTGGTTGATGATTTTGTGGGCTGTCTTTACTACTCTGTTCAAGATGTTTAAGTGGTTTTTAATTGTAGTATATAGCATACCAAACCCCACAGGGGCCCTGACTGTGGTTATGTCGGTAAATGTAGGAAAACATGCATGTGTAGACATGAGCGTGCATTTTGTCTGTAGTGACAATAGTGGTGTGATGGCGCAGCTTTTAATTTTTAAAATCTTTAATTGAACACAGTGGACAGAAGAAGATAATCTAGGCATTATTTACAACTCAGTGATTTTCCATGCAAGCAGTTGCAGTGATATCATTTGAACGGCTCTTTCATAGGAACAAAGAGATTCGAGGTTTAGTTAAGAGTCTTCCCTTTCTTGGAGAAGAACGGAGCCACATGAGACCAATTGACCAAGCACAGACATAGAGCGGCATGTCCCATCACTTCTCACTTGTGAACAAGCACCTTATCACCCCACCACCACCCAGCTCCACTCACACAGTGCTCTATTTTCTTACTAACACCTCGCCTTCCCTCCATGACCCTCATCGATCTACAGTCATCATTTTGTTTAATGCAGGTTCGAGAAGTCACTGTAGTTCAACGTTCTGAATGGGAGTGCTAATCAATACCTCTCCTTTCTTGTCTCTTTTCTACTCGCCTTCAACCCTAAACCTTTCCTCTCGTGCCCCTTCACCACCCCAAATCATGGACTTATCGATATGTATGTGTTGGGGCTCCAAAATGTCTGCTGGCGTGGCTGCTTTTGAGTTCCAACATGATGCGATGGGGTCAAGATAACAGCAGACAGGTATATTTAGCATTTAGCCATTAGCAATTGTCATTGATTTGAACTTGGGGGGAGAGAGATAAAGGTGACAATATACCTCAGATTTTTTCTCCCTCTCTTTTTTCTCCTTTTCTCTGTGTCTGGGTGTAACACTGTGTTGCCTGCAGCTGCACTAAATCCTGTCGACCGACTGTAATGACTGGAAAATGAAATGGAGGTCGAGGGGTGGGCTGAGCCTGAGAACATTAGGCGGCTGATCAATACGGCACTTAGATTTGCCTGGTCACATTAAGTAGCACATCTAATATGCCCTGTGCTTGTCGATGCTCGGTCCGTATCATTTAATTACACTGTGATGTGTTACAAGCAACTCACCTAATTCATTAACATTAAAGAGAGCCGGCTTTCTCTCATTTCTCTGCCTGCTTCTCCTCCACGTTGATTACTCTAATATATGGTCTCCTTGGAAACGCAATGTTCTGTCATGCTATTGATCACCACAATTGATTAACAAGATAAAACAGGCAGAAATAGAAACAAGATATTCCACACTTTGTGTAGTTTCAGGAGGCAGGGTGCATTAGGTTTATGTGACTTACCGGCAAACTAAACTAAACCAATAATAGTGTCAGACAGTATGCCAACTAGATTATGTGATACGCAAGCTTTCAAAGAATTTTATGCTTCATCTGAATTTCAAAGCTCTGGGGACTGCGAACATCAATTCCTTGATTGCGCTGGAAATCCAAAGTGCAACTTAGAGCATCAAAGACGTAGTGAGAGAGGAACATTCCTCTCTCACAGTTTAATTCATGTGACACTTTATATTATGCATGTACAGTATTTTCTATTTACAGTCTTTTCCTGTTTGAAACTAACACATAGAAAAGATTAGTCGTAAAATAATAATATTTCTATTGATAAGTAGATTGTTATTAAATTTTTACCACTACACTGGTGTTTTATAAAAAAAATGTTTAAATCAGAAACTATTATTATATTGTGTATATACTCTTGCTGTCATTCCTGTCTGTGACTGATGATTTTTTAAAATTTATTTTCCTTTATTAATTAGACAGACAGGCTATTGATTAACTGCTCAGAAAAAAAAAATTATCCGCAGTCTGTGGTTATACCATCCTCTCCCTTCCTGGCTTTCTATTGTAGTTAGTATTAAGCAGACCCTTGTAATCAGGGTTTTTTTTTTTTATCAATTTCTTTTTTTGGCTTTCTGATCATGGGGATTTTTAGAGAAGGAATTAAACGTTGACAAAATTGATCAAATTCTGATTATAAAGAGAATCATTACGCAGTAAAACTGTTTTATAGATGGACTTGTAATGACTCCATGTGACATAAATGCTTTATGGTCCACAGTGCATTACATGATTACCATTTGTTTTGTCAGGTTGTGGAACCTGACAAAACAGAGCGGCCTGGTAGCTAAATCGGTTAAGCGTCAGACTGGAATGCAGCAGGTCGCAGGTTCGAATCCCAGTCTCACTCCTAGTCTATCCCCTACCAGGTGTGTCCCTGAGCCAGACACCCAGCGCTAGCTCCTTGTAAGTCGCTTTGGATAAAAGCGTCTGCCAAGCAAAGTAAAGTAAAGTAACCTGGGGGCATGGATCCCCTCTGATTTGAAGGCCAGATGTAACAACGGTCTGGACATCTGAATCCCACTAGATCGGTCTTGAGTTGGTAGTGTCTACCCTGGACTTACTAATTTTTTTATGAATATCCATTGGACCTGCTGCCAGTTCTCCAGCTCCTCCTCCTCAGTGATAAGAAGACGAAGATGACTCATCTTTATTTTATCATTGATACATTGTTACATGTTACAATGAAATTTGTTCTCTGCATTTGACCCAGCAGTGAGCAGCCACAGGTGGCGCTCAGGAAGCTGGTGCTGAGTGTCTCACTCAGGAACACACCAGATAGGTGATGGGCTGGGTGACTCAGCTGGGAATCAATCCTGCTATCTCTGCATCCCAGCGCTATGCCCTGATCACTCTGCTACCAGGCCGCCTGGGAGTTTGTGCCCTGTCCAACAGCCTTCTGACAGGAGGTCTTTATATTTTTGATTTTGTACATGTCAATTACAAGAAAGTGATTATAATTGTGACAAGTGATTTCTTGTCCCTAACTCTCCCTAATGTGGACTGCTGCACCAGGGAAAAAATAACCTAGACAAAGACTAAGGATGCATACAGAGCCTCACACCTCCCTGGGTAGTTTAGACCATGACCAGGTTCATCTGGTTCCCACATACATACTGTACCTTTTGTGTGCAAACAGCCCCCGACTACAAGGCATGTGAGAGGATGGTCTAATAAGGGGAACATGGCACTTAAAGACTGCGCTCACAGTCCAAGACAGCTCCCATTGATACCATATTGCGTAACAGATTTGATCAACGTCTGCATGGACAGAAATGTACACAACAGCAAAGTCGGGTGAGGGAATGAGGAGAGTTCAGAAAGAGCTGAGAAGAAAGTTTAGGAGGGGAAAGGACAGCTATACTGCAAGTGGAGGGGGTCCAGAGACAGGAGACCGGGACTGGGCTAATAGATTGAACCAGTTCTTATGAAGGTTTGACTAAGAAGCCCCTCCCTTGCCAGCAAGACAAAAAAAGTTGCTGCTTCTGGGTGAATAGGACTCTTTTAAGGACCTTCTACGACACCGTGGTAGTGCCTGTGGTCTGCTGGTGTGGTGGAATTGCAAGCTGACATCCATCATGGACAACAGCTCCCATCCAATGCCTGACACAGTAGGAGTGCTGAGCAGCTCATTGAGCAGTAAATAGAGTCAGACTCTATTACACAGCATAACATTTATTTATTTATAGACTGTTTAGCATCTGCTTTAATTGCAGCTACTCACTAACAGCTGGTTAACATTCCACATCCCATTCTGATCAACCACACCTCGTTAGTTTGCTTTATGTAGGGTTGGTATTCGTTTTTTTACTGCATCTTTGTGTATATATATTTTCTTGTCCTCATTCTCTTAATTATCATATCCTATATTATCTTTAAAATTCAGTAAAAACCTACAGCAACAAGGCAATGCATTATGCCACAGCCTGGGTTACAACTGGGTAAAATATGTGGCAACAAAGAATCTTACCACCACACATTGGCTTAGGTTGAGGTAGTTGAAATTACAGGTCTAAATCACATGTTCTTCTTGGCACTGATTGGCCCTGAAGGTGTGTAAACTGTATGTAGCATGTGATAGAGTAGATTTGATTGTGGTTTAATAGAATTAACGATGTAAGTTTCAGACCCCACAGTCTGAATAATACCATTAAGTTAGCCACCAATACTCTTTCCTTTCCGAGGAAGGTTGGGAGCTATCGTCCAAGGTTTACTTCATTAAAGTGGCAAATATACAGCCTGTGCATGAAACTGTGCTGTAGTTGTCTTTGTTGTAAAACAATAATTTAAGTTAAATTCAGTTTAGTTTATTCAGTATGTAGTGCGAAATCACAACAACAAAGACAGTTTACAAAGACTTCCTGTAATCGAAGAAAGCTCTGGATTAACAAGGCTCAGGGTGACCGGCCGTTTGCCTCGACCATCTAGGGGGAGTGGAAAGTAAGGAAGAGAAGAACAACAGTAGAGCTTACACTGGGCAGGTTTAGGTTTAGGACCAGTAACAATGACAACTATCAGCTTTGAGGCCAAGGCTACCTGCAGAAAAGAAGAGAGGGAGACAGAGAGGCTGAGTCACAACTATGGGAGAAAGAATAAGAAGCAATAGTGGCAAATAAATGAAGAGGAGAATAGAAGAGTTCTGTGCATCATGGGAGGTCCCCCATCCAACTAAATCTGTAGCAGCATAACTGAGAGATGACTCAGAGTCACCTGAGCCATGTCTTTATCAAAAAGAAAGGTTTAAAGCCTAGTCTTAAAGGTAGAGAGGGCGTCTGCCTCCAGAACCTGGATTGGGAGCAGATTCTACAGAAAAGGAGCTTGACAAGAACAGTTTTTTCCCACAGGCAATCTACCTCCTTAACAGTTAACCATCACTCTTACTGTCAATAACTATATGT
>JAUMHF010000002.1:617851-631632 GCA_032359275.1 Microctenopoma steveboyesi | reverse complement strand
GGGACTGTTGGGTTTTCTCTGTATATATTGATATAATGTGTAAGGTCTTAAACCTTACACTGTAAAGTGCCTTGAGAGAACCTATGTTGTGAGTTGGCACTATATAAATAAAGCTGAATGGAATTGAATTGAAAACTGTATTTTTTACAGAACAAAAGTACTTAGTTTACTTCTGTAAGTTTTATGATGGTGCCAGGTTTAATCAGTTAATTATCACTGGGGGTGCAGGGGAAAAAAACCTCATAGCCCAAACTGAATCATTACATAGTGGCGGCTACAAATATAATAATGATAATAACATATTTCAATGATCCCTCATTGTTGTTGACATCTGCCAGACAGTACAGGTCAGTGCTACTATGGAATTTCTGTGTTTTTGGTAGGGTAAATGGTATCTTTTACCTTAATCGTACTAAAAGCACTTTTACACTGCTTCTCACCCGTATCGGTGTGAATCAATGTGAATCAGGTCATAGAGTGTTGAATCCTGCTGTCATTGGGCGAGAGGTGGTGCACCTGGACAGGTCAACTAGAGGTCAGATGGGTCATTTCATGCCAAAACCTGATCATGATGGGATTGAAGACCTTAAAAAATAGTCGTTGATGCTCACAAGGTTAGCAATGGTTGGAAATTAAGAGTTTGGTTTGTGAATTGTAAATACTATCATAACAGTAATAGGTCAAATAAATAGGTCAAAATTGTTCAAGGAGCTGAAATGGGCTTAAATAGAAAGTTGCAAAAGGGGATCACAGCAGTTACACATTAATACTAACGATTTTATTAATTTGTTTAGTTCCATGTATAGTTTAAGGTACTAAATTAAAAATATGATCATTATGTAGATAATTACACTACAAATAAAACAATTTGATTCACATAAGAACCTTTTCATTAATACTTTAGCATATTATGAATGATATGAATGATACAGCACTCTAATGCTTTTTTTTACATTTTAGAATCTATAGAGCTGGGCTTTATGAGTCAGAGCTATGCTTTATTTCAGTTTCTCTGAGTAAACAAAAGCCTTGTTCTCTCCCTGAACATTTATTACACGTCGCTGCTCATGACAAACCTCAACATGCAAGGCTGCAAAGGCTAATGGGATTGCACCATATGGGCCTACATATTGTACGCATCCATCTTATGTTGAGGTGCTTTTTTTTCTTTATGGTTTTGTTTTTGATGAAATGCATTGACATTTTCACTTGGCAAACATCTACCCTAACCCCTTCTATCACAAACCAGGAAGGAGAAATGAAATAGATTTCTGCTTGTTTGTTGTCTTTCTCCAGCCCTGGAGAGCAGCCTGGGTTTTAAAGGAGGCAGTCTCGGACCTTTCTGGAGAAAAGCTAATGTTGAAGATAGTTTCGGCCCCCAAGGGCTACAGACAGATAACTGACAACTGAATCCAAAGCTTAAATAAAACACAGAGGTCTAATAGTAGCTATTTTACTGGCTGTAAACATCGATCATCCCACTTGTCCGACACTTTCAGAGCTAGTAGAGCACCATGCTACAGGCTATAGAGGTTTGATATGAAAAAAGAGCAGTTCAAAGGTAAAAAGATTGAATTGATTCACTTGGAGGCCAGAGGCAGCGAAATATATACAGAGGCAGACAGAGAGAAAGATGGGCTACCCTCAGTTTTGTATATAATTTTTCACCTTTTAACATGTAGTAGCACTCTAGGGTGAAATAGGAAAAACTGGGAGCTTAGCAGGGAGGAAAAAAATGCCTATTCTTCCTGGTTCTTTCCACAGCAGCAGATGGGTTAGCATTCCAAACATTTTGACCTAATTTAAACATATATAGATAGAACATTTGCTCAAAACTGACAAGAAAAAAAAGATTCATGAATGAATATATTTCCATAGATTTTGACTTAGAACCACATGTGTTCAAGAAGACCTCTGATGTAAAGGGGAGCAACTACAAGGCTTGAAAATGCTATGATTTCCCCCGAGACTGTTAAACCTATAAGTTGTTTTGGATTCAAAATGGAATCAATATGCATAAATAGACACACTCGTAAAGGGACCTATAACATGTCAGGATAAGGAAATGAGGATGATTAGACAAGCTCTAAATACACACAGACTCTGGACTCACAGGAGAGTACTTCTTACTGTAACGTTTTAATTTAAAATATCAAATTTGGACCTGGACAGACATAGGAAACAAACACGGGAACCAATGGAACCCACTCACAAAGTGAACCTGTGAAGAGATGTAATTGTGTTGTTGTTGTTGACAGCTGCACATCACTGATCAGATCAAAAGTTTAACAACTTGGACACCCAGGAACACCATTAGGTATATCAAGGTTATTATGCATGCAGAGATTACTTTGGAAAAATATGGTACAAACAGAATACATGTGTAACGTCCATGAGAAACCACCTGGTAGCCACTGGGGGCTAAGCAGCCATTTGAAACGCTAAAACTCTCTTTTGCCCAAATTAAATAAATAAAACATATATTAGCTGTTTTCCAATGTAAGACCTGGTTGATATGCAAGATATAATTAAGTGGTATTCAAAGACTGCTGTGATTAGGGATGTGAATTCAATTTAGAATTTTAATATATATATATATACAGTGGGGTGCGTAAGTTTGGGCAACCTTGTCAATGTTCATGATTTTCCTGTATAAATTGTTGGTTGTTATGATAAAAACATTTGAAACACAGTTTAATTTAAAAAAAGTGTACAATAACTGTTTAAACAAACAAACATTCTGTAACATTGGTCACTGTTATCATTTTACTGATTCCAAAACTTTTAGAACTAATTATTAAAACTCAAATTAGCTTGGTAAGCTCAGTGACCCCTGACCTCTATACACAGGTGAATCCAATTACAAGAAAAAGTATTTAAGGGAGGGCAATTGTAAGTTTCCCTCCTCTTTGAATATTCTCTGACGAGTAGCAACATGGGGGTCTCAAAACAACTCTCAAATGACTTGGAAAAAATGGACTGTTTTTCACAGTTAGGAACATATTGAGGAAATGGAAGACCACGGGCACAATTCAAGTTGAGGCTGATGCAGACCAAGAAAAATATCGGACAAACAGAAGCAACGACTAGTGAGAACAGTCAGAGTCAACCCACAGACCAGCACCAAAGACCTACAACATCATTTTGCTGCAGACGGAGACACTGTGCATCGTTCAACTATTCTGGTACTTTACACAAGGAGATGCTGTATGTGAGAGTGATGCAGAGGAAGCCTTTTATCAAACCTGAATGAACTAGAGATGTTTTGTAGAGGAATGGTCCAAAATACCTTCAACCAGAGTCCAGACTCTCACTGGAAGCTATAGGAAGCGTTTAGAGGCTGTCATTTCTGCAAAAGGAGGATCTACTAAATATTGAGGTCATTTCTTTTTTGTGGTGCCCACACATTCTGAACAAATTGCTGTAAAGCATATAGACAAACATGTATAACCTCATTTCGCTGCAGGGGCTGTTTTAGTGACATCACCTTGTTCAATTGCACTGGTTTCCCTTGACCTCCATTCAAGTATAGTCCTATCTCCCAGGATTCATGGGTTGTTATGGCTTGTTGTCGATGAGTCTGACAGACTTGACTTCTGTTCATCTTTCTCTCTGCCTGTGTGCTGTGGCAGGATGGTAATGATGGTAATGGAGGTGCTGGTAATGAATGGGAGTCTTCTCCATCTGCAGCACCTGCCTCCCTCCGCACACAGAGATAATTCAGAGCAGGGAGGCTCTCATTGATCACACGCAACGATTGATGAGAGCGTCAGCCTGCCTGTTGAGACAATGGGGGGTAAATAAACATCCACAGCTTTTGTCAAAGTGCATATGCACACACACACTAAAATTCCCTCCATGTACCCATTTGAAAATCACTCACGCACACCCATCATACACAATCATTTTTTGTTACAAGGGATGTGTTTGCTTTCTACTGCAGCTCAGCACAATTAATCAAATCATTTGCCATTACTGTACATCACAAATAATGTCAAATACATACAGAATCAGCATGGTGTGCCATCTTCTATGAATGGTAATTGTTTTCTGTTTTATTCATAAATACACTTGGAAGGCAATTTGGTCCAGAAACTAAGGACAAATGAGGGAGTATTCAAGCTGAAGTAGACTAATGAAACACATTAACAACTTTCATCAGCTCCACAACTCTTCAGTGTTGCCAGAAGAAACATAATCAAGTGTACAGTATTTTTTATTTTTTTGTGAATAAAAGGTAGAGTGGGGGAGAGTAAGAGAAAAAGTACATAGTGCATACAATAACGGAAATGGAAGAGTAGGTCTTCATGCTTCAAACAGCCTTCAAACTAAAAGCAGTTTGCTAACTTGTTCCATTACAAAAGGAGCAAATTTGTATTGATATTTCCAGCCACGCATGAGAGTAGCACTAAACATCATTCAGATAATAACTGAACGACAAGGTCTTAAGCTGTATTTTCTGTCAAACTGTACCAAGTATTCAAGGTTAGTTAAAAGATTTATTCCAACCTTAGAACCTTGAGTAGTGTATGTAGTGGATTCTGCAGTCTCTAGTTTTCTATTACATGTATCAGTCACTCACACACAAACATCAAGAGACTCATCCTGAAATGAACCAACATTTAAATCACTCATCTTTATTTAACTATGGATTTTAGCAATTTAACAATTTAACATTACAAAGGAACCCGTGGCAACGTAAACATTAACTTATTGTTGCACACTTGTTTTTTTTTCAGATAAACGGAGCAGGTAGACCTCAAATGGTCATCTGTAGACTTGGGGTGGCTGTGGCTCAGGAGGTACAGCAGTCGCCTGCCATTTTGACTTTAGAGCACTCTGGACAGTCGGTTGTCCAGAGCGGGCTATCAAACATCAAGATTAGTGTGCTTGGGCCTTAAAGTCTCCTGGCTGCACGGTGAATTGTCCTTGGACAAGACACTAAACTCCCAAACAGCAGCTTAAATAACAGCTATTTTCAACTATAGTTTCCCCAACAGTCAGCCAGATAATGCTGTGACGATCTTCAGTCCACTGCCAAAATGGGCAACAGAAGCATTCATCCATCCATCCATTTTCCTAAATTCTTGTCCTCTTAAGGGCTGAGTACTGGAGCCTATTCCAGCTGTTAAATGTACAAATGTTATGCACAAGAGAATGAACTGAATTCTATCATGATTGTTACTTAGGAGACACTTTAGGTATCTCACTGACTGAATGATATCACATATTTTTCAAAACCATAAGGAACAGATAGATGTATGATTCATTGTGGAGGAATGAGTTTGTTGGACTTGGTCAGTCAGAGAACAGATTTGCCACATTGTTGTGACTGTTTTTAACTACACTGTCCCATTTTTGATAAATGTCAGTCACTGAGAGTTCCAGATTGAGATGTGCTGCCCACGCTGCTCATTCTGTAATTAGAGAGAAAAAAACAGGATGAGTGTATGGAGGAGAGGAGAGGAAAGAAACAAATCAGTGCTGCATTTAACAGCTGTGCTGTGCTGTATATTAGTGTGTGTGTGTGTGCGAATGTATTCAAACTGGTGTATGGACATTTTCATTTGTATATGTGGTGCTCCAATCACCAGAGCCACACCATCTCATCACTCACTGGATCTGTGCCTATTTTGCATGAACCTGTGCATATAAACACTCCATCCTTTTTTAAAATTTCCCGTGCATTGCATCATACACCGTTTTTTTGAATAACTTTGTAGAATGTCACCTAAATGCTTGTATGAAACCCTAAAGTCTCTAAAAGTAAACTTATATGAAGTCATTTGGCAGATACTTTTGATCCAAAGTGATTTACACATAAGAGACACACACAATCAATCAATGCCTCAAAAGTCAATGTCAAAGCTCTCAAGCATTATAATTATTTCATTTAATCCTGCTCAAGTGCATAGGCACCCGAATCAAGTAAGTTAGGTCAGTAGAGGTCTCAAACATGCAGCAAGCAGATTCATGCATCCAGCGGAGCATGGAACCATATTGTTCTTCTACCATTTTTTGTTTTTTTAAACTTTTCTTCTATGCTTAAACTCATGCTGCAGTATAGACCACCCGAGCTTTTGAACAAATTTTATACTAAAACAATACAGAAAAGTCATAAGATAGGAAAAGTCACACATGGGCAACAATAGGTGTCGCTGTCTTTGTTAGGAGCATGTTTTGATGGCTTTAAGAGTTATATTACTATATAAGCATAGTACTAGACTTTCCATAAATATACAATTTATTAAAAATATTTTTTTCATAAATGCTCAAAAAGTGTTTTTTTGTATCTCCCCCCCATCTGTGACAAACTTAAAAAGGTTTGATGAAAAGGAGTTTGCTAGTATCTAAAGCAAGCAAAGTCTATTCATGCAAATTTTAGATGCTAAGTAGCAAAAGAAAATCTGAATATCTCAGCCATGTTAGCAGATACCGAAACATAATTCATGCTGGAAGTTGGTAACACTATGATGAACATGCATACCAATTTTGGTACATTTATAATTCTAGGGGGTGCTATTCAGTTAAATAGGTTATATCATAGCAAAGCTCAGTTAATTTTTTTTCTCTAAGTGTTCCAGGTACCCTTACTCTGACACTGTAACAGATATCTTGATCAACAGACACGGCCCTTGTAGTTCTGAAAATACAGTGGTCCCTCATTAATCGCAGTTACGGTCTAAAAATAAATATATATTGCGGGTAGTAATAGTAAGCACATCATTCATTCACAATAAATGTGTAGTACAACATAACAATATGCCCTGTTTATAAACATGATCAGGATTTCAGTTTAGCTGTATGCATATGTGTAGGAGACACAGTTGTACAAGTATAAACAAAAGCACAGCAGCTACAAAATAAATGGAGAGAGGCGGGAATTCTCTCACAGAAACGTACAGAGAAAGAGAACCCCCGTTTCCCTCTCCCACTAGGAGAGTGTCACACATGAAATTGACATTACTAACCAGCATCAGTCCTATGATATGGAAATATGTCACATAATCATTCAGCCGCAATAATCGAGACAGAGAACATTTATAGATTGTTTATTTAAATATTTTTTCAATTATTTAATTTGATTCTTATCTTCTTCGTCTTTATGTAAGACAAGTGGGGCAGCACCCCAGCGCCCTGAATTGACAGGCTGCGACTGAAACAGGGCAACAGTAGTGAACTACAGCAGCAATTTGGATTTTTTTAAGTGACTTTATGAGCCAGGCCCTAAACTCTAGATAGGCAGTCACACCAAAGGTGTTTATATTTTCACTCCAACATCAACACAGAGGTAATGAGCTATTTGAAGATTTTTCTGCATGTGGTACAGCCACGTACAGGCCTCTACGTCAGCACTATCAGTTTTATATAGTTTTTTTTTTTAATGCACATTATTGATAATTATTTACCATTATTGTATTCTTTTCTGTGATATTTTTAATTCAATTTGTCTATCCGAAGCCGAGAGTCATCCATAAAAAATGTAATATGTGTGTTGCATGATGACAATAAATACTTCTTGAATCTTGAGCTCAAAGGTCGTGGATACCTGCAGAGAGATATAGAGAAAGAAAGGGAACAAAGCTCCACCAGGAGAGAGAGAAGGACATAAGAACATAAGTCCCAACTCTTCAGATAGGGTTTGGAGGATGAATACGAATATTGTTCCGTCATATTACAAGCATTTACCGCAGGACCACTTTGCATATTTATATTGCACTTGCTGTGATGTTACTTAGTGAGTAGAGTATACAGGATAAGGTACAATCACAGCAGATCGTAGTTAAATATCACCTGTCTCAGTCATTAGAGAAATTTTGTTCCATTGTGCAATTCTTTTGTGAATTTAGCTAGATATAAGAATGCCAGCCAAAGTTGATTGTTTTGGTTTTCTCCCATATACTTAGGGAGAACGGTTGCATTCATTGCTGTAATACCGGTCCAGACCTTTAAAACTAATAAATAATACCATGCAAACCTCAAGCAGTACTCACGAACAGTGGGAACCACCAGTGGACCTAAGTCCCCTGATTGAAGACCACAGACACACAGTTAAACTGAGAGAAGAGTTTACTCATTCTCCAGAAAAGACAATTATAGTGGCGGTGTTAAAAGACTGGAAATGACCCAAAAGACCCTAAACCAGTCAAATACACATTAAGTTTAGTGCCATGGCCATTGTATCACGAGATGAAAGGTTATCTCCATAATCTGATAGCACATAAACACGTGACACAGTTAAACTCCTCTTTTTCTTCACCTGTTGTTAGAAAGAATATGTCTCTGTACTATGCAGCCTCCAGTTGTGCAAAGATTACGGAAATCTCAACTGAAAGAAGCATCCTAAGTGCCAACCTACGTATCTCCTAGATTCAAGACATGATGGAGTGGTGAAGTGGTAACCTCTGTTTCTTGCTCCTAGAAAGGGAAAACGTTTGCCACCAGTGATTGATCTCTAATGAAAGCAGGTCAGTAACAGCTTTTGTTTCCAAGTGGGAACTTTGTGGGCAGATGTGCATCGTTTGGCCTCACAAATGCCCATACAGCCTTTAAACATTGTCTGTAGGAGTGATGGCAATGCTCAAGGAAACATCTGCAATTCTATTTTGAATAAAACCCAGAAATTCTGTAAAACCTTTTAGGATAATGTGACGAATGTAAGGACTGCTCCAATGCCTTAAGTACAGCATCAAAGTCAGCCTAGTAAAGGGTCTTTTTAAAGCTGAGCTCCACTATTCAAAGCTGTTAGGGCACTGAAAGACGTAAGTCATGTGGTTCTCTCAAATAAGCCAAAGTTGACTTATCAGCTTTAAAAGGTATATAAAAGGTAATATCTGAATCTGCACAGTCTTTGTCACATTCTGAGTGACAGCGTGTTTAATAAATGCAAACTATGAAGAAACTCATATGTGGCTCTGTCACTTATGTCATTTATACATTTATAATATAAATATAACAGATATATAATTTAATATGGTCAAAGCAAGCATTCTCAAAATTGTATTGCATGTAAAAAAACCTGAAGCATACAAACCCACAACCCACACCATTACACATCCAGCTGTTTTTTCTTTTTATTCCTAAGCACAGTTATTTATGCTACTATTTACCTGCTGTCTTCACAAAAGTGATTTCAACTCATCAGTTTTAGTCCATTACAAACATTGTGACTTTATTCCATCCATGTTGCACTGAATATGACCCAGCGTCCTGTTAAAGATTCACAGCCAGCTAAAGTCTTCATTGCATCACTTTCTCCAAGGAACAGCCACGTGTTGTATTTGAACAGGATTTATTACAAAAAAGTTTGAAATCATATTGCCATTCAAAAGGGTAGACAGAGTTGATGACCGAGAGAATAAACGCAACGCTATATTCCACTCATAAAAAAAAAACTTCCTGTTTAACTTCTTATATCTAACTGGCTCAACATGGTAAACTATATAAACATGCACCCCCTATAGTCCTGGAGAGTTAATAACATAAATGGTTCCAATACACATACATTACTGTTGTTTTGTTAGATGTAGAATTTTATTCTCACTTGTTAATCTGTGGCTGCTCATCATTAAATATTACCATCAATTTACGATCTCTGATGAAAATATTTCGCAAAAAATTGCTTTGTCATTATTTGCAGGTCAGAATACTGTAGAGGTCTCTTAGTGATAGTATTCTTTTTATGATGAAAATGTGATAAATAATGGTCTCATTGTGGGTCTACCATATAGTCTCTCTGAATAATCTAGATTTTCTGGATTTTAAACCTTCCATCCATCCATCCATTATCTGCCTCTTGACCCGGGGGGACCCTGGGGCAGCAGCCTAAGCAGGGAAACCCAGACCCAGTGTTCCCAAGCCAGCCGGGAGATGTAATCCCTCCACCGTGTCCTGGGTCTGCCCCGGGGCCTTCTCCCAGTGGGGCATGCCTGTAACACCTCCCGAGGGAGGCATCCAGGTGGCATCCTAACTAGATGCCCGAACCACCTCAACTGACTCCTCGCCACGCGCAGGAGCAACGACTCTACGCTGAGTCTCTCCCGAATGACCGAACTTCTCACCCAATCTCTAAGGGAGAGTCCAGCCACCCTTCGGAGAAAACTAATTTTGGCCGCGATCTCGTTCTTTCGGTCACTACCCAAAGCTCGTGACCATAGGTGAGGGTAGGAATGTAGATTGAGAGCCTCGCCTTTTGACTCAGCTCTCTTTTCACCACAACAGACCGGTGTAGAGTCCGCAATACTGCGGATGCTGCACCGATCCGTCTGTCGGCCTCTCGCTCCATTCGTCCCTCACTCGTGAACAAAACCCCGAGATACTTAAACTCCTCCACTTGGGGCAGCACTCTCTCCCTAACCCGAAGAGAACAATCTACCCTTTTCCGGCTAAGAACCATGGTCTCGGATTTAGAGGTGCTGAGTCTCATTTCTGCTGCTTCACACTCGGCTGCGAACCGCTCCAGTGAGAGCTGGAGATCGTTGCTGGATGACGCCAACAGAGCCACATCAAAAGCAGAAATAAGATTCTCAAACTTTAACAAGAAAGGAGTCAAAATTATTGCCGGCAATGCGAACCAAGCTCCTGCTCCACCTGTACAGGGACTCGTAGCAGCGAGCCCCGTACCCCGTACTCTTGAAGATCCTTGAAGAATTCCTTCCACCACTCAACGACGTCTACAGTTGAGGTCAGCAGATCCCCACCTCCACTGTACACAGTGTTAGTGGAGCACCACTTTACCCTCCTGAGACGCTTGATGGTTTGCCAGAATCTCCTCGGTGCCGATCAAAAGTCTTTTTCCATGGCCTCCCCGAACTCCTCCTATACCTGAATGTTTGCCTCTGCAACAGCCAAGGCTGCTGCACGCTTGGACAAGACATAAGACTGCAGATCCGATGACACAATTACAAAGTCGATCAACGAACTGCGGCCCTGGGCGCCCTGGTGCCACGTGCACTTATGGACGCCCTTATGCTCAAACATGGTGTTCATTATGGAAAATTCGTTACTAGCACAGAAGTCCAATAACTGAACACCACTTGGATACAGATCGGGAAAGCCGTTTCTTCCAATCAAGCCTCTCCAGATTTCACTGTCATTGCCGACATGAGCTTTGAAGTCTCCCAGCAGGACAATGGAGTCCCCAGGGGCAGCGCCTTGCAGCGCGTCCTCCAGGGACCCCAAGAAGGCCGGCTACTCTGAACCGCTGTTCGGCACATATGCGCAGACAATGGTCAGAGTCCTCCCCGCAACCCGAAAGCGCAGGGAAGCAACCCTCTTGTCCAACATACAGGCACCGAGCCTGGGGGCCAAGAGCAAGGCCACCCCTGCCCGGCGCCTCTTACCCACAACAACTCCAGAGTGGAACGAAGTCCAGCCTCTCTCGAGAGGAAGAGTTCCAGAGCCCAGACTGTGCGTAAAGGTGAGCCCGACTATATCTAGTCAGTATCTCTCAACCTCCCGCACCAGTTCAGGCTCCTTCCTCATCAGAGAGGTGACATTCCATGTTCTAAGAGTCAGTTTCAGCAACCGAGGGTCAGAACATCAGGGCTCCCGTCCTCGGCCACCACCCATAAATCTGCGCACCCAACCACTCTGGCCCCTCTTGCAGGTGGTGGGCCCACAAGAGAGCGGAACCCTGTCACTTTTTCGGGCTGAGCCCGACTGGACCCCACGGTCCATGGTCCAGCCACCAAGCGTTAGCTGGTGAGCTCTCACCCCGGGCCTGGCTCCAGGGTGGGGCCCCGGGTACCCTTTCCCGCTCAATGGGTTAAGCGTCAGACTGGGATATAGGAGGTCGCAGGTTCGAATTCCGTCTGACTCCTAGTCAATTCTCTACCAGGTGTGTCCCTGAGCCAGACACCCAGCACTAGCTCCTTGCAAGTGGCTTTGGATAAAAGCGTCTGCCAAGCAAAGTAAAGTAAAGTAAAGCCTGGCTCCAGGGTGGGGCCCCGGGTACCCTTTCCCGGGCAAGGGAAACGCCGCTGCTTGCTTTTTCTTCTCCATTAGGGTCATTTTGGATGGAATTAGTCTGGATCTTCTTCTCTGACCTGTTTGCCTTGGGAGACCCTACCAGGAGCATATAGCTACCGACAACATCACTAGACCACGCAAACCCTTCTGCCACGCCAAGGCCTCAATCCCAAAAAGGGGATTTTAAACCTTTTCAACTTAATATGAATGTTTGGAAAACATACAGTCAAGCCAATAATTAATTATACCCCTGGCAAAGTTTGACTTAAAGTTACTTTTATTCAATCAGCGAGTTCTTTTTTTAAAGGAAGTGACAGTTGTCTCCCAAGAGTGTCATGTCCAAAATTATTCATACCCTTCACAAACGGTCAAAGTCTCTGTGAAAATCCAAAGTTCTACACTATTTCAAATAGTCCAAGCTGTTCTAAAGCATCTTAGTTTCCTGATTAATTGGGAACAGCTGTTTTAATATTCTCAACAGGTGAAAAACAGCCGCTCTCTGCAGTTGTTTTGTGGACAGTCATGGCTAAGACAAATAAGCTCAGTGAGGACCTGCGGCTGCGCATTATGGCTGCTCACAAGTAAGGTAAGGGCTACAAGACCATATCTAAATGTTTTTATATGTTCAGCATATTATCTTTCAGTCATCACATGCAATATTGCATTATGTCCTCCATATCCTATGGACCGAAATAATGCATCGAAACCTGTGGCGCGGCAGTCAGATTTAAAGACAGGGTGCATTCTTCATCTGATGCCTGGCATACACCAGCTCATTCGCAGCAAATCAACAAATCCAGTATTGCTGCGCTACCCTGACTGGCTGTACTTGTCAAGAACAAGGCACGTTGCCCAAAGAAAGATTTATTTTCTGCAGTGATTCCACCACAGTGTTGCAATGGCTACAATCGAACTCTTGTCGGTGTTACGGCCCCAGCCGTTTTTGAGTGAGGGGGAGTTCGCTGTTCTTCTTCGCAGGTTTCCGGCCTACGCTAAGCCACGTGCAGGACGCTGGTTGGTCGGGCGCCAACTCCTCCCCCTCCTCTCGTCCGACGCTCCCGCCCACTCTGCATAAGACGGCTGCAATAAGACGGGAACGACATAGCTGGAGGGAGAGTCACTCCAGCTCTTGAAGTAGTAAAGAGTTTAGACGTGTATAGTGTAGACCTAGGGGAAGCATCAGAGACTGATAATGTGTACCCTATGTGTGCCGTCACCCGTGCGCAAGCGCGGAAAAATACGGACATTTCTCTGTCTGATACTCTCTTTATGCCACTTCTATCAGGGGACAAACCAGTGACAGAACGCGGCGACAAAACTACAAAGCAACCTGTGATCGCTGCCCGCGAGCAGAGCAAAGACGACTCTCTGACACCCATGACTCGCGAGCGCCTCTGCGCGGCTCAGAAGGTGGACCCGACACTAACGAAGTGTTTTTCTGCTGTGGTGAGTGCAAACAACATTGACGGTGACTCGAGCTATTTTCTTGAAGAGGGGCTTCTCATGCGGAAGTGGTCGCCGGCGTTAGCGACTGATCCCGACTGGGGAGTAGTTCGTCAGATCGTAATTCCCTCTGACTACCGGGATAGGATTTTGGCTTTAGCGCATGAGAGTCGGTGGTCGGGGCATTTGGGGGTTACAAAGACCTACCGCCTTGTGCTTAGACATTTCTTCTGGCCGGGGCTAAAGGCAGACGTGGCCCGCTACTGCCGTACGTGCCACGTCTGTCAGCTGGCCGGGAAGCCCAACCAACTTATACGCCCCGCCCCTCTGCATCCTATACCGGCTATCGCTCCACCGTTTGAGCGCGT
>JAUMHF010000002.1:576804-617751 GCA_032359275.1 Microctenopoma steveboyesi | reverse complement strand
CAAGTTATTCCACCAGCCAGGGACCACAAAGGAGAAAAGACTGGACTGTGATCTGAGACCTCGTGAAGATGGAATTTCATCAGGAATCCTCTCCTGGACCTATGTCCTAGACCCAAATAAAACAAGAAGATGGAAAATCTGCAGTGTGGGCAAATCGATAGGTGGTGTACCCCCAGCTACCTCATTCCCTGTGGCCAGTAGAAATTCACCCTGGATCAGATGGTTGTGTGAGATCGGCTGAGGTCAAGGTAAAGAACCAAACCTATCTTCGGCCATTTACTTGCCTCATTGTTCTTCCTAAGTTGACTGATAAAGTATGGGGACTGGTGCAAAACAATCGTTTTGGGGGCAGCTGTCAAAAGTCCTCATCAATGAGTCACCTGATCTCCAGGAGAGGAGAGGAGAGGGAGAGACCAAACGCTCCTCACTGGAGGGAACCACCTCCTCACAGGTGCAATCAATGAGCCCGAGTCTATTTATATGGGATTCTCCTTTGTTACTCCTTTGTCAAGGAAGCCATGTGTTGTGTGCGTCCATGTAAGTGAGGGTTATTTAGAGTTTGGTCTTGTTTAATCTCATTTGATCTAATTGAAGTGTCATTATCTCTGCCTGCAAATCACAATTTGTTATCCATATTTTTGTTTTATTTTAATACTTCTGTTTTGTTGCAAAGCTTAAATCACACACCATGTGGTATACAGAAAACAAAGATCACATTATCAAGCAACAATAAATAAGCTCTGCCTTTCCATTCTGAGTGTCTTAGCTTCAATTAATCTATGGGTCTTTCAGTGTTACTTCAGCCTACTCACTAGAGTTAGTTACACTCTACGAGAGAACACAGTGTGTGTTCAATAAAATCAGTGACTGTGTGTGGGCATTGACATTTACCAAGAAACTAGGCAACAGTGATAAGCCCAGTTCTGTATATGTATTGTGTGCAGTGTAGGATCATGTATGAGGACCTGAATTATTAGTAATGCTTGATTGTGCTGTGTACAGTGAGCCATAATATTGATGACTGAGATACAGTGACTTAAGATTACTTAGCCACTTCTCTCTCCTCAACTCCACCCTCTACATCAAATTGAAGAAGATAGATAAATAGGAAAAAAAAACACTTTTACTTGTTATACTTTGTTATTCATTTTTTATTTAACAAAATTTTTGTCTATAGTTATCACAACAAGCGGAGCAAATCTGTTCGTCCGGTGCCATTCATATGCCAGTACACCGGTTTTTAGAAAGTCTGATCCAACCAAACTGAAAACATGGGTTATTGGGACCCTAGTTCTGAGTGAAGAGGCTATTCGTTCACTCCATTACATATTCCATATATATTAAATCAACCAAACAGGCAGATGCACTGCAGTTCATTTCAACTGCATCAAAAAGATGTATTATTGTAAATCTCATCATTGCTAGTAGCTCTTTTCTCCACTGAACAAATTCTCCAGATACTGTAACTATCTCTTGTAGCTTTCTAGCTTACCTGTCTGTTGATGTTTGTAATAGTTGTTACTGGGAGCTGTCAGATGTAGATATTCTGCATGCTGGCAAGTAGACAGCATTGGATGGTAACTACTGCTCTTTTTCCCACAGCAGTCCTGCTCTTTGGCCTAACTGTATCGCTTCAGGTCCCTCTTGATGAAGCCATAGGCAATAAGCTCTAAACACACTGTCAATGAGAAAACCCACCAAGCCGTCACTCACCCCTCCCCTCCTCCCTCCTTACTTTCACCCCAGTCTTCCTCTCTTGCTCTTCTCTCTGTTTTTCCCTCTCATCCTGTCTGTACAATTGAATCAGTGGCATTTGTATCTTAATTGTTTTTATTATGCAGCATTCTCACAGATGCTTCAGTTTCACTGTTGTGCACACACATGCATACAATACACACAGTGTGTGTAGATACTTTTTACTTTAAGCATTTATGTCATTGTTGTTTGATGCAGTTAAAAGTAAATGCGCCCACACAAATTGCATACTTTGTTCTCTGGATACTCTAATGTTGATGCACTAAAACACCACAATTGTATTTGCGACTGTGAGACCTCTGTAGGCTAAAATTATGTTATAGGTATACTTGACAATAAACAGATGCATTATAGAAAACTACACAAAATATATGCACTTTTGGCCTCAAGAGAAACAGAATGCCACACTTGGGTAGTATATCTTTGTCATCATTTGTCAATACAGAGAACCTGCGGGTGTCAGGGATTCGATAAAACATCTTAATCTCTTCTAACCTATGACCTCTGTGAAAACAAAAGGGCATCTAATGCACCCCATATGCAGTGCTGTGTCTGACAAGCTGCAGCTGTAGTGGGTGACCTGTTCTGATGCTGTTGTTGTTTGTTTGTTGTTTGACTGTGGATCATCCACTCCTCCATCCCACAGCTCAGTTAGTTCAGTGTGCTGAACAGAAAGGAAATATGATAGAAGCCTAGAAGCCAAAGCCTATAGAGTTGCAAAGTGGGAGGTGTTATTTTAGGAGCTTGAAGTGAAATAGTAACATTCGTTTTCTACATAGACAATATGAAGAGATTCAACCTTCAATCTTTTCGCTTAACCAAGGCTCCCGCAGCTCTAGTGGTCCCCGACTTTGGCAAAAACTGATGGAAATGAATGAAAATTTATCAGCACTTGGCAACTAAAATGATGAACAAAAATACGCCCAAACTATCCAGAGTGGCGGTAGAATTTTACTATATATGGGACCAGAAAGGAGTTCTGCCTTTTCACAGCACTCCAAAAGATATTTCCTTAATTGGGGTTTTGATTAAGTTGAGGAGACCACTCCCATCCGGATTATAATGTTTCATTATAATATAAGGGTGGCTACTCACAAGAGCTTTGTATAGATTTGCAGTGACCCTTCACTACCAGGGGACAAATGGATCAAACAGCCAACACCAAAACAAAGGCACCCAGTCCTATCACTTGTGAGGGTCAAGCCTTTAGGACTGCACCGTTCTGATGGTGTACACAACACTTGTGTTTAACTACCCACCCACTCATAACTACTGTGAAGGATGCCTCATCTTTATATCTGGATCCAGATTCAGAATTAACTGGGCCTATTTTGTAATTCCATACCAGCCACAGAGTATGATTTAATGTTGACTGCCAATGCACCTACATTTATTTGTTTTCTCATTTATTCAGGTCCCACCTTCATTTGTCAAGCAACTGTCTGGCACAGTATAATGACCTATGAAGCCTTCCTATATGTAAAGTTAGAACATTTACCTAAGGTATAACGGATAATGGCCCTATAATTGGTGTGATAGCATCTGAAATGGGTGCATTTTTAAATTAGCATTATCTTACCTGCATTTTCACCTATTTTTACAACCTATTATTATGCTGTTACTATGCTGGTGATTTGAAAAGAGTTGGCTCTGGATACAGTATGAGACTGTATCTTTGTAAAAACAAAACAAGCAGAAGAAAAAAAAGCAGTGATGAAGCATCCTTTGTCATATCTTTTGTCTTCAAATTATCCCCTTTTGTGTGTGCATGTGTTTGTGTATGTGGGAAGTGGACTGGTGGGTTGGAAAGCAATAGTGCCATTAGCAGGAGAATCCATTCTCTCTCCAGCATCAACAAAGGATTTAACATCTGAGCTAATAGAGAACAAGTGCATCACAGCTCATCAAGACACGTATTGTATAGCTGTATAAACAGCATCACACAGTTTCCTCAACCATCCCATTGTTAGAGCACTAGCACTGTTTTCCAATCCCATCAGTGTTCAACTATTGGTTATTCTTTAGGTTTCCTACCATCCAGACAGCCGTCGATATGTTTAGTTTTAGAAATAGATTTTAAATAGTCTAATATCAGTGCACTCCTTGCATGCATGGACTCTTGAACATCCATGCACACCCATACAGTGCTACACTACTGAACTACAGGAAATCATTCATGAAGAAATAAATAAATGGAGCTAATAAAAATGTATGTTGTCCTTTGCAGTGTGGTAAGCAATGAGGCAGACTTTATCTGCTGTAGAATGAAGTTTTAGTGAGTAGCTCACAGTACACAAAACTATCATCACAGTTCTTTTCTCACTATTATGCTACTACTACATTTACATGTGGCCCCTGGGCGTAAGTGAGAACAACCCCTACATATGCACATCCATTCGAGCACCCAGCATCAACACCAGAAACAAAGCAGATCACAGTAGGGGGTGGACATGATGTGCTTTTAAACAGTGGCTACCAGCTCAACTACTTTGTTTTCACTACACTAGTACCTGGTAAGTTGCTTACCAACCATGTGCAACAACAAAGATTTTATACAATACAGATTTTGAATGGCCACACTCAATTCCCCTCTTTGTGCCTGCATCTCAACACATTGATCAGTTTGCACAACTAGCGATAACGCTGTGCGCTTTCTGATGGACTTCTTACAAAGACAGTCACTGAGTTTGTGAGACACATGAAAAGGGAATGAAGTGGCTGTGTGAAGAATAAAAAGAGAGTTTGAGTGATAACAGGAATTTTGCACTTCCACACAATGAATGCAATTCTAGGTTTTCTGCAAACAGCTCCCAGTTCTGATGTAGATAGAGTGACATGTATCTAACCCCAAAGTAAATGTGCCCCAAACCGCAATTCAGGTCCTCAACAAAGCTGGAACATAGTCGTCTATGAAAACATGCAGAAGTTGTTTTCTTTTTTTTTTCTAGAGTCGTATTTGGAAGGATTATCTACACCTTACATTGTACTCCATTGCAACTACAAGAACTGAACTTTAAAAGGGATAAAAAGGGATTGAACAAAGTTGTACTGGTGCAGTGAAAAAAGCGTAGTTTGATAAATATTGGGTCGTGTATGACGTTCATTTCAGTGAGGGTCTTGTCTTATACTTCATCTGCACAGTTCATGTAGCAGTTATAGCTTTGAATTTCAGCTGTATGTTGAATGAAATCTGCCACTGGTACAGTTTAGTCTAACTGACTACTGCAGTCTCCCTGTGGCTTAGAAACAGTCCACTGCTCCTGTCCTTTACAAACAAATCTTATCTGAGAACTGTTTCTTGAGCACAACACAGACTTCATTTAAACTGCAGATATTAAGGGTTAGAGTGCACCCCGCAGCCTAAGATAATGACAATTCCCACAGTGTCAAAAAATGACACTTTGTACGGTAAGTCCTTTGGCATTTTTTTCTGACACTAAGTGAAAAGATAATTACAATGAGCAGATAAATTGAGTACTTCCTGGAACAACACTCAATGTCTCACACTGAACTCAAACTCTCCTGTGGGAAAGTCCTCTGTGATGCTGACTCATCCTTCCACCCTGTCCTCCTCCCTACAGTTCACAGCAGACTGGCTCATTAGTCTCCATGTTGTTGTAATTGTGGGGAGAGCTTTAAGCTTGCCCCAAGTATGAGTTCCTCCAAGTTTATTCTATTTTATTATTATGACTTATTATTATTCCGCCTAAAGTTTGCCGCTCAGTTAGTTCCACACACTTTGTCCAAAAAATCTGTGTACTATGGCAACTTAACATTGATCTAATGCTTCAGATTCAAATTGTGTGTACATTGGTGTGATCATTTAAAGCAGGCATGTCTGTGCCCCGGGTCAATTACAGCCTGTCGCCAGATTTGTTTGAATGGATCATCTCATATGATTTTATGACATAATTATTTAATTAATACATTTGTAATATTGTTATTTGTAAACTTATAAATTATATGTATATGTTGTGATTTACCTATTAAACACTCAGATTTCAGTTCCTTCTGCTTGATTAGAAATCTTTTGAACATTTTATTTATTCTCATTTCATATTAACAGAGGGCAGGTTGTAGCAGAGAATAGCAGAGCAGGGACAGTCGACAGGTGTTTAGTCTCATTGCATGTCTTCCAAAGTTAAGATTGTTGTTCTCCCCTCTCTGTAAGGGGATGGGGATCTGGTGGACCCAACAAGGCACTCAAACGCAGGGGTAAAAATAAAGAGATTTAATAACAGAAAATTAAATAACTAAAGTTACACAAACACTATGAACCAAAACCCACGCCAAAAGGAGGGAGAGAATAAATGCAGTAAAACTAGAAAACTACATTAAAACACTAGAACCAAGAAACAACCTGTGAGAAACTAATAATCACTCAAAGAGGAAAAGGACTTGAAGAACTAGAAGCTGGGTTATAAATTAAATATGTAACCAAAGAATGTAGGCAGGGAAAACATGACAACAGGGGACCTAAATGACACAATTAAACACCAGGGAAAATGGACAAATAATAACAAACACTAATGTGGCCAAAACAGAGACTAGAGATGGAAGGGAGAAAACACAGAGGGGACGAAAACCAAGACTGACTCAGACAGGAGGAGTGCAGGATACAGGAGGGGGACGCCAGAAGGACACAAATTCAGGTAGACACAGGAGCGGAAGGAGCGAGGAATGGCGGCAGGCATTCAACGGCCGAACAGAGAGCGCGTGATTCAGAGTCGGATATAAGTGCGGGGGAGTGTGCAATACTTCGGCAAGGAGTGACGGGCTATGGGAGAATATAAAGAGACGTGACCAAATCAAGAATAGAGTAACAGGTGAGTGTGCTAGGGAGTGACCAGGTAAGTGGAAGCAGCTGGAAATAATTATCGGAGAAATGGGGGCGGGCGTGATCAGGTGAGGGGACGACAACTTTAAAAGGGATAAACTTATGGAAAAGGCGGGGAGGACTGGGGCGAACCGTGACACTGTCCTCCTTACTGAGGAAGGCAGGGGGTGCGGGTTGTAGAGTTTGATGGCCAGAAGGAGAAATTATTTCTTGTGGTGTTCTGTGGAGCACTTGACACTGATGAACATGCTCCTCTGTCCAGCCAGAACACTGTGTAGTGGGTGGGACTACACCAGGGGTGAGTAGGAGGAGGACAGATTCAACATAAATACACACACATATTTGTACTCCACTACCTTAGTACTGTACTCTGCGCCCCTTATGTGGAACGTATATCCTTATGCTGCCCCATACATTGATACCATAATTAGCCCATTACACTTGCAGGGACTGACTCTTCCATGTGGTGCATGTGCCCTCCCCCTGTGACCCACCAGCTGGTTTCCCCTGTGTATTGTGTGCTCCCCACCACAGCCCTGCCTGTTTCCATGGTACGGCACCTGGCGCAAACACCCCACGTGACGCGCCCCATCACGACACGAACAACCTGGTGCGGCTCAGATCAGCTCTCCCCACGCAATTTCTGCAGGAACTGCTAAATCTAGTTGCAATTGGAATGCTTTAACAGAGATACTAACAGAAAATGGGCAGAGTCAACACTGGCTCCTCACACAGCTTTGAATCCAGGCACAATCTTTCTTCCTCTGAATGATAGACTAGTGACCTACCCAGGGTGTACCAGGCTGCAGAACCAAGAAAAGAAAGTCAAGCACAGTTCTCGTTTAACTTCCATAAGGCCCACGATAACATTACTGAAACAAAGTTTAAAGTGTATTTGTGATGAATGAACATTATACACCTTGAGAAAGAAAAGTATTTTCAAGCCCTCTGAATGCTTCACACCACATTGTTGACATTCAGGTATGTTGTACTGTATGTGGCTGACAGCTCTTACGTAATATGCTTCCATGCCTACAGTCAAAAAGACGTAATTGCTGCATTATAGTGTGCTGAAAAGCAGCAGTTTAAAAGATTCTTCTCATCTTCCTCACTTTCTAAGGATATTTGATCTACACATAAATCTACAGAGATCTCTATCCTGCCCCTATAAAGGAAGGCTATATCAATATGAATATGAATATAATCAAAATTAATATGCTGTCTCAGGGTTAGAAATAAAATTTCCTGAGGTGTACAGCGATGTTCATTTCCACAGTACCCCCACTTCACTGCAGTCCAGCCAGTCACAGCTTCCAGCAGACAGGCAGAGACGCCTAATAGTAAGACTTTATCAAGGCCAAATGCACACAACCCCATTAGGGCTCCAACAGAACGGCCTTATTGCACAACAGTGGTTATTGGTGGGAATCAATGACTACTATCTGTACCAATTCCTTCCCCTTTATTTAATCCGCCCTCCTGTAACCTCTCCCCTTGCTATTAAACTGCCTGCCACAGCAGTGATCTCATCACCATAGACTAATAGTGTAATCTTCTATAGCAGGGTCTAATATCAATGAGAGTTATATTTATATAAAATCCATTACTGGTTGCCTCATTCATCACTGACCACCAATATTGGACAAATCAGTATAGTGGTGCAAATTGTATTAACTCACCATGGATTAACAAATTATGGGCTGGATTCAGTTGGAAGCATCCCATTATGTACTAGACATGAGTGGAAGTCTGGCATAGGACAGCAGTGTTGCCCCTACAGCTGTTTTCCATTACTAAAGCTCCCTGTGTGTTGAGACTATTATGCATGCAGAGTAAAGGGTTTACCCAGAAATAAGGGGGTTTTCAACATAAGTGCAGCAGACTGAGATGCCTGTGCATTTACTGCATGTAGAAACAGCTATCAAGTGGTATCACTGGGCTCAGAAAGGTGTTTTCACAAATGGACTCTGAAATCAGATGAGGTCAGATCATCTCTAAAACATGTTCAGGAAAAAAGGTAATAGAGACAGATAGAACATACAGTATGTGGTCATCATTAAGCCTGCAAGCGGAATGAGATGAGAACATTACAGCATAGAGTACTGTCATGTTTCATTCGGTATATTTAGACTTTCATTTTCTCACGAATACTCTCGTGCTGTTGGTTGACTATTATATTCTTTCTTGTCTCTTACACTGAACTCTTCAAAGTCATTTCAGTTTGACTCCACTGCCTTCACGAAGCCATGACCCAAACCGTGGCTTCTGCTCAACTAAACCCATCAGGTCACGCTAGAAAGGCAGCGTTATCACAGATGAACTGAAGAAGCCGCCTCAGGCAATAAGCCTCTTGTCTGGCTGAATTTATGAACTGCACTCAGAGAAGCCAAAGTAAAACACCAAAGTTTATTCAACATGTGCTGCAGTCATTTTTAGCAGATTTCCTGTAAGTAAAAAAAGAATCAGCTGATTTAAATGTAAGCACACAAAATATCTAACCACAAAATAAATATATAGGAGGATACTTATTGTTGGACTGATACATTTACTGCGATTTTGAGATTCTTTTGTGAAGCACTCGTCTCTCTATCCAATAATCCAGGCGTGGGTGGCAGTGGCAGCAGGTTCAAGTATGGGTTTCAGCTTTTACTGAAAGCATTCCCAGGCTACATAATCCACATTATGAATAATCCCCCTAGTGTGTTCTGAGTCTCCCCACAAGACATAGGTCTTCTTCTGGGTCTATCTGTAATGGAAGCCCAGGGACAAATCCAGCTCACAAACCTGATCCAGCTCAATTGGCTCATTATGATGCAAAGAAACAACAGCTCTGCTTCTGGAACTTGGTACCCTTTAATATATTCTGCTTGTATTC
Source organism: Microctenopoma steveboyesi (assembly GCA_032359275.1). Lineage (NCBI taxonomy): Eukaryota > Metazoa > Chordata > Actinopteri > Anabantiformes > Anabantidae > Microctenopoma > Microctenopoma steveboyesi. The sequence continues at coordinate 608,284 of JAUMHF010000002.1, read as the reverse complement.
ATGACCTCTTTTTTTCATTCACTAGCCAGAGGTCATGACCATAGGCCTGCCTGTGAGTTCATTCCAAAGACAGAAAAAATGGACTGAGACTAGAAGAATATATGAGGAGGGAAGGAGAAAGGAAAGTATTCTTGTCCTTTCAGTGTAATTTAAAGGGTTGCTTCACCCAATCACCAATAAATAAACAAGTAAAATACAATAAAAAGAAAATATTCATACTTCTCCCTAGTGGCATGTTGTCATTTAGCTTTGCCCAGTCTTTGAGATATCAGTCTCTAAAATTTCAATCTAGTTTGTTGTACAGCATTAAACCTGACATTTAGAAAATTCAGCAGCAATATCTCTTCTTAGCTGCTGCTGTTGCTCTGGAGAATCCACAGTGCCATCGCAGAGGAATACTCCTCACAGCACGATCTGTGGAAATCACCTCACACAAACCTAACGAACACTCACTCACCTTCACAATAAATCAATAAATCCACCAGCTGCAGAACGCTATAATCCAGGTATTTTTCTCTTTTCTATAAGTGTTAATTGGAGAGCAAATCAAACAGATGACCACCAACCCTGAGCCTGAGGTTTCTTCCGTTAAAGGGAGTTTTTCCCCTCCACCCTGTGTTTATTATGACTTCTCTTGTGATTCAGAGCATTAGAAATGAAGTTGAATTGAACTGGAATGTATGAATGAATGAGTGTTGGGTGTGACCTGGTGCCTGGTATGCATTATGTGTCCCATCCACTTTTGTTTCGCTGCTAGCCAGCAACATGCTACAACTACTGCGGGCAGTAGAGAAGTACTCGGAGAACTACTCTGGAACTCTAGCAGACTTGAGGTAAAAAAAATCCAGTCAGTCAGGCAAACAGATGGATCTTTACATTTCAGCTCTGGCTATAGGCTACGTGACTGTGTCTGGCTGACTGTGTGGAATACAGTGAATGTGTGACAGCAACTTCAAAGAAATTCTAAAATTCTTCATGTGCTGCTGGTTGACTGTTGGCTGTGGCACTGTGAGCTGAATATTTCACAAGTTACATGGATTATGTAGAGTAAGTGGAGGTCCTGAGCACTGACAACTGCTACAACCTTTACTAATACAAACAAGATTTTCTTTTCTGTGACCAGTTCATTGAGCTGATGTAGATTCTTCTGCATTTTCAATTCTTTTTCTTACAAGCATTATATGGGTAGTGTCACGAGCTTTGCACAGGCTACACAGGCTACAGCTTAGTGTCACAATATTACTTGCCAAGATATACAAAGTAAAAAAACACATTCAGCACAGTGTTACAGTGTTGCTGTGCTTCCCCTGTTAACAGGGTTTTATCTGTGTAAATCTCAGTGTGCCCTTCATTCTTTCCCAGCACAACACTTTCTCCAGGAGTTCACTCTCCATTGTCCTTCTCTGTCTCACTCTTTCTTTCTACATTTTCTATCACTCCTCATATCTGCTTCTCCTCCCCACACCAACCTTCCCTTTCCCTCATTGTTCCTCCTGCTGGGATGCGGTTGCCATGGTAACGCAGGCCTACTCTGCTGGAGTGGTACTCAGGCTAAATGGCTGGAATTTGAAGTTAAGAAGCGTGTGCGCTCGTGTGTGTGTGTGTGCGTGCGTGTGTGCAGAACGTTCAATAGCATATGCTAGTGTTACTGCAGGGGATCTGGTGCTGTATAAAAGAGTTTGCATTATGCTGAGGAGAAGAAAGAAGGCAGGCAGAGCTCTGGACTGTTTGCCAGCTTATGCAATGCAGCAGCCTGGAAGGTGGCCTGTTCCTTTACATCCACACATAAAGCCCTGCTCACTTCTTTTCCTTTGCTCTTTACCTTTTTGACCCTCTTCCACTCCTCCCATAGTCAGCTCTCCTTTCATTCCTCTCTGCGGTATGCTAACATTAGCATCGGTTGTGCAATATTGTGATGTGTCCCTAAACCATGCTGAGAGGAAGCTATAGCAATGTATTTTTTTCCCTGAAGTGACACCGTGCAGGACTGTATAGAAATGTATATCCCATTCTTACCTTCCCTGAACTTTCCCAGTTCAACTTTATCAGTCAAAGGTTTGGACACACATGGGCTCTACCATCTTCTTCATGAACACATGTATGTCTTCAGATGTGTTACCATGTGTTAATAAACGAACATCATTCCTGAATATTTAGATATTATAGTTAATCATTATTATAAATTATGGCCACATATTAAATATGTTGCTCTTTGTCACCTGACTATCTGAGTAATCATGTCATATCATCTGCTTTTATTAGAGATGACACTCTCCTTTAAGTGTATGATCCGGATATGATGGGCAAATACATATTAGAGGAGAAGTTGCTTAGTGATACTAACAATAATCAAAGGTTTATTTTATCCTATCTTAACTCAAACACCAAATGAGGTGCTTCATTCAAACATTCATTTATCGTCTTTGCTGCTGAGGAGTCACCGTCCTCTTTGTGCCCTGCACTTCCCTGAGATCACCGGTCTATCTGTGGTCATTAGCAGCGCTTCTCTTCTCATCCTTTTGATGAACTTCCAAATTGGTGATGGTGTGTCACCGCCGAACACACCCACTCGCAGCAGCATGTGTGTGGGAGTGTTTTCTATGCTGTGTCCAGTAGGTGGGAGTAGCACTCTGCGTGTGTGTGCGTGTGTGTATATGCGTGCGTATGCCTGGCTCCAGCTTCACTTATGCAAACGCAGAGCTCAGTATTCAAGGCTGAATGACCCTCCAACTGTCCGGCAGTGGAGATGTGCACAGACACTGATTCTGACCTTATTATCCTCTCATACAACAAAATCTCTCTTCTCATATCGGACTCACCCAAACTGCAGCTTGCAACGTTTTAGTGACTATTCCACTCATGTTGCTTGTTTATCATCATTTTCAGAGGCAATATCCACTGTGTGCTGTTATGCTTGTTGGTCCAAAGCATAGGTCTCCATGGTAATAATCACAGTATGTGTGCTTGTTGCTGTTGATGGTAAACATAACTCTCCACGGGAGCCTGACTGTTTCAGCCTAATGAACAGGACGTACCAGCTGTCAGGCTCAATCCAGTCCTCATCCACTAACAGGAACATTCTGAGGAAGTGTATGTGTCCATTGGGAGGCATAAAATAATGTCCATTATACATATAATGTACACACATCTCCCAACGGAACCCAATATATGCAAAGAACGGCTTTACCTGGTAGAACATAGTGTAAGCGGCTGCAGACCTCCAGATGTGCTGCATTTGAATGGCTAGCCCCCCCTGAATGCAAGCCTCTGCTGATTTAGTACAAACCCAGTTCTTTTCTTTGTTTGAACAAAACCTGGATTTCTCTTTCTTCCTCCTCCTGGCCCCAACTTCACGTCTCTCCACCCCCTTTCTTTTTTTCCTGAAGAATAATCCGAGATCCATTGAGTGACAGTTGCAATTTCCTATTAATTCTCTGGAATCCTCTCAGCTGTCATTAAAAAAGAAAGTATTTCCATCCTTTGGAGAGACAAGGGGGAGGGAGGGTGGCAGGAGGGAGAAGTGGGACAAAAGGGACACACATGAAAGAGAAAGTGGTGGTACAGATTTGCCTTTGATTCTCACCAATAAGCAGCTGATGTAATAAGATATAAAGCCGTGCTGTTAATGAGGCTAGGAGACAAAAGCTCAGGCAAAGACGGAAATGTGGAAAATGAGCGCTACATCTTGGGGTTCCTGCGCGTTCCTAATCTGATCTGGAAAATTATTAGTCTGTACCTGATTCTTATCTTTCTTTTAGCTCTCTCAGCTCTCACCATATTTTACACTTTCCCCACATTTCATATATTTTCTGTCTTTTCCCAATTTAATGTCATATTTTTTTGATGACCGAGGCTGCAAAGATATCAATGAGGCCTGGGTGTTATACAGAACTACTGTTTGTTATTCCAGTCTGATCCAGGCTTCACTGGAGACGGGAGCTGTGCACAAGAACTGAACAATAATGATAATAAAAAGTATTTTATAGCACTCAGAAAAACCAGCAATTACAAAGCTCATTACAACAGGCAATCACAAACACAAGAAAACATGAAGACAAAAAGACAAAACCTCATTTATATGAGGTAGCATGGTAGCAAATAAAATACAGACATTCAAATGTTGAAATGTAATGTAATAAATATTAATAGTACCAAACAGAGAAGAAACGGGCTGACAGACATAACATGAAATTAAAGCACATTATTTATGACAGCTTTACAGTTCAATTCTTTTGTCGTGTTTTTTTAAATTCAAGCTTGATGCATCAGCCTGTGCATGGTACGGGCAGCTATACAGTGATGGTGATAATTCAAAATGTTACATGCACAGCAGTAGGTTGTGTCCAGAGGCACTTACTGCAACTGAATATCCAAACACTAAACCCAGAACTCAGATAACTCTATTAACAGCACTGCACACACACCCGCCATTTCTCTTTATGGACCATATTTGCAATCAGCATGAGCAGTATTCAATTAGTGTCTCTGTAAGCATGCCTCCTCTTGTGAATTAAATGACACAAATCCATATTCAATGTTTTATAATGATTTAACAATGAGGACTTTGCACAGCCCGTGACATCCTGCGTTGTAATTGACCCAGTCAATTAGTCTCAGTTTCAGTGCCCCCTCCCAAGCGCTCCACATCAAAAAGATAAAAAAAAGGAGCTGAAAAAAACATGCACATTCTGATAAGTCTCTCATCTTAACTAAATGAGAAATCACTCAAGTGATTTGGAAGTCATTTTGCATTGAACTGTGTTGAGGCTTTTCACAGTGGAACAGCTGAGTGATTACGTTGGCCTGTGTTGGCATCTTGCTGCACATTCCCACACCCTCCCAAACTCCTCTCCAAAACTCCCTTTCTATTATTCCCCAACCACCGTGGGGTAGTTTTTGTCCTCATTTAGCTCCCTCTCTCTGCTCATTATGCTGCCAGTTTTCCTTCCTTTCACCTGTTCCTGCCATTTGCCGGTATCACTAGGTGGTGCCGTGGCCACTCCGTGTCGTGGAGGGGAGCTAATAATCCATAATTTACAATAACACTCTTTAATAATTTAGGGAATTGGAGCGTTCTGAGAACTCCAGCGCAATTACCCCCGAAGCCAACGCTGCGGCTGCGAGGGCTCACACTGTGGTTTAGCAGCTTTATTACAAAGCAGCAGCATGAAACAGCGCAGGAGAGCGAAGGAGAAGCCGCTGGGAAGCGGCCTGAGATTGACCTGCAGGGTTTTCGGCAGACGGAATGCCGGAGTAAGATGAGCAGGGGGATTACCGCCTGGTAGAGCACAGTAACTATGTGTTTTATCTGTGTACAAGTTGGACTTTCTATTTTGATGGCAGACAAAGGAGGAGATAAAGAGGAAGCCAACATGCTTCATGTGTCGAACAGATTGTTAGGCATCCTGGGTCTGTTGAAGCACTTAACCCAGGGCAGTGGGGTGGCATTCAAAAAAAAAATTGACAGCCACATCTGAAAGATTTCCTTGAACAAAATGTTTGGTTGGTCCTTTAGCAGGAGCTTACCGGGCAGAAAAGGGACCTACAGGGACAAAAGCTTACCAATCAGGGGCCTTTGCTGTCTTCCAGTGACAGCAAAGCGCCCTGATTGGTAAGTGGCTCTCTACCCTGTGAGGAGCAATCACTACAGCCATATTGGTCTAATTAAGTTTCTTAACGAGCTTTGCTAACGAGGAACCAGTGACAGAATTTTCTACCACACAAAAGCAACAGGAAACCAGCTTCCAGTGAGGCGCCTTCTCCACTTCCCATTTACTCCTCTTGTATTTGTGAGAATGACATTTAAAACTTGTTACTTGAGTCAGTTGACTTGCTGGGGCCGGGGATTCCAACTTCCCATCCCTCAGCATAACCCCGGATGACCTCCTCAGTCCGCTTGCTTTGCTGACTGGAAAGCGAATTGGCGCTGATTTGGCAGCTTTCCATTTTAAATGGTTTGACTTGGATTTTCATCCACAATCACTACGCTTAATTACCTTGGATTTTCCTGTGATCACATATGACGTGCACCACCCTCCTCTTCCATGTCACCAGCGCTGCAGCATAGTCTGTTCCATCACACATTTGTCAGCATGTTGTCCCATTTATAGGCTTCTGAGAATACGTCTCAGCAGAAAAGAACAAGTTATTACTCATTAGATTGGGATACAGCCTTCATAGGTGACCAATGACATTTAATACATATAAAGCAGGAGACCTTTGTTTCATTTCTTTGTAATCCCATCACTCAGCTGTATTAGCACTGCAGAATAATCAGTGTACACAATTCTGAAATGCTTTGCTTGTACAAAAAGGAAAGGTTCAAAATGAACATTGCTTCCGTGCCTCAGTCCCATCCGGATTGCTCAGGATGCAGCATCATTGGAATGTGAACCCTGGAGATGGAAAGAAGGGGGAAAGTGGAGGGGGAGCGTGTTGGAGGGAAAGGAACATTAGAGGATAGAAAAAAGAGGCGAACAGGGAGGGGAGGGAAACAAATGTGAGAGCTGTCGTGCATGAAATTAAAAGATACTTCCAAAATACTCCTGCCTGCTATGCTTTATGGTGAGCGCTTCTGGAAGTCTCTCTGTCTCTCTTTCTGTTTGTCTGCAGGGAAGGCACATGTGAGACAGCATAACCTTTAAGGAACGTCCAAATCAATAAAGCTCTCTAGTTCCCCAGATCTCAGCAATGCCGTCGCCTCAAGCTAAAACTTGAGCTGGGGAACCTGGGATACGGGATATTTGCTTTGCCACTCGTTTTACTTTGAACTCCCTGATATTGTTGAGGAAAACCCTCCTTACCCCAATCCCCGTGTCCTTGTTTTTGGTTTGTACTCCCAAGGCAGACTGCCTGTAGTCACACTGGATATGCGATCCAGCTTATCCACTGGGCTACATAAAAACACAATCTGGCTTCACCTGCTGGAGTTTGAGGCTGATACCAGTATTGGCTGTGAGAGCTTAAACCCTTTGAACTTTGGCTGTCTGTACTTGGCTGTCTGCACCCTGTAAAGCCTAAGAGCAGAAAATGTTCGACCACTTAGCTGGAGACTATAGGACTATTAGCAAAATGTGATAGCATACTCAGGAATGTCATTTAACATCAACTCAGTGTCTGTGGCAGGGGGTGGCTATTTGACTAACCAGAAAAAAACAGCAAGGGTGCTTTTTCAGAGCTTTCAACCACATATCAGAGTCTTCTTCAAAATGTTACTGTCTGCAGTTTTTCAGCTATGTCAAATGGAGGGGTAAACATTAGAAGCAGCACAGCAGAGGATAGTATGGGAGCATCATACTGTACTGGAAATTGTAGATGTAATCAAGTAGTTTATGTGAATTTTGTGAAATGTGAAAATTTTACAAATCAAAGCTGCATTTTCAACAGCTCTTTTTATAATGCACCAGATTTTTGATTCTTATGGAAAAATGTCTTGTGCTCTTCAGTTCCTCTTCTGTATAGTCTGTTTTTACTGTGTGGTGAAGCTGAAAATAATTTTCCATAACGTAAACAATAGAGTTCATGACCTAAAACAGTCATCATCTTATGGCAGATGGCCGCCCACTCTGAGTCTGGTTCTGCTGGAGATTACTTCTGTATTTCTTTTTCTATTTACTGTCACTCTGTGCTTCTTGTAGATGATTTGCTATGTAATTCTGCAAAGTGTCTTAAGATTACATAAAAATAATAAACAGAAATAAACAGAAATTTATGTTTGCACAGTTTAAACTAATGTGACATTTCCTTTTAAACTCTAAAATGAAAAACAACATGCAATAATCTATAGAAAATAATAAAGGAAAATGAACCCCTCATAGTACCAGGCAAAATCATGAGCAAATCAGATTCATAGGTATTGTGTTGTGTTAAAGTCAACAATCTAGTTTATTACACAATAATTATTTAAAGAGCAGGGATGTTCAAACGTTTGTGAGGTAAAAATGTTATTTTTAAGGTTGTGCAAATTATTTCGGAAAGTTTTGTTTGTGTGTGCGTGTTGGTGATCAGGACAGAGTCTTTGTCCCCGCGATGCCTGAGCTTCTCCTCGCTGTTCATCAGCCTCTGAACACACCGTGGCTTCTGTCTAACCACGGCCTAATCAGGGCCTGATTGATGGAGTGTTTCAAAGATGCTTATCCTTCTGCCAGGTCCTGAAAATCTGCTTTTCTAAGCTGTCTATGCACCTGAGGGGCTGATTACCTTTCAAATGAGAGATTTCACTTTTGATTTCTAACTCATTTGTTTGTCAAGTTTCCAATTTATTGTTATGGGTTATTGAGCAGAGAGTTCAGTACAGTTGGAACATTTTCGATCATTTTCCACATGTAACATTTCATATTGGCCAGCACATACTATTATTACATATAGAGCATATAATACATAACATGAACTGGAATTACATATAGAGCATATACTATTAATACATCTAGATCATATAATAATATTACATATAATATTGTTACATGTGTTGTAATATATTAGACAGCATTTTCCTAGCTGGGAACTCCCTGATCTGATCCAGCTGATCCAGTCTTTAGTAGATAAAGGTGTAAGTATGAAGTCTACATTTCAGTATCTGTCCTTCATCTTCTCTGTGCAGGGGATTAAAACACTAAAACAAGCATGTTGTCTCCGTCTCTCTGAGGATGTGATTGGTTTACTTTGACACAGATCTTTCATTACTCTCAAAGCAGGATGCTACTAAGTTGAATGTGCAGGACTAAAGAGACATGTAATGAGGACTGAGTAAACCTTAGGAGATGACATCTTTCAAAAGCCGTTTGTGGCTCTAAGACACTAATTTAAGTTATTAAACCCTAAACAGGTCGCGCTGATGAGCAAAGAGGAGTAAGAAAATCAATGTTTCCTCTGAAATTCACATCTGAGCGACGTTAGTTCTGCTACATGACAGTGCTCAGGGCGTAGCTAGTTCAAACAGCTTATGCTGGTCCTCTGTATCTGAAAAGGCACATTCAGGTTCGGCTTGTCAGCTCTGATATCGTGTAGCCTTTAGGTGAAATTTTGTTGGGAACAAAATAAATAAATGATCCGTCAAAGTTGAAACCGCTGCCTGACATGACAGTGCATGCTTCAGTGACATGACAAATATTACATTTCTCTTGCACTAGCCACATCTGTTACTAGGGCTTGGATCAGATTGCATTAAGTAACATGGGTCCTGCATTCACTGACATCTGCGAATTTGGAGTGTTAGTATTCAGATATGGTCAGCTCGAGCTTTGCCAAACTCCAGGGGAGTGAAAATAACAGTCCAATGACCTTTCCTTGTTTCTGGGCTTTAAAGGACTGTTAATTCACTTTCCAGAATATATAAAAAAACATCGATTCCTCTTAAACACTGACTAAAGATGTTTTAGGTTTTGAACTCCATATGTGTTGTTGGTCACTTGCCAGCAAAAGGAAAGAGGGACAGATTAATCCCACAGAGGCAGAGGGACAGCAGGACAGAGGAAGCTGTTGAAGACACAGCTTTCATCATATGCACAGGCAAGCATCAGAATCAGTCACCACTGAATGTCAAACACCAGTGTCTTTATTATAACTTCTTACCAGTAAGACAGTACCACACATATCAGAGCTCATCTGAGCACGTACACCAGACTAGGTGACAGAAGCTGTAGGTTTCATACAGCATATCGTCTCCCTGACCCCTGTCAGCTTATGGAATGTTTCTCCTATATTTTGGTGGATTAACTGGATTGACAAAATAAAAAATACAATCTAAATTGATTAGATTTTTTGCAAATCCCCAAATCCTAAAAAACAGAATCCACATTCCAGAATCCAATCTAAATTCCCCCTTCTTTCCAATCAAATCCCCTGCACCAGAGAGAGACAGAATATCCAGAGCAGATGAAAAGCCAGAGGCAGAGAGCAGATTCCGAAGTCACAAAAAACTGAAGATCTGAATCAGACTTACAAGTCTGGAGGAAGAATACCAGGCTCAGGTGAGCCAGACAGACAACACCAGAAAGAAAGAAAGAAAGAAACAGCCAAATATAGTTGTCTACACAGTGTAAGGGAGTGAGATATTTCCAAATAAAAGCAGAAATTCACATGTGGACCATGACAGACATAGAACATGCCTTTGTTTTTAAGGGCCGTTGAAGCCCTGGCTTGTCATCGGTAACACCTAGATATCCACCGTGCATGCCCGCAACATGAAGAATTTACTGTATGGACTGTGTTTCACCTTCACAGTTGTACCAGGGATTACATGGAACCAAACAACTTCCATCTGTCTGCGAATCTCATCCATTCATTTATCCGTCCATCTGTTTTTCTAACTGATAATCATAACCCACATGCATCACGTGACTTGAACTTATCCCTTTGTGTACAAAAACGCAGAAGCCAATTTTTACAATGGCGCACAGAACAGTCCCTCATCCCGAACACTCAAGATGCTGTACATGCTCTCTATTTGTCCAAATTAAGTTCTAGTGCCCATATGGTCACTTGTGGGAAATCTCTCCCTGCAAAAGAAGAGACTAATTAAAACTTAAGAGAGGAATCTAAAGGAGTGCACTAAACAGAGAGCGAGCAGCTCACGCTCATCCACAATAGCTTAACCTCTTCAGCGCCTTCAGTCCCGCCACACAAGGACAAGCTTTTCTGATGTCATCACAGGCTCATACTAAAAATACAGACGCTGGCAGGTAACAAAAAGCGGCCGGAGAAATGTACGAAACCAGTGTGGAACACACTCACAACAAAAAGCCACTTTTCACAGCTGCATTAATGTAGCCATCAGTTCATTGGACTCAAATATGTGGTTACAGCAACACTCACACGATACAATACATTCACACAAAGCCTGCAGTGCTGGCTTCACTCTCCTGTATCCATCTATATGCCACAAGTCATTACCTCTTCTCTCTCTCTTCCTTTCTGCAGGTATCCTCGACCTAGGGGCTGTACGATGTCACTGACCATGTGGCCTGAGATGATTTGGGTTGTGACTTTCTGTAATAGCTGCATGGTTGCTGCCTCGCTTTTTAAAAGGCATTTTAAAAGATCACTTTGCATAGCAAAGAATAAGACGACTCCATTACATCTCAATGTAACTTTGTGCTGAAATGAGTATTTTTGTGAATGAATGACTATACTTCAGAGTGTGTGACTGTGCAGGACCTCAGTTCAAGACCGCGGTGCAGAAAAGTGCAGACCATTTAGCATGTGTTCGTTTGATTTAAAAGTGCTAAGTGAGTCAGTCGTGTGGATGACTGGTGGGAGAGAGTAATCAAACATGGCTCCTCTCACATTGTGTCTACGCTTTATTTCTTCACGGTGTTGTACTTCATGCAGGTGAAATGCTGACGTTCATTAAAATAGTATCTCTCATATATTTTCTCAGCACTAATGTGACTGCTTTTGAATTGTTCCTGGCCAAGCAAACTCGATTGTAACAGCGTAGGAGGGGAGGCCCAGATTGTGTTTATGCAAAGTAGGTGACACGCTGCTATTTTAATATCACACTAGCAATTGCAATAGAATCAAATCAGACCTGCTTTAATTCCAACCTTTTCTGGACATGCCCTTACTGCCCAGAGAAACTCGAATGCGCGTGGTTTCCGGAACGTAAGGCCCAGGGTTGTAAACTCAGCAAGCATCTGTTTTATTACTCATGGATTGTATTTTTCATTTCCATTTGAGAAGATTTGATTTCATCTGTGAATGGAACACAGTCCATCTTTAATTCATGACATCAGAATAAAGTCAAACCAAAGAGAATTCAACTCCCGAGCTATAGAGAGGTGGATGTTTGAGGCTTCCGTGATGCTGGCTGATGTTTGTTACACACTCCTGACTTGCATCCAGGGTGGAGTGGCTCGCGCTGCAAGTCCAGGGCAGCGGGCATCTGGCCGATCGATGGCTGGGGAGGAATATGAAGCATGCTCTCACCTCGGATGATAAATCTATCACAGTGGGCAATATGAAGTATGCACACACTGCCCCTGATGTATATGAGTGTGCAGGCTTGATGCCCAAGCAAAAAGGATTGATTAAATGGCTCTGTGTGTGTGTGTGTGTGTGTGTGTGTGTGACAAGGCTGTGTTTGTGCATCACTCACACACACACACTCACACACACACACAGCCTCGTCATTTTGATTGAAAGCTTCAGGCTGTTAGGCTGAAATCACGTCTCTCTAAAATTGAAAACATCCTTAACTCAGGGGACCTCTCCTTCCTCCTCCTCCTCCTCCTCCTCCTCCTCCCACACGTCCACCTCCTCTCTCTTTGTTGCAGCAGAGCAGCAGTATCTCCAGACGCCATAACGCCCACTGAGAGCTGTCGTCTGGACAGGGATTTTATTTTCTTCTGTGGACAAACACGGTTGCTGTCACTTCTAATGACTTCGTCCTCTGACAGTGCAGTGTTTCAGATTAGAATGAAAGGATCCATGACCTGATAGTAACACGGGTCAGCCATTTAAAGCAGTAGGAATGCTTCTCGTGTGGTTGAGTTGTAGTGTACATTTCATACGACTCCGTGGCGGCTCATCTGTGCAGGGGTGACAAACTGACTCCTGTTTCAACGTGTGGCAACATTTCAGTTCACAGTGGAACAAAAACTCCTGCACCAACCCTCACACCCCCCGACACTGTGAAATGACTTTCTAATTACGCCTGTCGGTGCCGTCAGCTGAGTATTGGAGAGTGAAATATTAGATGTGTCTCCACAGTTACATCCCTCCCTCAATGAGGAATGCAGTGGATCTAATTAGTGACACGGCACTTTTCACTAATAAATGTAAAAATAAAAGAGTGTCATGGCTGAAACATCAAAGTCCTGCTTCAATCAAAACCACTTCCTGCCAGAAATCATACATCCAGCACTTCACATCTGCGGTGAGTGACTGATGAAAGCTGCCCCCACAGGCCATGCCAACGGCAACGTCTCCTTTTTAAAAAACCTGATTACATGAGTGACACAGTCTATTAAAACTCCAAAACATGTGATCATCAATAAAGCAATGAGTCAGCCATTTAGATGCTCGATTAGAAGCATTCTACATCAATAAATCTGCATAGGCTGCTACAGCTTATGTATTAGGGAGTATTCTCATGGGTGTTCCTGATATACGCTAAATTAATTTGTAGCATGAGCATCATTTACACGCCTGATAAATGATGTCTGCAGAGCACATCAAGGAAGTCTGGGGCTGAAACCGTGTTCAAACGTAGCTGACAGAGGAGCTGCGGTGAACTAACTCCGACCCGCTGACTCGTCCGGCCTTTACTCCAGCTCTGATAACGAACATCCAAAAAGTCGAGCACTCTCCGAAGCCTGCGACCTCGTGAACAGCTCTCTGGCTTCTCACTGAGCACGGAGCTCGTTGGTTGTGTTCCTCTGAACAGAAGTGTTATTATCTTCTCACACAGAACCACACGTGTGACGACACGTTCCCCCACCTTTAATCTTTATTTCTAATGGATTCATCACTGACATCCCTCCTACAAGTGTTTTATGATTTATTCATTCTAGGCCATACACACGAGGACAGAAATAGAAACCTGTACAGTATTTGTATGTAGTGCTGATGAGGTGTGTTTGCTGTAGCTTCCACAGGCGGGTCGAGGCGGGCTAGTCTGGGTACAGTGCAGGACCGTTCATTTCTCAGTCCCAGGGTGACAGGAAGGAGGTTTCTGTATCTTTAATAGGCTTTGCACGGGACTCGTATTCGCCTGTCATCAATTTCTATTCCGGTTTATTTATATAGCGTCAAACACATTATAAGTCATCTGCCAGATATTTCCTTTCTGTAGGAGGTGGAGGAGAAATCCTGGTCAAACATGAGGTCAGGGCTTTATCATCTAGTGTAACATATCTCTTTGATAATAAGCTCTGTTTTACTGAAGGAGTAGATCGTCTTTGTGACTTGCTCAGTGGTAATAAATACAGCTTTGCACTTGTTCTAAACATGAGAATAATGTGCTGCATTCGATCAGGATAAAAAATGTTAGGAAGGATTTTTGATGAGGTCAGTTGCAAAGCAGTCCAAACAAAGCTGAAGCTAAAGGAAACATTTTAAATGAATGCTGGTCCCTCCACAGAGGCCCCTGGAATAATACAACCTCTACAATATACCCTGACCTTTGATCCACTGGAACACAGTTAAAAATGCAACAGGATTTATTAAAGTAAAATAGATTCTAGATAATAGATAACTGTAATCAGAAATGCTAGAAATTACAAAAGCTCTTCTGTGTTAGCGTGTCCATTCAGTGTGTGTGTGTGTGTGTGTGTGTGTGTGTGTGTGTGTGAGTGGGCTTTTCATGCACACGTCTTTAAGAAGAGTTCATGTGTCAGAGTTAAGCTCTCCTTGGCAAAGCCTTACATTAAATGAAGTGTGCACGCTGATCTAAAAGAAAGCCTTTCACGTCCTAATCATCCTTCAACTTCTACACAAACTTGATGATTATGCTCGGCTCTCCTGCTCTGCATGAGACACAGGATATTGGAAAAAGTGTGCCATGATTTACAGTCTTCTGGAAAGCCCAGCATATCTCTGTGATAAATCCACTGAGAGTATGAGTGAGAGGGTGCTGTGCTTTAACTCCAGGCTACAATGAAAACAGACCTCGCAATACATCAATAACTGCACAGAGCGAGTTGAATATTTCTGGGAAATTACTGAGATGTCTTAATATTCCGTGAAAAAAAAACTGGCTTGTGCTGCTTTTCTTAGCTCCAGCTCCCTCTTCTCATTCTTCTCTGCACATTTCATCCAGTTTTTTTTCCCTCTCGCTTGAACCTTTCTTTGATCCTCACCCCGTGGGTCAAACTGCTTGTTTTCACCTGTCTGATAACTTTGAATCAAAACAGATCTGGAGTCAAGATTACCTGCTTTAAAGGTTGAGAGAAAAAAAAGGAAGATGAGGAGTTAACAGTGCCAGAATAAAAGCACATTTATCTTCAAAGAGAAACAGTTGTTTCCCTGCATCAGGTCTGTATCAATAGGCCTCATATGCATAACTGTTGTGGCTTTGAATGAAAGGTAGAAAGAATAAATAAATCAGAACTCTCCCTCACTCTCCACTCCGGTAGGTATTCTGGTGCTGTGAGACTGAATCAGAAGGTCAGTGCTTTCTCTCTGACGTTCCTCGAACACAGAAACTCCTGCCATGCGGCCGGGTGCTGCGGAAAGAAGAGGATCATAATGGGGGTGACTGATAGCAGCGCTGCTCTGCTGGGGGAGAGGAAATTACAAAAAAGCTCAGTGACATTTGGAGATGCTCTCTGTTGCTTTTATTGTATGTCAAAGTGTGTTGATATGTGTGGAACACAGATTCCCTTAGCTGCTTTGTATAAGGACCATGTTCTGTGAATAATAACTGATCATTTGGATACGTTTGATTGATATTAACACATTTTATTAGAGAGATAAATGTCTAATGGGAATATGTATGTGACTCAATTCGATCCAGTTGTATTTATATAGTGCAGACGTGATCTCAAAGTACTGCAGTGAGGTATACAACCATGTATGAGTAGAAAACAACAAACCTCAATCAGGTAATGTTGTTCAGAAATAGTTTTAAAAATTCACACGTTCCCTACACATACAAGTGTGAAAAACTACACAAGCCTATGGAGGCAGTAAAAAGAAAACAGACATCATTTACATTGCTTACAAAAAGTGTTAGTAATATATTCTATTTTCAGCCCACGTTGAGGTGCAAGATAGAAAAGTTCAAATAGCAAAGCACAGCAGCAGGGTATTGACATCTCCTCCTCTTCTAGTCGGAGGTTGGGAATTATAGAGCGTTCGCACATATGCACACCAATTAACCTAAAATGCATATCTATGGATGGTGGGAGGAACCTGGAGACTACCTGGAGGGACCCAGGGGCCCCTCACAGAACGACACCCAGGAGAGCGGTGGCTTGGAAGTTGCTGTGAGGTGACAGTGGTAATGACTACTGCAGCAGCATGCTGCCCTCGCTCTACACCAGCATATCTCTGAGGACATGCGATGGTTTGTGTTTTTGATGTGCACTGTGTATCTTCTTTAATCCTAGTTCTGCTGTTACTACGGAGAGTGGAGAGGGACACAACATAATAAATATAACATTAACAATAAATTTAACTAGTTAGAAAACAGTGTTAGACCCGCCCCCAGTTTGATGGGTAAAAAGTGACAGACTGTGCATCAACACAGACTGTACATAAATACATAAATAGACAGTGAAAAAATATATACTATTTTTTTAATTATCTAATAAGTTATGTGTAAATTAATGACACATTTAAATGCTTATTATATTTATTATATTGTGGCCCTCTCCACACTCCTACACACACACACACATTTTATTGTCATCGTGTTACCTCTTAACACACATATGCTTATTTTTGTATGGAACATTACTCCAGACCTGCATTAGATGAGGAATATGAAACACCTAAAATCTGATTATAAAATATGGCTTTGCCAACACCTGATGTTTATGGAACGTATTAATTACAATGAATGTGTGTGACACATGCCTTCTGCATACATCAGCAAGGTGCCTAATCTTGAATGTTGGATGTTCACGTTATAGAAACTCATGCTGGCCACGACAGCCTCAAGCAACCTGGACCATCTGTCACAGGCAATCCATCCGGGAGACACTCCCAAGTTTTGCCGTCCCAGGCGTCACAGCCATGTTTCTGAACAGTTAGTACCTTCACAGATGAAGCTTCTGCAGTGAAAAATAAGGCTGTGTCAATGTCAACAACAATGTCATCGGTGAAGAAAATGTTTAATGGAAGTTCAGTGGACACGTGAGCGTGCACGTTCGTCTTCCTGTGAGCACGTGCAAGCAGGAACAAAGTGGTTGTAAACAGGGCCGATAGTAATGATAAATTCTTGTCATAATCTCAACTTACCTCGGGGTCGTCTCTTTCTTCCTCCAGATAGGGAAACTCTGTGGAGTTCCTTATCACACAGCCAGAGATAACAGGGCTCCAGTACAAAGCAAAGATCCCGTCTGTCTGTTTGCTGACAAGTGAAGCTGCTTCATTCCCCATGGAGGAATCCCACCTTGTTCTGGGATAGGGAGCATATAATAGAGACAATATAGCGCGTATAGAGAACTCATTTACATGAACGGCTTAACAGGCAGAGACGTTGCAGAGAGAAGTTTGAGTTAAAAAGTCCCTGCACATCCTTCTCATCCTCACAGATAATAGTGTTTGTCTAATTATAATCTGCTGGTATAATTACAGTTTTTTCTTTAAAGCAGTTTATCTTCAAGGAGGTGTCACATTAACCTTTTTCACCACAACCGTGTTATGCTTTTTATGTTTCTTCTTCATGACTCATCTCTGATTTGTTGCCGGCTTCACGCCGCAAAGTGAGTGATTTTGAATGGCATCATCACACATTTACAAGGTTAAATTAGCTAAAACAAATAAAACAAAGGGTTTCATCACTTGAGTGCAGCTTTTTTTGAAATGTAACCACTGCTGATGTTAGTTGGAGTCATGCCTTTTTGTTTTTCATAGCAACTTCAAGCTGCAGTGTGGAGATGGTTTTCGCACAACTCCTGCTAATGAGGGAGGAGCTGCTGTGAAGGGGCATTCCCTGCACATATCCATGACCATGGCTGCGTGGACTGATTCAGAGTGTGATGCTACAGCTGCTGTGACTTTTTAAAAGAGCTGCACATTGTGGTTTCAACAACAAATCCAAAAAGATCTGCTATACACTGACGGAACATGCTCATAAATGACCCATGTTTATGTAATATGTTACCAATAAATGTCATATGACTTTGTTGTTATAGTTCTATTACTGAAATATTGTCTTCCATTACAAGAACTTTGTCATTACCCTACTTACACCTGTTTGAGGCACGTCTTGTTCAGCTTGGAAGCAGCAGTTATATGTGTGTTCAGGAGCTGAATGCATATTTTGGACTGATAACCTTTAGAAACATTCACAACATCTGAGATCTGAGAATATACCACTGCAGTTAGACATTTTGACGACTATTCTAGCAGAAAAGAAACAATGGTTGCAGGTCAAGCAGCTAACCAAACCACATGATGCGTTTATTTACAAGTAAAGATCATTATGCTTGACTCTATTTTGGTGTCTCCCAGTCTGCTCTGTCATGTCTGCAGCTGGTATAAAATGCAGCGGCAAGACTCACATCTGGAACAAAGACAAGAGACAGCATCACCCCTGTCCTAATGACTCTGCTCTGGTTACCAGTTAAATATCGTATTGAGTGCAACCCCAGCACTGTTAACTGAAAAAAAATCTCAAAAATCAATACTGTTCAAATTAAACCATATTGTTAGTCGTTATAATTTTACTGAACAAATGTTAAAGTTCATACAATTAAAGGAAAGTTGATTAAACTAAACAAAACTACGGTTGTTGAGTGCATGAGGTTTGCCAACATTCAGTGGGCCGTGTGGCAGCAGCATGTGCAGCCATCACATCAATAAATACGTTCTAGTCAATGTATCAATGAAATGTCCACAGTTTGATGGACAAAATATCTCATCTACAGCCTCGGCTGAAATATCTAATGCTACATTTCACCATCCAGTTGTGTGAGTTATAAGAGTTCTATTGTTGCGATCAAACCTGGCAGCAGCGGCTTCGAGTCAGAGAAAGACTGTGAGCTGGTTAATAATTAAAAATGACCTCACTACTTTTCTTGCCTAAACCCAAACTCAGCAGGGACTTTGAACTGAGGTCTCCTGCACGTCACTCACATGTCACTGACAATTATGTTCTCTGCTAAAACGTAATCAGGCCTGCAGCTTAACTGTAATCTTCAACAGAGAGGGCTGCCAGAGCAGTGAAACCTTAAATTAAGATGCCCCAATAAATAGAAAAGGTTCTACTACTACTGAGGCTCAGAACGTCTAATATATTATTACTAATACTTTGCATAATGATGTACATCCAGTAGTAAACGACACAAATACTTTCTGAGTAACTCTGTGTGAGTCATGTGAGTATTTGTGGCTGTCTCCATATGGTCCGTGCTGGTTGTGAGCTCAAGCTCTTATGTGTTAATGAATATCTGTGCAGTTGTGTGTGTGTGTGTGTTACAGAGAGAGAGAGGTGTGACTCATGATGTTTTCCACCATATGGCATAAATCCAGGTATGTCGCGCACGTTCCCCTGCATGTGTGGGCTTGTACAGTGATTTAGTACACTTCCACCTGCGTTTATTTGTGCATGGGTGTGTGTCATTGTGTGTTTGTGTGCGAGTGTGGCACTGGTCGGGCCATCTGTGCCTTCACCACTTCAAAGGAGCCCTCGCATCAAAAGCACCTCACAGACAAATAAATTATTGAGTCGATTTGAAGACGTTTACCGCCGAGCATTTTGTTCTGCTGTGCAGCTCCCTGACTTTAAGGAAGTGGAGGATATGTTCTTCCCTTAAGATCAAGGTTGTCGCCTCCTCTGCTTCCTTCACGCACGCACACACACACACACACACACACACAGTGCCGTACATCCTTTACCTCCTGTTATAAACTCCACTTTCGTTGTATTATTTGAAACTTACTCCTGCCTGTTTCATGTCGACCCTCCATCCACCTCCCTGCTCCTCTCATCTGCGCTGCTGAATCCCCGCGGAACCTATTCGTGTCTAAGGGCACCGAGCTGCCGTACAAAAGATTCAATGTGTTATAAAAGGGAATAAGCAAAGATGAAAAAGAAAATAAAATAACATACACACCCTCACTCTCTTGTGAGGATTTGGGGGTTTATTAAATGCGCGGGCAGAGAGGAGAGTGAGAAGGTACCAGCTTCAAAAAGACTCTGAAAAATGGTTTGATTCTTGTTTCACTTTGTTAACTTTAGCTCCTCCTGTGGCTTCTACTGCGTGCTGCTGTACAGTACAAAGGGAGCGCACACTAGAGTAGCGCTTTACAAAAACAACAGCAAAAAACTTGACTCTTTCAAATTAATTAAGACAACTGATGCTGTCCCAGAAGGACTGTCATCATATGAAGAGCTTTCTGTGAGGTTAAGAGAAACTTTTAGCTAGCCATAAGTTTTTAATGGAAGGAGACCTAGATGTTGTACCAGGGGTCGTTCTGCTTGCATCGAACCATGCATGTCTGAGAACAAAGAGAGGCATATAACAGCATAACAAGAGAGGGTTCAGAGTGAGCTGAGCCAGCTCTAGGTGTGGGACAGCATATTTGTAGTCTGTATGTTGTCGCACCACACGGGCACCACAAAAAAGAAAGAACTCAGTATTTAGTGGATCCTCCTTTGTCCAAACTTATGCACCTGCCTAATTCTGTTTAAACTAAATATTGCACATATTCTGTAAATCCTATAAACTATGTTTCACTTATCAAATATGACTGTCCTGAATATCATTGAAAATCTGTGGCAAATGAACTAGAGATGAAATAGAGAAATGGTCCAAAATACCTTTAACCAGAATCCAGACTGGTTGAAGGTACTCGTTCATACCTGCTCATTAAACATCTGCGCTGTGCTCATGCATTGTACTACCTGAAGCTCAGCACTCATATGTCAACCCCCCTATAGGTGTTAGGGGGGTTGAGCTTAATGGACCCAAGAGCACTCAAAAACACAAACAAAGGAAATAAGTTTAGAGATTTTAAAAAATAAACATAAGCACTGAAAGCAAACAGATAGGGCCAGAAACACACACACTATAAAAATACTGAAGATTAAACTTAACTAACAACCAACCAAATAATCGGGCAAAACTAACACTGACAGCGGCACGAGTGGACATAAACAAAAGCTCACTCCCAAGGGAGGAAAACACCGGAGCAGGCCCGGGAAGGAAATAAAACGGCTAATTAAGCAGGCGGAAAAGCAAACTACTAACAGAAAAACTAAACTGCACATTTAACGAGTGCTAGACAGGAACCAAACCAGTTACTCACACAACTAAAGACTTGATAATTCACATGAAACAAGAAGGAAACCAGAGTGAGAAAAGAACCATACACAGGAACGAACCAGTCTGGGAGACAAGAAACACGTGGATCAAACACACAAGCAGGGACGCACCAGGGATTAAACAAGAACAGAGACTGACCAAACAGACACAGGATCCAGAGCGGAAACACGGCAGGAAGACACGAAGAACGGAGCAGCAAACATCTGTGAATTAACTGAAGCAGACTGGTGTGAAAACAGGGCATAGAATGGTTTGCAGACATTGAACGATAATAACAAATAATTCGTAATGCTAATTTTTTGAGACAGGAATTTTTGGTTTTCTTGAGCTGTATGCCACAATCATCAATATTAAAACAATCAAAGGCCCTGAACTACTTCAGTTGTGTGTAATGAATCTAAAATATATGACAGTCTAATGTTTATCATTAAATTACAGAAAATAATGAACTTTATCACAATATGCTAATTTTTTGAGAAGGACCTGTACATACACAGTGTAAGGTCTTAAACCTTACACTCTAAAGTGCCTTGAGATGAGTTATATTGTGAATTGGGGCTATATAAATAAACCCTGAATTGAATTGAACCTGCATTGTGAACCTACGATGTGTCACCACATCGTCTGAGAGGCAACAGCACAAGTGAGCAGAGCTGGCTTCTGTCAGACTGGAGACATCAGTTGACAACCCCAACTGTTGACATGTGGAACCATGTATCAATATTCACTGAAAGCTTTTGACTGTAGTAGACTAGAAGACGAGGAGGTGTTTTTTGAGATTTGATATCCTTACCTGCACCTGTGTAACGTTTCGGTGACTCACTGTGTGCATTGTAGGTGGTATGTAAGTGTAAACTGCAGTTGCAGTGTAAAGTGCTCCACTCGCCACCCACCTGCTGCGAAGCTCTTAATACAAGGTCAGCTCATGCTTGAGGATCTTTTCATTGGCCAAGGCCAGAATTTTCTCCATCATACTGTACAAAGCTACACTGGACTGAGGTTGTTAATGACTCTTCTCATTGGCAGCTGTCATCCCTAAATGACATGGCTGGATGCAAAGGGATGAGACTAGCCTTTCTTATAATGTTAAGAATGTTATCATGAATCAAGCGCTGCACCTGGTCAAAGTTCAGTTTGTTGGAGAAACACCAAATGATCATTTGGAGGCTTTTTGGTGCATGGCACATTTAGAGTGATGGTGGGAATATAATATTAGAATTTAAATGTGGGTGTATTTACCACACCAGTATTATATTGACAGAAGGTTAGGGCCATATCAAAATCCCAAACAGCATGAAACTCACAGCATCTGACAGTAGTGCTGAGATATTCAGAAGGTTTTTTGGAGTAAAGCGCCCTTTCTAACCAATCAGAGAATATCAGCTCCGATGTGTTCTGAAGGTCTTAGATCATACACTGTAAAGTGCCTTGAGCTAACTTATTCCTCCAGTTATTCCAGAATGCTGCAGCCAGAGTTTTGACTGGACTTAACAAGATAGATCATATTACTCCTACATTAGCTTCTCTCCATTGGCTTCCTGTTAAATCTAGAATAGAGTTTAAAATTCTTCTCCTTACATATAAGGCGCTAAAATTCTAGATATCTTGAACGACAATGTGAGTAGTCAAAAGTCTAATTTCAGATATTGAATTTGGATTAGTCATATCATACTTTGAGAGATCCAAAAAGATAAATAAATAAAATAAAAAAATTAATTGTGTAGAGATATCTTAAACTTGAATTATGACTATTTGAAATTCATTTGTAGATATCTGAAATGAAATGTGTAGAATTTACATTACGGTTAAAATGATGTAGTAGATATCTTAAAGTGGTTTACCATTCAAGTCAATGAGACATTCTGACTAGTCAAAATGACGTTGCAGATATCTAAAATTAAGCTTTTGACTATTAGAAAAGACATTGCAGGTAACATGATTGTATATCCTGTAAATGTGTTAAATGTTAAATAGTGCTTGCCTTACATATCTAAAGCAGACCTTGTACCCTCTTTGTAAGTCCAACAAGACTTCCAACCCACACTACAGTCAAATGTTTTTTAGGAAGGTTTTACCATGTTTTCCATAAAAAGATTAATGTCTTCAGCTGTGCTGTCTTCATTACAAAATGCCTAAATAATGATGGGTTATCCAGTTCACTTAGCACGTTGACGCGTCAACAAGATTTTCTCATCTAGCTTGTGTGCGTAAACCGTCTTTATGGTTACGGTAATAATAGAGGTTGTGTCAGACTGGAGGTGCATGAAGGTGTCGTGCTTTGTTGACCCAGTCCACCCTAACATTCTCTGAACAGATATATATCAGCTGATCGTTGTAGCTCTGCACAGGTGCTCAGCTGTCATTACAGTAGAGTCAGCAGTGGTGACATATGGCAGTGAGTGCTGAGCTTCAGGTAGTACAATGCATGAGCACAGCGCAGATGTTTAATGAGCAGTTATGGCCATTTTAAAAGCCCTTATTTCCCTTTGCTTTAGTGATAATTGTTTGGGAGAACCATCCACAGATGCTCTATCCACACAAGCAGGTGACAGCAGCACACACACACGTGCACACACTGGGCTGAAGTAAATTACAGCAGCTGACAGGCTGAGTTAAGAGGGCTTCACTCGTTCATTTGATGTGACAGTGTTGCTTGGTTATAAGCTCTTGGGGAGAATTTACCGGCCTTTCATCATACCAGCAGGCCCAGCACCAGAACTCAGAGGACTCCTACACTTATTGTATATGTGTGTCAGTGTGTGTGGGAGTGGATGTTGAGGATTTCCTGTTAGAAAACGTATTCTGTAACCTAAAACTGCATCTGGAGTTTGAGACTATCAAACAGGAATTCACCAACACTGAGGTCCAAATGGTGAATCCCCTTTAGTATCAAGTTGAGATTTTGGATCCATTAGGAAGTGCCTTGCAGAGGATCTCCAGCAACAATCAGGCTCATAGAAACCTAAAGGCAAGAGTATGAGCTCTAGTCTCTCAGTTGCAGAGTGGACACTGCTATGCTTCACAAGCCTCAGTCCAGCTTTTGGTTTTCCTTATGACTGTCCTTATTGACTTATGACTGTCCTGCTCACATAAGTGCACCGTGATAGGGTGACGATAAAACCTTGGTAAAAATGGGAGAAACACTAAAACTCTACATACAAATAAGTGCTAACAAGTTTTGAGAGGTTAACAGATTGGCATGTTTTTACCCTCCACTCCTACATGCAGTGCACCCCTCAAGGACAGCACAACACACGTGCAGAGAATATTTCTCAAAGAGAACCCACGGAAGAGAGCCACTCAAAGCTATTTTCCCTGCTTTAAACAAACCTTTTCTGGCATTTCACATCCATCGCCACTACAAACAGCATTAAATAGCCTTGGGAGCATATACAGAAAGAAATAACAGAAGTCCTGTTTTCTGGGGCTGGTGTGTGTGTGTGTGTGTGTGTGTGTGTGTGTGTGTGTGGGACAGAGGCTCCTCCTGACCCCTGTTAGTGTCTGGGTTCAGTCTTCACTTCGATTCATTTGTATGTATTTGCCATAATGGCCTCTATTATTGCTTTGTGGATCAAAACTGATAAACACTAAATCATTCAAAGATAAAAGGATGTGTCTTTCTTTGCTGATTAAAATGTCACAAAGGAAATTAAGATGTGCAACATGGAAAAAAATGTCCTCAAAAGCCTCTGTTTCCTGAGAGTAAGTATCAGTGTGAAACGAACTGTCTAATGAAACACAAAATGCGTTTGTGCAGACCAGGGTTCACCATCACAAACCAAGGCCTTTGTCACACTGTGTCACTTCCCCTGAGGGAAGCTGGAAAGAAAACGTGTAGTTTTTTGAGAAGCTGCTGGGAAACACACACACACACGCACAAACTCACATTTATTTACCGAAAAGGTTAGCTGTGACATGTTGCTTGGCATTTTGGAGGCAGTAAACCCCCATCAAGCGAACACAGCCATGTGTGACCAACATGGCTGCTTGGCCACTGCCCTACATGCACGAACAGCTGAAGGCTTCCTGAGGTGTTGCAGCTGGAACTCACGCCAGCAGAAAAAAAAAGACAGACTGAACCAACAGAAAAGAACACAAAGTATTTCAAGTCTTCTGATGAAAGCTGGACTTGGCGACTTCACTTGCTGGCAGCTCCAAATGACACCAAGCGATAACTGTTTGAAAAAGCTGAGCTTCAACTCTCTGAAATCTTGTTACATGACATAAGTGCAGATGGCATGTGTACCAAAACCAAACAGTCTGTCATCTCATAAGAGAAGCCAAAGAGTAGAGAGTACTGACACTGGGGAAGCCAGCTTCTTGTTAACAACACTTGCTCACTGCTAATTAGAACTACTTTTAGTCAAGTTATAGAGGATCATTTCTTTTTTAATGCTACTTTACTTGTGATTTTGTAAATATGCCTATCGTACCTGTTAAATCTGATCCTAGTGGACAGGTTTCTAAAAAGGTTTACCTCTGTGATCTAAACTATTGCAAACCGGGGACTTTCATAGCAGCCTATTAGTAGTTGTAACAGACATTTCAGTAACAGTCACAAATGTCAACATGCTGACAAAGTCTCAGATAGGCTTATTTCCAAACCATATGCTATACGCACAAAATGCTTCTTTCTGGTGGGGAACCAATAAACACAATGATGGAGATGGAGGAAAACCACAGGCGACAGTAAGAGCACTTTTAGGCCAAGAAAAGGGGAGGAAAAAGCTCCAGACATTGACAAATGTTCTCTGAGACCACACTATTGTTCAAGGATAAACTCTCTGGTACCTGCGACCTTGAATCTACGGCACTTCGTTTAGCCAAAGCTATTTAATACTCAAGGCTAAGCCACTCTAGGTAGAGGCACATCTGAAATTTGTTCTCTTTTCCTAAGCAGTAAAGGGTTTTTTGCAGGCATCTGAGAGTAGTGAGAAATGGCAGTTTGGTGAGTTTTTAATTCTAAATTGCGGAATCCTTTACACTTAAATGCAACATATGGTTGACATTGCTTGTTTTGAGCATACAACACATTTTCTTTTGTCAGAAGTACATGTCAATAAGATAAGAAATCATCTTCTTAGGAGCATGTGCTGAGTGACTGTCATGCGAGTTGTAGAAGAAGAAGAAAAGAAGAAGAATTGTAGAATTGTAGATTTGCTGTGGAAAAAAACAAATTGATTGCTGGAGGACAGACTGGGAAATGGAAGCTTAATGACAACAAACTCAAGTAACTTACACAAAGTCAGCAGGAGTTGGCACTGATCCACCAGGTAGCACTGTCTAAAACTACAGAAAAAATCCACAGTGGCAGTAAACAGGGAGGTTGGGAAATCTACTTTGAAATGGAATAGGTCAGAGATTGTCATTATCTCTGATTGCTTTTCCATCAAATGTTTATAACATGGCATTAAAGCTAAAACATTCTAAGACATCTATTTTAATCCCAGTGATGCTCAGAAGGAAAATGCTATTGCTTTTCCTGCACTGAGGCGTTCTTGTCTGACGATGTAGACCCCTTTGGCGTTTTCAGCTGCAACCAGGCGTGGAAGATTCAGGTTGCTTTAAAATGTGCATTGATTTGAAGTTAAACAAGAGAAACAGTCAGCTCAGGATTTCAGTGCATCCTGTCAAATGAATGGAGGCAGCTCCCGTTTCACAAACCTACCCACGGCCACGTGTTAAACATTGTTCAGAAATATAACAATTATTTGGGTTAGTCTCTGTGTGTATATGAACATGTTTGTTACAGTGATGAGTAGCTTCCAACATTTTTAAATATACTATATTTTTTATGTGTTACTTATTAAGGGTTCTGTTAGTGATGGAAATAAATTGCTCTTTCTTCTGAGTAAATAGTCAGAAAACAGGGGTTCTCAGGGGCAGATCTACAGGGTGGCAAATGCCGCCTACTTAAGAGCCTTGACCCCCATGCTGTGTGATGGACATTTCATATTAAGATTATGTTTATTACATTTGTATGATTACTCTGCCAAATGTTCAATACCTGAATCCTTAGTTTATGCTTGATTGTCTTATATTGACCTATGTTCAGCGTGACTTATGCCCATGGTCATGAGGACCTGTGTTTATGCTCCTTGTGACTTATGTTTGTCTTATTAGTTCATATCTTTCATATTGCAGGCGCCTGGCGAGACAAGCCATTTCTGATGATATGTCCAGGGCCATTGCTTACGTTAATCAGAACCTATATATGTATGTACTTCACGAATCGGAAATAAAGGAAATAAAATTCATTAAGCTTTATTTGAGTAATGTATTTATTTCATCTCTCACCATCGTGAATCTGTTACAGTGATTTTTTCCACAACAGCTGCCCCCCAAAAGTAATGGCTTGTTTGACCAAAACCTTTTATAGCCTTCAAATGACATATTATTTGATAAAACCATCATGATCAATATAATCTTAGGTGTCTGAAAAGAAAATTATTAAAGTAAAAGTAAACAAATAAACTTAAAGTACAGCAATTTAGTTATTTTACTTATTAGTTATTTTTCTGTATTTAGTTTATTTTTATTCTGGGGAACCTTGTTTTCATTTTAATACTAACAATTGTCTTTGTTTCTTAGCAGCTATAACGATACAATAAATAATTTTATAGTATATTTGTGGATATTTTGTGGATTTACACATTGTTCCTGCAGAAACCATATTTATGAGAGAGGTGTGGGACATTATTAGTGTTTAGTAGTGACAAAAACAATATATAACAGGGAAAGGTTAGAGGGTATACTTAGTACCTTCACTTCCACTAGCACTTGTTATCTGTAGTATTTGTAGTGATACAGCACAGTACCACATACCATGTAGCTTTACTAATAAAATCAGTGTGATTATTGTTAATTCATAACGTTCAATGTATGAATGAGGACAAACACAATGGTTCTGTGCATATTTCATGTGTTCAGCACAAACCAGGAAGGCTAACTAGTGGGTTTATTTACATATCCTGATGGAAGGAAACCCATATTATGGAGTGATGTCATAGATTCCAAACAGCTGAATATTGTAATATAATGAAAAACCTTTCCCTAATATTTTCCCTTAGTGTCCTTTTGCTGTTTTCAGAAATGAGGGAATACATTAGGCAGCCAAGCATGAAACTCAAATGCAATATCGGCTCTTGTCTGCAATTTGTCAAATCTGTAAAATATATGAAGAGTCGAAAATTCCTGCACCACCATTTACAGCAGCTTTCATAAAACATATTCTTTGGTAATAGTGTTCCGCAGACAGCCTTATGTATTATTGAACAGTTCTCATTTTCATTCAAACAACCTGTAAGTCCTTCACACACACACACAACCATAAACACACATGCACACGCGTACGGGAGCCCGTACAACATTTTGCGAGGGGATTTGTCACCCTGTCCTTTGCAGCCAATTTTCTGTGGCTAGTCGCGGCATTTATCAATGCAGGTAAATGTGCACTTGCCAAGCAGTTTTACTGAACTTTATTTCGTTGGCATTCCTGCCAAGCTAACCAACCCTAACCCCCGCTCCTAAAAAATACATCATCGCACACAGACACACACTAATGTGAGGTTATGCAGAGGTCACAGTTAGAATACCCGGGAACACACTGTTGGCTTTAGTCTTCAACTAGTAAACGTACAGAATGTTACCAACAGAGACACAATACAGCAGAAGCTACACACGGGTGGAGCTGCTGTCCAACTCCATGACAGACCCTCAGATTACAGGTTAGAGGTTATAAATGAATTCATTACCAGAAGACTGGAGCACTCAGATGTCTGCTTCATTTAATGGTCAGGGGGTTTTATGATAATCACCACAAACCCCAAATGTATCCTAATACACCCATGGCTTTTGTTTAATGTAAGGTAACTTAGAAATATGAATATTTAGTATCACACCCTTCAAAAAAACAAAAGGAAAAACACAACAATAGCAACTCAGTTGAAGCTCTAATCAATAACCAATGGAAACTTAACTATATTATTATTGAAAATGGAAACTAAAACATGGATAAGACACATAAGCAGAACATGATGATGCAGTCTGAGTACCAGTAGAAATAATAATAAGGGCGTGTCTGTTACCTCTTCAGAGCTGTCAACCTGTCTGAAATGCAGAAGTGTTACTGATTAAATTATGTGGGACTATTAAATAATCTATTAATGTGCAGGTCTAATTATTTGGGATGCGCTATTGACCTAGTTTGTAATTGAATTCAAACAGCAACATGTTGTTGCTTTTATTAATTCATGAAGAACATCCTGCTGCTAATGATTTGGTGCCTTGGATATTAATTCCTCTTTTTTCTCTGTGTCTCTCACTTGGCCTCTGATGGAGCATCAATTCCATGTAGTACAAGTGCAGTGCAGATCAGATGTGAGATGCCTGACAGGAAATGAATGTTTCATTGCTTGTATCTGCTGGAAGATGTTTGACGAGAAGTCAGCAGTAGGAAAGGATGGTTACTTGACCGATACATATTAGAAAAATACTACTCAACAGATACAGCTATGCACGACCACAGACTGGACTCCACAGTGTGTGTGCCTTGGTGTGTGTCTCTGTCTAGCACTGTGTACATCTGAGAAGCAGTATTAGCACGTAGCAGTGAACTCGCCATGTGCCCCCACTTTTGTGCTCATCACACTATTGTCCTACAAGCCTTTTTCTTCTAGGAGCATCTGTGCTGCAAAACCATTTTCCTGGGAACGAGCAGCATGTTGACAGTCAGAAAAAGTTGTGTAACTAAATCATTGTTCCCCGTTCACATCTGTGGGAAGCCGACCTTCTCAGCAGAACCTGCTGATGCGTGTGTTCTGAGACAGCTCTGCGGAAGAAGCCTGCGGGGGGTGTCTTCATGGAGGGCACATTATCCAGTTCTCACACCCATGTTTACAACCCACTTCTCATCTGCCAGTTAGGTAAGGTCTGGGAACCATCCACTTACTGAAGAAAGAGATCAGATATGATGTTAAAACTCCACAGAGCTCACTGCTAATGGAAAAGAAAGAGCCGAGCTCTGGTTTGGGCTTTAACCCAACGTGGATAATGCTTGATTTATGGTTCTGCTTTATCTACACAAAGCCCTCACATTGTGGACTACGCTGTTGTGAGTATTTATATTTGTGAGCTGGTGTGTCTTTGCAATTACACTGCCAAGCTGCTCGTTGGTGGTGGGGTGATGACACCGCTGTGTCGAGTTATTTTGGTGTTCCACAAACAATGGTGCTGAAATCTGAGACTTTAAATCTCCCCAGCTTGTTCTGTACAGTAGTACAAAACAATTATTCTATATAGTTCTGTACATACTTTTATTTTGGAAGGTCCGGAACCTGATACTTGAAATTTGGCGCTATACTAATAAAGATTTGAATTGAATCATGCAACTTTTTCTATTCAGTTCTTCAGGACGTCTTTGGTTAAGTACTATCATGGTAAAAAATGTCCTTGCATTCAGCTACAGCTGTGCTCTGTCAGAAATGTTACCAGTAAATGATGCTGTCACAGCCTGAGGAACTGAGGGTGTTTTTTTAGTAGTAATATTAATACCAGCTGTTCGTTTCCAGCATAACATATAACAATCTAGAAGAGTTTAACTATGCTTGTTAATGTATCTATTAGCTCCACTCAGCTAAAATGAATGATTCTGAATGATGCTAATATACTGGTTCACACAGGTAAATCTCTCCACATTAACTATGTAAACAAATTCGATTACCGTAATAAATACAACGCCAAGTGACTTTAGTTCTTAGGAAATGATGCATGAGCACATACTTCAACTCAGCTGTATTAAGAGAACACAATATCGTTGTAATACAGAACTGTAGTAGTGCAATTCGAGATGTCTCACAATGTGTGGACGTGAAGAAGGACATCTACAGCATCCTGTTCCCAGGACACTTTTACCACCTGTTGTTTCAGGTCACTATAACAATACAACACAAAGCACTCATTATTTGGATCTGTTTTTATTTCAGTCTTGCTCTGATAATGTGTCATCATACTTCATGTATAACACTATTTCATATTCAGAAGGATGTAAAAGTAAAGGAAATGATGTGTTCTATTAATGTAGAAAAGCTGTCACAGTCACGTGTTTGTTTGTCTCAGTACATACATTAAACCATCATGTCACATACATAATCTAAGGTCCAGCATTAAAACTCTTTAAAGAGAGTGAGATTTACTTACTTTACAGTGAGATGCATTTTATTTTGGCTCTGTGTGCCACCACAGACAGTCCAGGGCTTTGTCAGAAATACTAGATGACCTGTGTAGCAAGTGCATCTATTTTTCATACCATAGGAACCACAAGGGTATCTGAACGAACTAGACCTCGAAAGCCACAGTAGCCGTCAGTATGTGGCCTGGTTTGTCCACAGAGACGGTCCACATCTGAAGATTGAAACACACAGTCGTCCCCTGGCTGCACTGTGATATAAGCTTGTACACACAGAAAAGTAAAGGTGCCAACTGGAACCAAAAATGGTTCTGTAGAGTGATGCCATAGGAGAACCTTTTTTGGTGCCACAAAGAAC
>JAUMHF010000002.1:530963-554504 GCA_032359275.1 Microctenopoma steveboyesi | reverse complement strand
ATCTGGGGTTGATTAATAAACTGGAGTTGTAGATTGCTGCAACTCCACCGCCACGTCCTGTAATTCTAGGAATATGATAATTAATATGACTTGGTGGGGTAAATATGACTTGGTGGGGTGTCTTGACCTGGTATTAGCCACTGACGTAAATTCAGGTGTGTAATAAAAACCCCATGGCTTTGGAATAAGGGCACTTGAGTGTTAAAATACTAACTGTTTTCTGTCTCATTTTGTGCTTCTTATTTTATACAGAACCATACTGAGTTTTTTGACTAGTGCATCAATTAGGGGTCTGCTAACAGCAGCCTTTGCAGGCCTCGTCAGGCTTACACATGCCCTGTATGTTCTTTATGTTATGTATATACATTGGTGTTTTACACTCGTGGTAAAACCATTCTAATGTTTGATTCAGTCACAAGCTAAAGAGTCTAACAAGAAGGTGGAGAAGAGCCATAAAGGCAGTGAGCCAATGGTAATATCAGTTTCTCAACAGAACCCCACCACCTTGTGCTAATGCTGATACTCAACCTAGACTGCAGCAGTAAAAGTCAAGAGAGCACAACAGTGTTTTAGTGCTCATCACACTCATAATGGTAAAATGACTTTTCTGTGGTGACACTGTGGGAGAACTGAAGCTGCCTGAATCAATGTTTGTAAGGTTTGGTCTAAGTATTTCATAGCTGTTGCCTTAAGAAATGGTTAATGCACAGACTGCCTGCAAATTCTAGAAGTGTAGCTGAGATAAAGACTCTTGCTTATAGAAGCATTTGTTACTGATCCTTAACCTAAATAATCGTGGGCTTGTTAATCACACTGTAAGTAGACAGCACTCCAAACGCAGCGCTTTTTAACTACTATACATCTATGTTGCATTAATCTCCTTCTCATATAGCCTACTGAATACAGTAGATAAAAAGTTCTGGTGCTGACCTTGCTGAGTTCAAACAAATGATAAATGGGGACGGGTAATTCTGCACAATGGTTTGTTCAATCTTATGTGCAAGCTGTTTCCTTTTCAGCATATTGAGTATCAGTGAAATGCCTTTTGTTTTCTGGAGGCAGCGAGCTTAGCATTCATGCCAAACATCCCTCTCCAGTATGTCATCGCACAACATGCGATAAGTATCTGCTTTGCAGTAACAAATGAAAACAAAGACTCCAGTTTGTGCAGCCTCTGTGGCCCTGTGGTTTTGTTCTTCCAGCGTTTTCAAGTCCTTGCCTTGATCCAACCAACTCCACTATCTAAGTGTAATGAGAAAAATCCAAAAGGGTTATTATGCCTGAGCATTTGTCTGCGTTTCTGAGAGCTGACTGAGGGTCCTTTTGTGTTTGGTGCACCCTAACGGCTCCTGCTTTCTGTTGTCTACATTATGTCCCAAAAAGCCAGGCCCATAATCCAATTAGGGACACTTGACTGGCGAGCTAATTAGGGCCGGGGGACATTGTTTTCCATCCATGGATCAAGTCTCATGGACCAGTGAGCTAACAGCCTGAGTAGTGGCCTCGACATCTGGACGCAACATGGGCTGATCCATAGTTCCCATCCATGGGAATGCTAATTACCTCCTTCTATTCAACCAAGCATCTACCCAGACCTGAGTTTTATCTTTTACATGGGGCCACAAGCCTCTGAGAGTGCCTTTCAGCTGCCTCCTGAAAAGTGGAAGGCCTGCTTCTCCCTACAATAAAGTAGCATGAAATGAGCGGGATTGTTCTCTGTGAAGTGGCTCAGTCCTAAGCTGTGTGTGCCTTTTAAGGTGCTGTCATTTGGTGTGAAAAAAACAGCACCAACCTTTGTACATCACATGAAGGTAACCAGAGCCAGACAGAAGGACTGAGCTGGGGATTCTTTTGAACTTATACCTATCCTTCTCCTGCTTTGCATAGTCTGTTGATGAAGTCACGAAGAAAGCAAAAGCAGATGCATCGTTCCTCAGTGTGTTACCAGTGCACACATGCATGGTTTTAGACCTTGACAGACAAAGGCAAAGGGAAACAAGGGCGAACCTCTTGTACTTACTTACTTACTTACTTACTGTTTCCTTCCATCTTTCTCTCTCTCCAGAGTTTCAGCCAGTAGCTACAGATCACCGTTAGAAATGTGTGGTCCAGTCAAGCAGCATAAGAGGATTGGAACTCAGATACCACTTGATTAGGCTGCAGTGAATGGAGCTCTATGCTCAGTCCCAACAGGATTTCCATGGCACTTGACTGGAGACATGCGGGCTTTAACCTAATGCAGGGGAACATCCCACGATCTGTTGCTTTTCTTTTTGTGTGCATGTGTTCAACATGGGGAATAAAAACACACATGACAGTTTTCAAGCTGTTTCTGTAGTGTGCACTAGAAAAGAGAATAAGACTGCACGCCATGCTGGTGCTTAAATAAGTTGTACCCATGGAACAGGCCATGGAGCTTACACTAACCTAATTACTGTATGATAGAGCCGAGTTATGAGCCACTCTAATTAATGTAAGCTTAGAAACACAATGGTTGTTTCCTCAAGTGGACAGGGAATTGCTCTGAAAAGTAGATAACATATTCAAACATTACGGAAGCAGTCATGGATAATTTGCACTTACAAATCCACCTCTCAGCACTATACAAGTGTTTATATGTGAAAGCTGACCTTCATTTTTCTGAGGCTTCCTGGCCTTTCTGTAAATATGTGCACTTGATTTGCAGCATCCCCACAGACAGCTGGCATTGTACAGCTGTAAAGGTTTTTATTGCACTGTTTTGAAAGGCTGGTAAAAATTCAACGGCTCTGCTCACTAAAAGCAGAAGAAATATGTCAGTCATCACTATGTACAACACCGGCTGGGGGATATAAAGTGGAAACTTAAAATAGAGTAGGAAAACATATTATAGGTGGAGTTTCAAGCAGAGCTTTCTAACATATGCTTAAATGCTTTCATTAACATATAACTCAAATAGACACTGGAGGTAAGTATGCAGAGCATTAATTGAAAGACTGCCATGATGATGAAAGATCCACTGTCCAAAATGTGCTGTGTACCAAACATCAGAAAAACAGAGTGGCAGTGGATGTGTGCTGTCCACCAATGTAAAGCAATGGCAGCACCATTGCTGTCACTGAGGTATTATGTATGATGTTAAGTAGACAGACTAAGGATGTCTCTGACACAACCTCCTCCTGTCTTTACACGACATCAACAGAAACCATGGCGACAGAGATTAATATTGTAATCACAGCAGAAAGGTTTTTTCCAAAGCAACTGGACTTGTTAGGTTTCTTGAAGACGTTTCACCCCTCCATTCCAAGTTTGGTATGACAAACCAAAGCACTTGAGGAAGTGTTATTATTGTACAGCCTGGGGATTAGAACTGTTGGGTTCATCCCGATGTGGGTCAGTAGTGTTAGAGTTAGGGGTAGTGGTAGGGGTAGGGTGCGAGTTAAACCTAAAGTGTGGGTGTGTTTGTGTGTGTGTTTGTGTGGGAGGGGGGGGGGGTGCTGCATACTAAATGAAGACTGATACTTGAAACTGAGCAGATCCTGTTGACGTTGGAGCTAAAAGTTGTTGAGCAGAATAGTTATGACTGCAGTGCAGAAAACAAGGAGGCTGTGGGAGAACGTGTTAGTATAGAACCACAGTGATTTCCCACCCACTCGTCATATGTGTTGTTAGGGTCACATGCAACAACCCACAACCCATATGGTCTCAACAACCCTGAAAGTATTAACTATCAAATAACTTCATGCTGGTTAACCCTTTGAAACCGAGAATTTCAACAGACTTCCTTAAATGATTTTGCTGTTTTAGTATCATAAAGCAACAAAAGTAGAATAAAATCAGCTGGGAGTATAAGCTTGTGTTCCCTTTTCAGGAGTACTACTTCTTTCAACATCTGATAGTGCTTTGGTGACTGTATGCTGTAAGTGTCATAACTTAGTGTAATAACAGACAGCAACAAAAAACAGAATTGAAATTTTACACATTATTACTGAAAAAATGTCCGTGTATACAAAATTTTGAAGGTTCAGTATGAGGTATGAACTATAACACGCGACTACAGGAAGTGTGTGAACATGAGCAACTCACTATTATTTTCATAGCGCTGCTGTGAACGCATGCTTTGTGTTACATAATAACCCGAATATCGTGGAAAAGTTTTTGTGCAAACAGTTAAAGAGTTGTGGTGATTTGAAAAACGCTGAGGTGACCTGTTGGTGACGACAGGATCGGATTCAAAGGGTTTAACACCTGGGACTGGAACAGGTGCATTAAGAAGCCTGTCATTTTAAAGGTGGCAGGTTAAGAACTTCTAACAAGTTGCCTCTGAACAGCACTTCTGGAACAACCATGACCTGGATGTCTGTGACTACTCTCTGAAAAATGCAGGAATTTACTACATGAATCACATGTGTAAAGAGAAAAATGGAAACAGAAGTTGCTTTATGAAACAGAAGCTTCTGTCTTTCTTTCAGTGACTAAACTTCTGTTTGTTTCACAGCTGCGTCCTTACGTTAATGAGTCAAACTCTCACCTTTCTGCAAATTATCCATTCCAGGTAAAACTGCTCCCAGCTGCTGTGAAGATGCATTTTAAGAACTGTTTCACTGATTGTTAGTGTGCTACTTTAACTTTCCTTTTATACTCTGGGTCGATTTGCCCAATTTTAGCTTTTAGGTTTAACAACTTGTACTCTTCGAAAGACGTAATTTAGAGACTGTGTTGGGCCACGAACTAAAACGTTAATGTGGCTTACGCATGCGAAGGTGATGTTAAGAGTTATTTCCATTTCATTCTGTTTATGCGGGGTTTTATTTTTTAATTTTTTAAAAGTGTTACTATTTTCACTACAGTTTTTTAAAATTTAGTACAATAATATTTTGTTTTGTTTGTTTTTGTTTGAATAGAGATTCCTGACATAGTCAATAAGCCTTGATACAATAAACAAATGTATGTGGTACTTTCATACATCTAAAACTTCAAAACGGGTCGGTTTCGACCCTAACACAAGAGGAAGGTTAAATAAAATGCAGAATTACTCAAATATAAAATGCTGTTTTGTTTTTTAAGGACATGTTTGTATGTGATTTCATACAAACAAGCATTAATGCCCCTCTGGACAAGAAAGTTCACTCCTTGCTTTCATGAATGAAATGGTTTGACCTATAAGAAGGTTTCTGCATCAGGTCATGTTTGAAAGCTGCTCAGATTGTTTTGTGAGGGGCGGATGCTCCGGCTACCTACAGGACGGCTGCAGACGTGTTCATGGTCCATGATTCTGATGGACCTAATGTATGATGTTAATTTTTCTATAATAAGCTATAATAAGACAGCAATCTTCCTCTAACCTTAACCAAGTGATATTTTGGTAGAAAAATGTATTGTCTGTAACATCAGTAACAAGTTAATTCATTATGCTTCAAATAAAGGTCATTTCAGCTGATACTAATACATTTCCCATAAATGGACTTCCCACCCCGAGAAGGTGGCAAAGATTAGTTACAGTATCTATTTATACTGTAATGAAAGAGTCATAGACCTGGTGGATTCCTATAACCCACACTAACAAATTATATATCAAAACGTAGGAAAACATGTCCCGTGTTGACACGTGTCATTTTTATTGTGATAGGATGTACGGTTTTTGAACAGTGTCGCCAGGAGTCGACACCTCGGTGCTCCCTATTAAATCCTGTTTATTTGAGGAAGAAATTTCACAAAATTACATGTATAGAGAGAGACACTTGTACTGGTTCGGTGTAACTCTCATAGTGATAGGATTTATAGTTTTTAAACGGCAACTACCAAATGCCACCAAGGATATTGTGTAAAAACAGCAGTTAGAAGCAGGTCTGTGTCTGTGCATGTGCTCGTTACCCTGGCAACTGAAGCACCCTGTTAACACCTGCTCTCTGATTGGCTGACACTTTATCAAAATACCTTTGAAGTGTAGTAGCTGCATGCTTCATAACATGAGTCTGATTTTCACTAAAGAGTCTTTCTGTTAAAAATCCACAAATGTGGTTGAAGTTGAGTTGGATATATATTTAATTGATGATAAAACGTCCCCCTCCTCAAAGTTAACTTTTACAATATGAGTCTGGCTTTCACAATAAGAGTCTTATTGTAAAAAAATCGAAAAAACAGCATAAAAGTAAGATGGATATTAATAATTTATGATCGTTATCTAGAGACACATATACACACACCTGACTCCACTCTGAGTTTAATCTTCCATAATAAGAGTCTGATTTTCACAATAAGTCTTTTAGTGAAAAATCATAAAAAAAAGGTTAGAAATATGTTGGATTTTGATAACCGATGGTCATTTCACACAGACACAGACACTTTTTTTACTTTTTCAACTTTTTATCCTTATTCTTTTTATAACTTGGTGTGAACCTTTTGACTTTGTGAACTTTTTGACTTTGTGAACTTTTTTTCTTTGTCAACTTTGTGTCAACTTTTTTGACAATTTTTTTCAATCAATCATGCTTTCCCACGCAATTTCTCCAGAAATTGCTATGTCTAGTTGAATAGTGGTATATTAGTAATTATTATAATGTATGTGTAATCAGTGTGAAAGTTATGGTGATAATACTTGGTCATGTTTAGCATCTAGTGCTGACTGTACCATTGCTTTCTGAGTCACTTAACTATTGTTCATTGTATCATTGTAGTTTGGTGAAGCTACTGAACAGCTCATTAATTTAAATAAAAACAAAAAACAAAAGTCCTCATCCAGACTTAATCATGCAAATCCAGTCAGAGTGGGGCTTAAGTCTCTATTTTATGTTAGGAAAACAAAATATCATCTCCATGCTAGTTCATTACTGAGTTCATTAGGTGACATTTTCAATGACTTCCGTAGACTGGAAGACTTTTTTATGTCCAAGGTGAAAGGAGCTCCAATTAATTAGGTGTACTTAGTAAAAGGGTTATTGTTTTCAGAATGAAGAAAACATTTCCCTTACCTTTAATTAGTCTCACTCAACAGGACCTGACACATACCTGAAGCCAGTGCAATGAAAGAATCAGTGAAATGCAAGCTGAAGATCACTGTCTCTCCAGGAGGAACACTGGGCATGCTGCTGTACAGATAAAATCACCTACAGTGGCCATGTCCTATTCTGAGCAGTGGCACAGAGGATGGGACTGCAGACCTTTACAGACGACTTAGAGGTCTGCTGATTTCACTGCATGAAAAATGTCACGTGGAGGATCACGAAGGCCTGCCTGTGACATCTGTCACTTATAGCACAAAATGTACCTTTAATATTTCAGTGTATAACTGCACTTTGACCAAAGATCCATTTGTCGTTTGTCAGTCACTTTACATTTCCTGTACCTGTCGACGCTGCGACCAGACAGATGTGCTCTTCAACAAAAGCTGTGCACACACACACACACACAGTGACATATACCTTTGAACACACCAGGCCCGAGCTGCCAAGACCTTTCCGGATCACCCGTCTACCCTTTTATCCCACCCTCACAACCAAACCCACACTATGACTGAGGCTGTTTGTGTGTGTGTGATGGGGACAGTCTGTCTGTCAGGCCAGCTCCACCGTGCTCAGACATCTCCTGGCTGTGTTCACAGGGCCTTGTGATCCCTCCACTCCTGCTGCCCTCTTTTACCTGTGGATAGAAGCATCACATCCCATCATGTCTAACCAGTCACACACAGCGTCTACCCCCCTCTGTGCCAGGATTAGACAGTTAGCAGTGTGTTGATATATACGCCACCTTGGATCCAACCGCCATATGTGCTGTGTTATGTGTTTTTACTGTGGACAGCAGAAACGTCTCTTTACGTTTTCAACCATAGGTTCAGTTTGTTGTTTACGTTTTTTAAATTGTTCTTGTGTGTCAGTGCACATGCTCAATATACTGAAAATAAAATGGTGTTATACTAATAATTAGAATAATTTATACAATCCTGCGTATGTTTATAGTCTATTATTTCCATTTAAGATTTTATACCGCTGTACTGGCTAGAGACGCAATGTAGCTTCATTGTGTCACTGATGTGGAATGACAATGAAGGCTATTCTATTCTATTCTATTCTATTCTATTCTATTCTATTCATGGTTTACATCCTCCTAAATATATTGTTGTGGTGATGTATAAAGGAATAATGAAAACTGTCAATGAACACTACGAGGCTTTCCTGTAAGATTACTTTACTTTGCTTGGCAGAGGCTTTTATCCAAAGCAACTTACAAGGAGCTAGCGCTGTGTGTCTGGCTCAGGGACACACATGGTAGGGGATGGACTAGGAGTCAGACGGGGTTCGAACCTGCGACCTTCTACATCCCAGTCTGACGCCTAACCCATTGAGCTACCAGGCCGACTGGATGCACAATGATATCCAATGATTGTGTGAAAGCTGTAAAACGTTATTTTTTTGTCGTGTATATAGTTGCTCCAACTTGGATGTTTCCGCCGTATTGAGAGGTCCACCAGTCGCTGACATTCCCGTGGTATGGCATGGTACATTTCTTCTCGTTCTTTCTAGAAATGCTAAGTGGCAAGCATCATCGTGGGATGACATTTGTTGGATAACGTGTAGTGTTAAAATGTCTTCTCCCTTACTAAATGGAACTGCATTTTGGATTTCCTGGAGTTATTTTTTAGAATATTAAAATTAGTCTGATGATATTTGTTCAAAAGACTTTTGACATCTTTGAATATGATATCACTGATATAGAATTATTGAGAAATGAGAGTAGATGGGATTAGATTATATGTCTTTATTGTCACATTGGGGTAAGAATATACAAAATATACACATTGAAATGAAAAACAAGATTCAACAACAGCATTTAACAACCTTATACACTGTTTTAATAATCGTGTTCTCTCACGTTGGGTTGAACCAAACCAACATTGTGCATTAGATTAAACAAGTCACCACTGACAGTGACAAAGGAAGCAGTGACACACACACAGTACAATGTACAAGCAGCTCAACCCTGCACATGTCTGTCAGCACCACTGCTACCACAGATGTAGTGGAAAACAAGTGTTTGCTCCGTGTGACTGGGCAAATTACAGTGAAGCCAACACGGTTTCTTCTTGTCCTAATCAGCCTACAGCATCAGTACAAGTGTGAAGGTCAACTACTGACTCCGTCTCAACACAACAGCACACATCCAGCGCACTGGGGCAGGTACAGTATATGTGGGTTCAGGGGAAAGATTTCAGAGGTACTTTGAGTCCTTCTGAAAGGTGCACACACTTTTAACCTCTTTTCATATCTCTACTTGTGTGTGACGGAGCAGCACACGTGCATAAAGCTTTCCTGGACTGGTTGCATGTCTTTGGGGAGAGAACGGAGGAACTATTGAGTGTTAAAGATATCAATTGAGAAGATGATACAACAAGTATCAGTCTGCAGTGAACCAAAAAATAAATCAGATCAATTTGGAGACTGTTTTTTTCTTGGAAATGAAAAGAGAAGATGTTCTATGAGTTTCACATGCTGGTGCCACTAACATAAGGAAATACTGGTATCGTACAACAAAACCCTTTTCATGACTCTCATCGTCTTCTTCTTATTCCTCTCCGTCTCCTGCCTCCATCCCGCTCACATTAAGCTGCAGGATTACCTTTTTTATGTATACTGTAAGCAGTCCCACCTCTTTTCCCTGCCATCTCTTTCTTATTCTCACTTCTCATCAGCTCTCTCTCTCTCTCTCTCTCCTCTCGTTTTCCTTCAGTCCAGCCGGAGTTAACAGCAGTGAAACTCTTGCACAGAATTACCACAGTGCTGACTGCCAGCGCGTAACAATGCGATCACAGTTTTCATCTCGGACCACTATCAGTCCTGCTCCTGTCTGAGCTCTGGGAATGACTCGTGTTTTCACAGCTGCACACCCGTCGACACCTGTCGGAGCAGCCCAGACAGTGAGAACTCGCCATGTGGTGACAGCAGTTCAGAAAGTCCTGTAACTAATAGAATAATTTAGGATTACAAATCAGATAATGAAAGTGTTAATAACATCAGGAGTTAGAGAGCACAGAAATGCCATGTACGGTGTAAATAAGCATGGAGATGGATCTCCGTGGGTGCAGGTAAAGTTTATTGCTGCAGGTGGTAAACAATGGCTGCCTACTAAGGAAGACGTTTTACTAAAATTAACGAAGACATTCCTGCGTGTCCCTGTGTCTTCACACTCACAGTCTGCGTTGCCTCCAACAGCAGCTCACTTTAAGTTGCGCGTTCAGTCTGAACCGAGGATTGCACACACAAGTCCACGGAAGTTTTCTAGATGCAAATGTTCCTGTAACTGTACACACATCTGGGCGAGTTGAAAAGGAATGAAAAATGTGCCCTGTATCCTCGGGCTTCATGGACCTCCTTTCTAAACGTACCGAGATGAGAGGAAAAAGGGGAAATAAGGAAGTGGAGTTTCTGACGAGTTCTGAGATCAGTCACACACACACACACACACACACACACACTAATGCCTCTGTAGTAAACAGCCTGCACAACTCAGTGGTAAAATGTGCACTGACTGCACAGTGTGCTTTTGTTGTTGTGGATCTTTTAGCACAATGAATCCATTTCATCCCTGTCTGCATTTTGTTTTGTGCAGCTTCATTGTGGAAGGTGATGATATGGAGTTCCTGTAGGTCCGAATCTGTGGACCACTTGTGCTCCTTTACCCTGTGTTCAGTTGGATTTCAAACATGTGAGAATGGGTAAATTAAAGAGGCAAACACAGGACGAAGGAGTGAATCACTCTGCACATCCAGAACAGGGTCTCAGTGTGGTTGAGGAACTCAATTCTCCCAGCTTAAACAAACTCAAACTACCTCTACGCTGGTCGTTTAGGCCCGGCTAAGTGGAGCAGTTTGTAA
This sequence comes from Microctenopoma steveboyesi, assembly GCA_032359275.1. NCBI lineage: Eukaryota > Metazoa > Chordata > Actinopteri > Anabantiformes > Anabantidae > Microctenopoma > Microctenopoma steveboyesi. The sequence goes on along the minus strand of JAUMHF010000002.1, from coordinate 543,658 downwards.
ATCTTAGTCTGTGTTCCTCTTGGAGAAAACTTCAGCTGAACCAGAATGCATCACTACAAGCAGGAATTGCTTGTCAGCTGCTTGGTTAAATGGATGTGTGGCAGCAATAGGAAGGTAAACTTGGGGAGGACACTGGGTTCTGTGACAGTGAATATTCCCAGGAGTAAGAGACCTCCACGCAAAATGGAACAACTGGAAGAGTCTGCAGTGTGCTCTGAATAATTCCCAGTGAAGTGAACATCCAGCACTTACTGTGCAGAGGATGGTTAACTAGAGTCAGGGCAGCTTACCCTAATTACCACCAGGGTTGGTTTTACTGTTCAGAGATGATGATAATTTAATTTGTCAGGATGGAAGTGCCTTTATTCAGCCTCATATAAATATTGAATAAAGTTGTGTTTTATCACAGGGTGTGTTTCATGAATTATTCCACTTGTTTTTTCGTTTTTTTTCATGACTGCAAGCAGCACTGAGCTGAATCCCCCGAGCTGTCGTGTTTACAGAACAACCAGAAAGAGCTGAAAGCTTCCTGTTGATGAATGTGCTATTCTAAATCTACAGTAATGACCAGCAACGGTTTGAATTGAGGTTACCATTAAAATGTGCCCAGCCTTTACCTAATGTGGGGAAATGCTGACCGTTGAGCTGTTGGTAAATGTAATGTTTTCATATTCACACTAACATTACAGACAGTGTGAAATGTATACGAACAACCTAATAACACAAGACGTCTGGAAGATCAACCTGTCCAAGGTCACAAAGAACACAACTTGCTGGGATCTGGGCGGGTTCAGGAGGGGAGAGGGGTAACTGTAGGGGTGCTGGAGGGAGGGCGGGGTCAGGATTGGGGTGTTAGGGCGTGATCCACACTGACAGTGCCTGCGTGCGTCTACAGGCATGGCCGTAACACCAAAAACACCCCAGCTGCCACACTGACAACTGGAAACAGTAGGAGAGACATCGCACTAATGAGTGAGAGCGTGTGTTACGGTGTCTGCATGTGTGTGTGTGTGTTTTCTTAAAGCTGGCAGGACAGAAGTGTTTTTTTGGGGGGGGGCGTTCACTTCGTCTGGATCACTATTTTAAACTCCTTGTTAACTGAAACGATGCCTCACCATCATCATTATTAGAATTATCATCAGCTTTATCATCACATCCCACTTCTGTAGCATGTCTGACAGCTGAGATACATGCAAACACAAACACGCACCAGCAGTCTGTTTCACGTGTGCGTGCAACACACAGCAGCACTGTATCAACTGGAGCTTGTCTGGGAAAATAATCTAGTGTTTTATGAAGCTCCCATCCATTAAAGGAACACAGAGTGCAATCAATCTTTGCACTTTATCAACAAGCCATCGCAGATTCTTAAAGTGACACTCAATTCATTTCCAGCATGACGATGCGGGTCCTTACCTCACCTCTCACAAAGTGTCCTGTGTGCACAATTTATGAGGGGCTTCCATAAAAGTGGGAGGCACTGTATATCTTTCATGCTACACAACACACAGACGCACATATTTCCCTGAGCCCAGGGTTCTGCAGGTCGCCTGTTGGCATAAATATGCAAATCAACTAATGAGAGCGTCGTAAAGGAAGACAGCAAGGTGTGGTGCTGGCAGAATGGAAATGAGCTGGAGAGGGAGGCACAGTTTAGGTGTCATCAATAACCGCTTGTACCGTCTGTCGTGGAAAACAAGGCTGCGACTGGATTTACACAGACACGCAGGCACGAAAAGGTTACCTCAGACGCCATAAAGATGCTCGCTCACACGTTTATTACTCATCTTCTCTCCATGCTGTTTGTCCTCTTCTTTGCCTTTAGCCATGCTCTGGCTCTTTGACCCTTCATATTACATCATTTGTAGCAAAGCGCCACAGATTTACAACACACAGCAGATTAAACAGGACAATAAAGGTGGGAAATGTAGATTTGTACAGTAGGAGACAGTAGAGAGGAAAGAGAGAGCTGTGATATTAGATTACTGAGCTTGTGTGGGGCGTGACCATATCTTCATGATACCACAGACTTACTAAAGCTAGTCAAACACGGTGTGCACGCTGGCTCACTGTGATACTATAAAAATCACAGCTGTAATCTTAGAGGCTGTCTCCTTTGTGTGCGGTCTCTGCTTCTTTGTCTGCATTTGCTTTATATTCCATGCAAATGATTGTCATAGTGTAAAAGACCCAACTGGACTCATGGATTTCTGCTGTGTAAAGCTTTACTAAGCCAACATCACAGCATCTGTTTGGTTATTTGTCTATTGTGTATCAACTAATGAGGAATAAAAAAGGGCGAGCAGACCGTACTATATGTTATCATTCCTTGTGTCTGTTGCTGAAAACTTTCCAAGGTTTGGTTGTATTTTCATTACAATTCCACAAGTCTCTCTTTAACTATGTCTGAATTTAAATAGAGGAAGGCTTAGCTGAGCTAAATAAAAAAATCCCTTTTAAAAGGAGTTTTGAGTTGAAAAATAAAAAAACATTCTCCAAACCCCTGCTTTTAATCTCTTCTGGAGTCTGACATCAAGTGAACATACATAACTCAAACGTAGTGCAGCTTACAGCTAACAGCTCAAGTTTAGACCTCCAACTAAAGAGACAACCAAAATGGTAAATACAACCAGGCTAAATTATGAAATCTGTTTTCCTCTTTCATACCGACAGCTGCTGCCATTCTCAGCTGTCTTCTCTGCCTCGCTCAGGGGGCGTTCAAGGGCTCTCACATTCTAGGGTGTTCGCACACATCACTGAGAGCTGATCTCAGTCCTCTCGTCTTCCAACAACTCGTGTGTGATGCTGCAGGGACAGCGCACGGAGAGAAAACACTGGGGTTTGGGAATGTTTGCAAATGTTACTCAAGCCTTATTTGGGCAATGACACATTGACCGGATCATCTCAGCATCGAGCATGACACACAGACATTGTTTCAACACCTTGTTCACTTAAGAAGAAATTAATGTTGAACTAATGGGTCCGAAGCTTTTCTTCTTAAGGAATTAAACCAGTACTCATACACTGACTATGTTTCTTTAGGGTGTAGTCAAACCACGGTACAAACCAACACTCTTTACTATTTATAAAAGCATCAACACACACATGTAAAAAATGAATATGCAACCATAGAAACACCTTAGGTGTGCGAGAGCCGCACAGGAGCGCTGCTGTCAGGTTATCACGGTACTTAGTGGCATCGTGAGCACACTTCATGCAGGCTCAGGAGGAGAGGGAGAATAAGTCACATGTTCAATGATCTGTGTGTCTGCCATCTCAACATTTGCCACTTGTCATGCATGTTAATTGTGAACATATGATCAATATGGCAGTTAAGTTTTAGGAGGCTCTGTTGACCAAGACACACATGAAAACTTTCAAACACCGTGTTAAAAAGACGATGCTGCCAGTGAAAGTTACGTTTTAAGGATGAAAGGTGTCTTTCAGACATCCGTTATGAATGGCTCTTTCTAAATAAATAAAATGAAAAGAAATGAACTGTGTTACTGTGAAAAAAGAGAAGTAATCACAGCCTGGCGCAGATCAAGTAAGTGGTCCTCATGTGAAATATTAGTTTCCAAGGTTGAGGATAAACCTTGAAGCTTGACGAAGGCTTAAGATGTACACTATTGAATAATTTCACACTTCAGTGTGTTTCCACTACAACACACAAAACCAAATCTCCTCACACACACTGCTGCTCATGTAATGTAACTGTGGACTACCAGACTCGCTGAGGTAGCTCCAGATGTTGCTCTTTCATTATGCAAAGCATAAAACCATGGAAGCAATACGTGGAAATATTAAAAACAAAGAAAGGGCAAGCGAGGTTAAGCCCTGCTAATGCCCCACGCTCAGCTTACCAATCAATCCTCCTCTAATTCTGCGTGAGAGAATTAGACTTTCATTAAAAAGAGAGCTGAGCATACCTGAGTGCAGAGAAAGATGGGGATTACTGAAGATCCAAGGTAGGATGACTTTTATAGAGCAATATGAGCTTTAGGATATAGTGGATTCCGAGAGGTCAAAGGTCGCTGTGTGGCTGATGAGATCAAATGTATCGTCTCGTCATGCAGAAATGTTTTCTGGATTGGCAAACATGGCATGACAGCCAGCTTATAAAACCCACGGGTGGCGTGTGATAGCTGGTTTCCATATCCACCCTGGCGTTCAACAGTCCCCTAAGTGCTTGTCACGCTCGCGTAGGCGCTTACTCAGGCGATCCCCGAGGGAGAGCGCTCCAAAACAAACAACAAACAGCAGAGAACCAAGAACAGGGATCAAGAAGCACACGCGCGCAAAACAAAGCAGAACAAATGGAGGAGTAAAGTGACGCCACAAAAGATACATTATCACCCCTCCCTCCCTCCACACCTACACACCTGCCCGGTTACTCTGCCTGGAGGCCTTCCGCCTGTCAGGCTTCTCTGAGTTTTGACACCTGTCAGTTTGCAAAAAGCTAAATGAAGTAAGTGACACCGCTTAATTTCACACTGTGGCATCAATCTGCACAGCACTTTTATGAGCCTGTGTTATGTTTCATTTCAGCATTTTATTGGTATCATTTGGAAGATGCCAGTTATTTATAGCCTTAGTCCTGCTGCACTCGTCAGTGGGTCATTTACTACTGATATAAATGAGTCATGTTGTTCTATTCATTGTAGAGCAGTTCTGCTTTTGAATATGATGCTAAACACTGGTTGCAGACATCAGTGCCAGCAGCCTCACCATGGTCCTACCAGAACAAAAGATTCCCCAAATTCCTGCAGTAGTGCAGACAGTAAATGCAGCACTCTCCTGCAAAGCAGCGTGTTGTTGAGCATGTGAAAGTAATCATTTCAGAGCTGGTTATGATGACCGTTATATTTTCTGGTAATGAAAACATGTTAATGAAATGTAAGGTAACATTCCTTATTTGTGTGAGTAAAAAAAATGAAACCAATGGACCATCTATTTTTCTAACCCTAACCTCAGGACTCTTCATCTACTCCAACCACGAGTAAAACGAAGTATCACAAGAAAAACACAACTAAACTGCAGTTTAGTTGTGTATAAAGCTCTTTTCACACATGAACTTGATAAAAATACCTCTGCAGCGTTCCTTAAATATCATCAGTGCATTTATTTGTGTTGTTAGTTATTTCTTGTTTTATGGCTTTGCAAACTTGTGGCTTTGACAGAATCCTGTCCTTTTTGCTAATGTGCCAGTTGCTGAAATGTGAACAAAATATTGAATTATTTCTAAAGCCACAGAAATTGTTGTCTTACTGTTCACTATTGTGTTGTTTGTATGGTTTAGAGACTTTTATTTTGTAATGTTTTCTGCCAGTGAATATATGTGGCCCAGTTAACTGTCTAGATTTGAGAATGTGGCCCAACTTAATATCTAATGGATCTGGTCTACACTGTAATTCAGTATTCGACTCGTCGACCCTGAGCCTGGTTCTGCTGAAGGTCTCGTCCATCAAAGGGACTTTTTCCTTTCCTCTGTCGCTGTTTGGGTTTCCTGTGTTAGATTTGTTCTCTAATAAACTGAAATGAAAATGATCACAATGGTGCTAATATAAATATGCATATGCCCTATTTGTTGACCTGATTTATCTCTACTTTAAACACGACCTCTGTGTGTGTTCATTTCTGTGGCTACCTTCATATGGATCATTATAAAGCAGCAGCAACATTGTTTTTGTGTCTATCTGGTGAATATACAGCAGCTCCTGTATTCACTCTTGTTTAGTTGTGATTCTAATCATGGTTTTTGGTTTAAAACTATCTCAGTTGATAGACTGGAGACGATGGAAGGCTGTAAACTCAAGACAAAGAATAGTTTGAGTTGACAATAACTGCAGGGTTGGTGATAATACATAAATAAAGATCATGCTGCATGACTTTATCAGCACAAGTATCTACGGGCGTTTTAACATGTCCAGGCACATATTTTATCTGTATATAGTCAACTACAAAGAGCAACAGGGGACAGTACTGAATCACAGATTTAATTCAAGATATGCCCGAGTATTCCTCTCAGTGAAAACATTCATGTTTAAATTGTCTGAAACCACAAATTGTTGGTATATTGCAATCATATTTCTTTCCCAATGTTATTTTCAGCCCTGGCCAACTAAATCTTGTTTTTTATTTGCTGTGTGTAAAGCAGTGGCACAGAAGCACCACACTGTTAATACCTAATAGTCCTCCGTATCTCTGATCAACACACATCTGCCCCACTGTCCTCTGTCAAAACCTCACATATCCCATCAGATATCATATCAGGACTGATTGTTTGGTGCCATACAGCTAAAGCAATAATAGTGTTGTTGGTTTTCATATCAGTATTACTATTATTAGACACAACAGAGATTTTGCTTTGCAGCAGATTATAGAGGGTAATCTGTTTCTATCAATATTTGTCCTCACAGACAAGTGATTAATAATGTCTGCTCTCAGAATTTTATATGACTTATCTTGTCAGGTTCAGCAAATGTCGTGCACCTCTGGTATGACAGAAATAATGCGGCTTGTTGATTACATCATAATCATTGGGGGGGTGGGTGTTTTGATAAGATTACAATAGAATAGTTACAAATATCATTTTCTTTGTTTCTGAATTTAAAATCATATTTATTACTAAGCCTTCTCCCACTGACGGCAGAGCCGAATGATGGAGAAGTCATTTGGTCAGTTAGTCATTCCATCTGTTCATCTGTTTGTTCATAAAATTTGGTCCAAACCAAGAAATTTCAACAACAACTAAGCAGATTGTCATTAAATTTTAAAGGTCCCCAGACAATGATTTTATATCTTTTACTTTCCGTCTTCAGGTCACAACTTCAACTCTATCAAGACACTGGCCAGCGACTAAAGACCCAATTCTACTAAATACATTTATTGTGCTTATCACTCCTAAAAACATCATCATTATTTCAGGTACCAAATGTTTAAGTGTTAATCTGACAGAAGTTAAACTGGTTTAATCACTGTAATATCTAATGCTATACAAACACACCGAACTGAAATTAATTATTAAAGCGAAGGACGACTGTGAGTAAATGATAGAAATTACAAATAACAAGCAGAGAAAACAGAACAACTCTGGATCTTAATCGTGGAGAAGGATCAAATGCTGCTGCTGTGCACTAAAGTTTTTCTTGGCTTGATTTTAAAAACACATTTATTTTTATTGCTTGTGTTTTTTTAAGAAAAATAAATATGAAAACTTACCTCATTGGGCTGATAAGAAACTGTTAAGAAACTACCTTTTCTACTTGCACACAGGGCGATGTACAAGTGGAAGTTACGGAGGAGACAGATCACTGTGTCTGCTAATCAGTTATCCAGTAGGTTTGGATCTTTACTTTACTTTACTTTACTTTCGCTTTTTGTAAGTCGCTGACCCCCCCCGCGACGATGCAACGGAAAACCCGATACGATCCATACTCTCTTTTATTAGCAGCAATATCGGAGAAATACATTCATTACATTTTTCGAGCTTCACATGTAACAGGAAGTGGCCACATTAGCCCCTTTGTGAGATTTCCTGGCGACCCACTGGGAGCCTTTGGCGACCCCTTGTGGGGGTCGGGACCCCCAGGTTGGGAATCACTGTGGTAGGTAATGGATTAGGAGTCAGACAGGGTTCGAACCCACAACCCTCTGCATCCCAGTCTGACGCTTAACCCATTGAGCTACCAGGATCCTGTACATTTATCTACATGATCCGTACCAATCAGTTCCATTTTCTTCATGTAGCTTATTTAAACATGGCTGTTTTGTTATGACATTTTTATGTGTATTTGTACAATGTCTTAATTAGTATTGTCACAGTGTGTGAGGGGGCCTGTGTCTCCCGAGAAGAACAGCTGCTGTGACATGGTAGACGTGGACAGGAAAACAAACAAAGACTGTCGTGGATTGTTCAGCCTTTCAGACAGAAAAACACAAAGAAAATATCCAGTGTGTCTGATTTATCGCCACTCACTGACAGCTGCAGCATGAAGCCATTTGAAATTTAACATAGTGGAAAAGCAGGTTTGAAGTCAGAAACACTGTTTCATCAGACAGCCAGAGGAGGTGACAGACTGAAGCCAGGTTGAGAGTGAGAGAGACAGGACTAAATCATTTCTGAAGGCAGCCTACCATGCCTTACTCAACCATCAGGAACCACCATGACCTGACTTTAGGAAACTCCTAACACGTAAGAAAATAGATTTGCACTTAGTTGATCAGTGGGTTTTGAACAGTGGAGCAACACGGCAGTTACACTGAGTGAATTACTGATGGTTTTAGTCTTCTCTTATTCCATTACAGCCATTCAGAGTGCCACTGACTTTAACAACCACCCCATCTTCTCTCAGCAACAGCAGTGATGTTGTTGGATTATCTGGATCCAAACAAAGAAACATGAAAAAAAACTAAACTCCAAAGTGTTCAAAACGAGAACGGTCTGATAGTTCGCTGAAAAGTCAGACTGTCCAAACTGTCTTCCCATTGATCTGTGCAGCCCCCCCCCCCCACACACACACACACACACACACTCAGACACCCACCGTGTGCACAGATGAACTCACGCATACAGTACAGCCGCCCTGCCTCTGACACATGCTACTTTCTTCTGCACGCTCTTTTCAGATAATTTGTCATTTGGCTTTTCTCTCTCCCCGTCTGTCTGTTGTTCTCTGCTGATTGTTTTACAGGAAACAGAGACAGCAGCCACTGGGGAGGCAGTGAAAAACAACCACTATGCTCTGTACTCATAGAGTTATCCACAAATGTTCTCTTCATTTCATCTCACAACTCACAGCTTGTTGCTGTGCTTTAAATGTCTGCCTGTTACTATGGTCGCTCCCGGTACAGAGCAAGTGCTGATCCAAATCCACCAATTTTGATTTACTTTGCTCAGCAGCGGCCAGAAAAGACCTCTGCTCTTCTTCCAGTGCAGTGGATTTAAGCCAGAGAGCTCCAGCCTCAGAACTCGGGACAGTTCCAGCAGCGTGGATGAAATCAGTTTGACCAGAGGAAGCAGTGGCAGCTAAATGGACGGCCCTAGGTTTTTACCTCTAGGGAGAGGAGATCAGTGGCAGTGAGCCACAGTCCGGAGCTGGGAAATAGCTTTGTATTCTCTGTGAGTGGCCCGAGGATCTGAAGGCTGCTGTTCCCACTCAGACCTTTGAAAACTGGAAGATGTTTTCGTGGTTAACATAGATTTTCTGGGGGAGGAGCATTCTAAATAAAATGTAGCCTAAGAAAGTTGTGTCTGTCCTTTTCTCTTGTGCTGCTCTTATCACTTGTACCTGAGACATATACCATCTGAAAGAAAGGCTTTGCTGCCAGGAATCTTATGTAACATGATGAGAACACATTTTTATTTAGCATACCAAACACTCTCAAGCTGTATTTTGCTCTCGCCTATTCTTAAAGCCCCCTCTATCCTCTAAAGAGGATAAACAGTATAAATAATGGATGGACGGATATTTACCATGTAAAATCTTAATAGTAAACATATCAATTTCCTTCCAATCACAACATATTTTCTTTTGTTTTGTTTTCCCACAATATAATTTTACGAATGGTATACAGTCTTTCTGTCCCGTGTCTGTGCCCAACGTGCTTTACAATATTGTTTCTCTTTCACCCATTCCTACTAACACATGGCACAGCTACCACACAAGCTGCTGACCAGAAACTGGTCCTGTTAACTTCACTTTAAACCATGAACCATGATCGGAGCAACCTCGGGATAGGTGGTTGAGTGCTTGTGCCAAGTAATGACCAATACAATTAAAATGTATTAAAAATTAAGTTAGCTTGGCATGTGACTGCAGAAGGGAAACAAAAGGATAAAAAATCATTTATATTGTTAAAATGCCACTTTCTGAACTGACTTTTATGTGAACGCAGATAATGAAGAAAGTCTTTTAAACCATATGTGTCAAACGGAAGGCCAGCAGGTCAAACCCAGATCTAATCTCGTGTGAGCTTACAGGTGAATTGAACTGTCTGTTCACTGTCTGTTTATATTGGTACGATGTGCTCTGTGTCTATGTGCTCTCACAGCTCTGCCAAAGCAGCAGGCACAGTCTGTGACGCATGGTCCTCATCAGAGATCCACACGAATATTAGCAACGAGCCTCGGGTGCAGCAGTTTTCTCCCGCTGCCAACGTGCTGCTCTGTGCAATTGCCTACTTTTGGCCCTCTGACATCAACCGTAATGATGAAATGGAATTTTACACTCCTGCCTTAAACACTCATCCTAAATACCAGGTTTTTCATCAGACAAATGCATCTTTATTAGGGTGAAATTATCAGCATCATAATATTCAATCTCTTTCTAGATCTTTGGATTATTTACAGTGGAAGATTTTGTTGTTTGATCTGTTTTGTGTTGATGGCGACATCAAGGCTTCTTTGAAATGAGTCTGGGACAGTTTTACAATCTACTATCAACTGTTGACCCCCTCAATGGAAGAAATATTCTGAAGACGAGTACTAAAGTGAATTATTTCAACTGAAGATCTAAAAATGTGAGATGCTGAGTAATGCAGTGAGCCATTGCAACAAGTCACAGGATGCTACACAGTCCTTGGTCTAATCAAGGCCTTACGGCACTCTACAAAACATCTTTCAGATGCATTTCTTTATTTCCAAGTCTACCTCTATTAGGTGTTTCAGCTCAGGCCTAAATAATTCCATGATTATCGGGGTGAGATGTTTAGAGTCTTATTATAGTCTAAGTGCTTTTTGAAAAATAAAACACAAGGAATGTAATTCCTCATTTTTAAAGTCAGTGATTTGTGCGGTGGGTACTGTCAGGAGAAAACTGTTTATATCACCCTCTAAAAAACTCAACAAGTTTTATTTGTTGCCATCCACGAACAGAAATAGTAGCACACAGCCACTCACTGATCCAAACATGCAGCCTGTCACTCAGGGTGTGATGCTGGCTGAAGGATTTTTTACCAACCAGGATGGAAAGAGAGAGGAGGGCCTAATGGCCTGGAGTCCTCTCTGGGCATGCTGTAAACACACTGCAATCAAAGGCACACTACAGCAGTACCGCTGTGTTACAGTGCCAGAAATACAAGCATCTCAGTCTGAAACTGTAGAGCTCCACATTTCAGTAATTACCACTGAATGGCAGTTTTGCAGATTCTCCCTTTACTGCACAAATCGGCTACAAGTGAACCTCAATTGATTTCATGTCACATTTAATATTATGACCACTGGAGAAAGCACTTTTCTGTTGCTCAACATCTACTCTTATACATTATGATGCATGAATCACATCCTTCGTAAACCATGTCTATCAATCAAGATAGGAATTCACAGTGGTGCCCAGAACTCCCAACACGTTTGAAATAGGTTAGAATAAAATCATCTTCCTGCTCTACTGTTTAACTTGCTACCATCTGCCCCAATTGAAAAAGCCTGTTCTGACTTGAATTCACATTTGTTCCACTTTGCGAGGGCCTACGTGTCAGCTTATTTCCTGGCTGCTATACAGCAAGTCCTCCAGGAAAAAAACATTTTACTCAGTTATTTCTAAAACTTTAAGTTGAGCACCGGAGGGAAGATCTGACGTTATGTTATACTAATGGCAGAAATGCCTTTGTCTGAGCCAGAAATTAGCATTAAAGCACACAATAAGAACCGCAGCCATTGGCCAAATAACCAGTAACTGTGCCTCTTCACTTCCTTTACAGTGTACAAAGCAGCGGTAGTTTTAGATTTCATTCCACATGATCATGTCCTAAGTATATTCTCATATTGGAACATTCCGGTCTGATCAAGATGAAAAGCTGAGAAAAGCCTTCCATGTGTGTGCTCTTGACTGTGATGTTTGCTTTGTCTCTTCTCATGCACCAGAGGTGAACTTACAATCATAGTGTTCACTCTCACAAAGTGCTAATCTAATGCGATGAATTAGCTGGAAAGCCTGCGCCAGGGGTTCGACTACTGCAAAAAACAAAGATGCTCGACAGGCTCTTTTTGATTACCACCAAGACTCAAATTCTTTCTTTATTAGTGAGAGATTTGTGTTTTATTTAAAGAAATGAGTATAATATGATTGTGCATGTTGTGGGAGGCACTGTTAGAGAGTGTGGTACAGGTGCTGCATATGAAACAGCCCATCTATAAGACAAGCACCTATATACACACAAGCCGAGGAGCTATTTCCTGCTCACAGTAACCTACTTTTAAAGCACAGTTGGATATTTGCTATGACATGGAGGCTTCTCAAAACTCCTTTTGGTTTAAGTAGGAATTTTTAATGTGAGATTTTTCTTTCTTTTTCACGTTGGAAATATTACAGTACAACACTCTATCAACTTAGAGGCAAATTAAAGGAGAGTTCTCCACAGCTGTACCAGCAGCTTATTAAAGGGGTGTGTTTGGCACTGCAGTCTCCAGGTCCTTCAGTTTCCTGAAGGTTTCTCATTGAACTGTGTCCTGGTATTACCAGGCAGTAGTTCCATCATTTAGTGATGGAGGTAAAAACACAGCATCACATAGATATAGTCCATACAGAACATGTGTCTATAGAACATCTACAGCATTTTGGATAGAAAATGGGACAGACTAGGTATTTGACATCCATTGGATGTTTCTGAGATGTGACAGATTGTTTTGCTGCTCCTTGCTGCTCCTGTCTGTTAAGTTGATTTACACATTTATTTCTAGACTGTGAGATTTCTAG